>WETZ01000001.1:1784020-2366212 GCA_011034095.1 Fusarium cf. aywerte
TTACAACATTGGTCTGCCACTTCGCTCGCTTTTAATACTAATAATTTTCTCTCTTACTCTGTACTTTTCTTTCAATTACTGTTGCATTTGCTCCATAATGGTCTCCGTATGGTCCAGGATCGCCCTGGCTGCGGGTCTCGTGGCCTCGGCTTCCGCACAAACATACAGCACTTGCAACCCCATGAAGAAGTGTAAGCAAAGCGGTTGCAGAGTATCCATTTTTGCCTATAGCAGACAAACTGATATGATTTACAGCGTGTGCGGCTGACCCTGGACTTGCTTCTTCGTCATACTCGGTCGACTTCACGAAAGGCGCTGATGATGACAACTGGGAGAATACCGGCCATGGTGAAGTCAAATACACTTCAGAGGGTGCCGAGTTCTCTGTCAACAAGCAGGGTGACTCGCCGACCATTCAGAGCAAGTGGTACATGTTCTTTGGTCGTCTCGAGGTTCACATGAAAGCTGCTCCGGGGACCGGCATTGTTTCCTCCATCGTGTTCTTGTCAGATATTTTGGATGAAATGTAAGTGTTTCTCGTTACAAAAATATCTCACGTTGAGAGTCCTTAATAATTGCTAACATATGAAGTGACTGGGAGTTCCTTGGTGGTGACTCGGGTCAAGTACAAACCAACTTTTATGCCAAAGGAAGCAGTGACAACACGCAAAGTCTTACCTTCCCAGCAGACAACAACCAAGGCGAGTTCCATAACTACACTGTTCAGTGGACCCAGGAAAAATGCGTGTGGTACGTCAACGATGTTGCTGTCCGCACCCTCACCTTCGCCGAGGCCCGAAACGGAGAGAACTATCCCCAAACACCCATGCAAATTCGCCTAGGTATCTGGGCTGGAGGTGACCCTGATAATGCAGAAGGAAGTAAGTTAATTTGATGCCATGACCTTGGAGCGAGAGTACCGGAATCGATTGGTGGCCGACCTACGATATTTGGTACGAGCGATTTCGCTATGCTTCACCCCCATCATGAAAGGAACCAAAAGCTAACGATTCATCAAAAAAAGCTATTCAGTGGGCTGGAGGCGAAACTGATTACAAGGATGTGCCTTACACCATGACCGTTCAGAAGGTCAAGGTTGAGAACCTCAACCCAGCTGACGAGTACTCATACGGCGATCAGTCTGGATCTTACAAGAGCATCAAGTTCGATAAGAAGGACAACGGTAGTGATGATAAAGACGAGGACGAGGATGACGACGAGAAAAAGTCAACGACTGCTTCTGAGACCGCTTCCAAGACTACTTCCGAGACCGCCGACTCCACCGCCAAGACAGACTCCGAACCTACGACCATGTCTACAGCTAAAGCAAGTGAGACTGCAAGCGGCGATTTCAAGAACAACAAGGCCGCCGAGACAAGCGATGCAGACGCTGATGCCACTTCGACGGGCAGCACCGCTTCTTCTACTGCCGAGAGCGACAAGAACAGCGCTTCCGGAAACTTGCCCAAGATGTGGCTGAGTCTAGGTGCTCTTTGCGCTGCCATGGTTATGTTGTAGAGTTGAATTTTGGTATAGACATTTTCAGGTTCAGGCTTTGATAGATCGGCTGCATTCATTTATAAATCTCCGAATAGACATTCTTGGTTCGACATAATTGCACCTTGGGGAACATGTATCTTCCTAACAGCTGCTCGCGTCGATAAAAACATAATTGCAATTTCCAACTACTCAGCATGGACGATCCTGAAACCTTCACACTGCGAAACACATTCGACAATTCGCCTCCATCGCACATTCTCTCATAACAAAGCATGTCAACTCATTTGCCAGCCTTCTTGATACACTCTGGACAATTCTTACTGCCTGCGTACTCAGTCTTGGTCGGATGATGAACACCTAGGCAGACGCCCTTCTCTTTATATCCTTCGCATGGTTGAGTTACACCGTACGTCGTATTTATGACGTACCAGCAAACTGAGCATTTGGTAACGGTGCGGATGGTAGTACACATCTTGGCTTGATTACGAAGCCTTGTACGAACGGATTCGAAAACCCTAGTTCGATACCTCTTGGGAGGTTACACAGGCGTCTGCCCTTTCGAGGAGGCAGATTCAGATGTCCCATTTGAATGGCACCATCATGAGAGAGGAGGGACATTATATAACACTGAGATCTCGGTGGATGTGTGATGAGAAGTTGGCAACGTACTACCTTTGTAACATCGGACAGGGCGCTACTGGGCAGATGTCCATTGTGTTAAGTCGTTCAAAGGAAAGTGTATTCACCCGTGCCGTAGAGCCCTGCATTCAGTTTGCCCATGTCCGATCAAAGGCAGAGGTGGTAACACCATCAGCTTAACAAGGGTCAAGCTATTGTAGGCGGACAATATTCTGATAAAAGATTCGAAAGGTTCAATAAGACAAATTACTCTAGAAACGGGGTCAGACATCACAGTCTCTGCTCTGAAGATGAGAGGAGATGTTTATAATGGAGAACACAGTTTAAGATCAATATTGGAAAGCGAAAAGTTTGTTAGGCTACCTCAACGCCTATAGTGAAGCAACTGTCCATGATGTTCCTAACCTTCTCCATGCCTGTGGCCGTCAAGACTGGGATTATTTGCCAGCTTCCTTCTCCTTCCCTTTCCTCTCCTCTTCCTTCTTAATGCATGATGCGCAATTCTCTGGGTCCTCATATACAGTTTGCAGTTCGTTAACCTTGTCACCAGGACAGCGCCCTTCATCCTTAAGCTTGCATCTGGTTACACATGGCTTTTCTTCCAGGAGTATGTCACTGCACTGGTTGCATTTCGTGAATTGGTGAGTGTATACACACATTTTGCGTCGTTGAGCTAGGGTATTGACAATGAGTGTGAAATTTGTTTGTATAGCTGACCTGGTAGTTTGTAGAGAATTTAATTGTAAGGCAAACGGCTATTTAACTTGACGATCGCCGGCCTGTATACATTGGATTCATCCTGAGCTATGCAGGGCGTGCATCAGCGCTGAACTATGGATCGGTGAAGAGCAGACAAATGTCAGTCACAATTCTCATTATCACTGACTCATAGAGCGACATTGATTGAAGTGGTGAAAGCGGAATGCTGAACCAGACAAGTTGATATGAATAAGAGATTGCTGCGAGCATCGTTCTGCATCACCAGATGTATAATTTAGCTTCAGGCTTTGGTTCGCTCTTGCATCACGAGTAACGCGCGTGGTACGTTTATATCATTACTGATTAGGAGTTATGCTAGGCAGGTGCAAATGTCTAATATTCATTTCAACATCAACAACTCATGTATCTGGGACTTATGGTGGACTGTTGATGGTGTAGCGGCCCCGGATTCGATCCCTACTGCTTCATGTTTAATTGGTGGACGATTTTGCTCTAAAATTGATGGTAAAATATAAATAAATGATAGGCCAACATCTGATCCCTGTTTGGTGTTTGGGCAATTATCGATCCCAGTACAGAGTACCTACTTCCGTTTTCCTATCGCAATCTCTTGCTATTACCTGCCTTTTTCGCCTGCCTTATCCACTGCGAAATTCAATTGCATCATAACTACCTGGCTGTGTAGCCCGTCACCTACCCCGCTCTCAACCCTGGCAGACCTTGATACAACCTGGCCTTTTATCGAAAGGAATCATACCATTCAATTAAAACATTTATATCTTTAAGAGAATATCGCACAGCTATAGTTGTCCTTTATTTTAATTTTCTTGACATTTCAGTTGGCGATGTCTCAATCCAGCCACGACATCAAGGCTCTAAGAGCTCAGTTCCCTGCGCTGCAGCAAAAACAGGTCTTTCTTGACAATGCGGGCGGAAGTCAAATTCTAGGTGCTGCAGCCGACTCGTAAGTCAGGAGGCAGTGGTCAGGGTCTATCTTGTATTCTGACCACTCTTAGCATACGGGACTATTTGATCACGTCAAATGTTCAGATGGGCGGCTCGTATGACGCCAGTCAGGTAGCAGCGAAAAAGGTTAACAAAGGGTATGAAGCGGGTGCGCGATACATCAATGCGCAGCCAGATGAGATTGGTAGGACAAAGTAGAAATACCATCCTTCAGGATTAGCAGACTAATTTTGAAATCAGTATACGGCGCTTCTTCAACTCAACTTCTCCGCAACCTCGCGCTGGGCCTCACATTCGCAGAAGGTGACGAAATCATCGTATCAAGTCTCGACCACGAATCTAATATTGCACCTTGGCTTGACCTTGCTGAGCGTCAGGGACTATACGTAAAGTTTTGGAATCCAGAAGGACAAGGAAACAATCCAAAACTCACAGTGGATAGCCTCAGACCACTGTTATCCGGCAGAACAAGATTCCTCGCTTTTACTCACACTACGAATTTGCTTGGCTCAATTCACGATGTAAAAGCCATCACAGCCGCTGCTCATGAGTATCCGAACCTTTTTGTCTGTGTTGATGGAGTTGCGTATGCTCCACACCGAGGTGTCGACGTAAAGGATTTAGGAGTCGACTTTTACTGTCTTTCGTGGTACAAGGTCTTTGGGCCGCATATTTCTATGCTGTATGGGAGCCGAGAAGCTCAGAAGCAACTCCGCCCTCTGGGTCACTACTTCAATGCGGCTGAAACTCTAGCAGATAAGGCTGGATTTGCTGCTGGGAGTTACGAGCTGATAGCGAGTATCTCCACCGTGGTGGACCACTTATTCGAGCACGGCTGGGAAGGCAGTATCAAGCAGGAGGAGGAGATCCAGAAGATGCTACTCGACTACTTATCAAAACGAGAGGACGTCACTATCTTTGGCGAACCCAAAACCGATCCCGAAAGCCGAGTACCTATCGTGAGTTTCACGGTCGAGGGGTGGAATTCTCGAAGTATAGTGGCTGCTATCGAAGCAAACTCGAATATCGGTCTGAAACACGGCCACTTTTACTCCCATCGACTGGTCAAGGAGGTTCTCGATTTAGATACCACCGACGGTGTTGTGCGAGTGAGCATGGCACATTATAATACTCGTACGTCCTGAAGCAACTGATAGTTATAACGCTAATCATGTCTAGGTGAGGAGATTGAAACAGTGATTTCTACTTTGGAGGAGGTAATCGTGAAACAGGTTCAGTCCTAGAAATATAAAAACGATGAGGAACAGTTGTGGGGGTATTGGTAATGACTGGACTGTGAAAATAAGTGGACTAGATGTAGAAAGGAAAACACGGAAGCAAGTAAAAAAGCTTCATCTTTGCCATAACTTGAACATTGATAACATTCGATAAGATCCTGTGAGGTCAAAACTAGGATTCGGCTATCGCCGTTAGGTGGTGAGATGTATTCTTCAGTGTCTAGACCATTCTCATAGCTGCTTGTTGGCAAGTTCAAAGAGCATCTTTGCCTTTTTGGATATATCATACCTATCCATGATAACGTCCACCAACGTCAATCCTTTTCCAGTCATAAACCCTTGCGAATTGAGAACACCATCCAACTCTTCCCAAGTCTTTACACGACAAGACTGTATTGGATACCCATCTGGTGCCTGACCAAAGAGCTGAGGTGCAAGACTGTAGTTCCAAGGCGCGACATCGTTGTACTCCTCTTCCATACCATGAATGTATCTCTCATATGTATAACCGCTGTTGTTGATAATGAAAACAACCATGTTGACGCGTTTGTGAATAATAGTGCTTAGTTCTTGTGCAGTCATCTGGAAACTTCCATCGCCGTCAAGAAGTATCGTGCGACCGTTTGAACCTTGATCCGCTTTGGCTTGAGAAACGCCCATGGCTGCTGGAAGCATATGTCCGATCGAGAACCACATTCCAGATGCAATTAGCTGAGAGGATACGGGAATGATGAAGTCGCGACCGCCTATGATGGGCGTTGCGTTCCCTAACAGGATTGTGTCGTTCTCTTTGAGGTGATTGTTAAGATAGGAGTAGAAGCCGTCTTGGTTGATAGGAGCCTCTGGCACGCGTTTATGCAAAGGCAGAATGCGGAAATCGCCCCATGATGAAGTATCCTGCTTCGACAGGATAGATCTATCGATCTGTTCATTCATATTCCTCAAAACCTCCTTGACATCTGCTTCCTCGTACTCGATCTGGTTTCTTCCGATGAGAACCATGTTGTCTCGTTCCGGTAAAACAGCCCAACCAAGGGTTTGTGTGTCCGAGAACTGGCATCCAAAAGCCAAGACTAGATCCGCCGACTTTACAGCAGAAGTCAGGTCAAGTGTTCCAATAGACCCGGAATAAACACCGAAATAGTTGGGCAACGAGTTGTCGATCATGCTAGCACCTGATGGCAATGCCAACGTTGGTATTCCTGACTTTTTTACGAAGTCGTTGATTTCAGCCCTAATGGTTTCAGTGCCATCACCTCGGTCAACTAGGATCAGTGGTTTTTTGGCAGCGTAAATATTTTGGAGTAGAACGTCCGATTTGCGCTCTGCTTCTCCATCACTGGCAGTTGGTCGCTCACCAATCGGATTTTCTAGCGCGTCAGAAGATACCGCTGCATCTATCACATCCGATGGCAACTCGATATAGACTGGGCGACTATGATGCAGCGCCTGTGTCAATACATGGTCGACTCTGGAAGGTACGTCCTCAGGTCTGATCTTTGCGAGATCAAGCTGTGCAACGGTGAACTTCTTGGCCACTTCACGAAACACTCCAATCCTCGAATCAGCTAGCGTATGATGAATATGCAGATGTGGCCTCCTTCCGCCAACACCCGTCGTCGAGGCTTGTCGAGATTTATGAGAAGGTGTTCCGACGATGTGCACAACGGGTAAATGCTCCGCATAACTTCCAGCCACTGCGTTGGCTGCACTGAGTTCACCCACGCCATAAGTGGTCATTAATGCGCCGAGGCCAGACCCGAGACGGTGACGTTGAGCTCGGGCATAGCCATCTGCTGCATAGGCCGCATTCAATTCGTTGCAGCATCCGACGAACTTGAGTCCTGAGCTTGGGAGATGATCAAGCGCTTTGAGGGTAAAATCGCCGGGTACGCCGTATATGCGCCGCGTGCCGGCTTGTCTGAGGCGTGTAAAAAGGTATGACGCCAACGGGATCTTTCTATTGATCATGCTGAAGCCGGATCTTAATATTTTCGATTTTACTACACCGGTATTTCCGAATGTGTTCGCTCCAGCACGACAAGAAGTCCGAAATCGGTGTGAAATGGGGTCAGAGTGAGGGTCCACGATCGACGAGTTGTCACTCCCTGGTCAACCCTAGATTCTCGCTTATAATTGGTCGTTGCGTCGTACTGCAGTAAGCATGCCTCAGATGACAACGTCACAGCGACACATCGTCAGCTGATTTCGTGTCTTTAATTCCATTACATGTTCATCTCCCATCATCACCTTTGTTATATCGACAACAAGATTCTCCGCAGAGACACTTCTTGTCTAAGCCACGCCAATAACTCTCCGAGTAATCAACTGTAATCTCCATCCCCGCCTCAATGCCTTTACTCACAAGTAAAATGTGCTGTGTATCCAACCAGATGAATTTCTCAAACTGGGCGTTTGGCTTGCAACTATGGTTTACAAATTTGGTAAAGTTGCCTTGCCGTCCTTGCCAGATCTGATATCTTCTTCCACCGACTTTGCTATCTAGGACGTCTTGGTCTTCGATGTCTTTGGTGATTAATCCCACGAACTCGCCAATTGCAACACCTCTTTCGAAAGCAACCAATGCTTGGAGGCCGTTGTTCCGACCGTTGGAGGTCCGGAAGACTTGTACTGCACTCGGAAACCTTGAGGCACCAAAGAGGCTCGGGAAGCACTTGCAGGCGTTGACGGCGGCTTCATTGGATTGCACCTGGCTGCACAAATGGCAGATGTTGGTTCCTGGAACGCAGATGGCTGCTGATGGAGGATTCCAGCGAGGGTCATCAATTTCCCAGCGCGAGGTATCGATCACTGACTCGTCAAGATGTTCAAAGGTAAAGTTGGGGTCATACCTGAGGTATGTTGATCGAAGGGGGACTGGGTCTGAGCCGTCTTGATGAACCACCCAGTCGTGAGGATGTCCAGCAAAACGAGGCTCAGTTGACTCGCCCACGATGGCTAGGAGCTGTCGCCAGTTATGATGTAAAGTATCGGCAGCCACCTCCATCCTCATCCGCAAAGCTCGCGCCCGCGACAACTTCTCCTTGTCAAAATCGATGCGGTATTTGCACAGCCGATAAAGACCCATTCCTGAAAAGACCAACGCCACCCACCCCAGGACGTCCTTGATCTCCTTGTATCCTCGCCAAATGGCCATCTTGTTCCGCAGTTCTTTCTCGGTCCAGCCAAAGTCAGTGCATGCTTCTGCTATAGCTCTCATCCGACTCTTTGTCGATGATAGACTAGAATTTGTGCTTGCGAGGTACTCAGCGTATGAGTCGAACAATTCGACCCATCGTGCTTGCACAATAACTTCGATAGAGCGACATGTACGGCTAGCTTGGGTTACTCTTCGACAGAAGAGGTTACTTCGACTGAAAGATTCCCAAGTCTGCTCTGACCGATTTTGCACATCCGAAGAAGCCGATATAATGTCCGCGGAATCTCCGGTACCAGATGAAGTAGATGTCGTAGTGAGTTGAACCTGCTCTGTAAGAACATGCGGTTCGAGAATCAGTCCAGAATGAATCTGCTCCCAAACTCCCGCAACAAACTTCCCTAGGGATGATTCCTTCGGATGAAACACGCCATCGTGTTTAACCCTGGACCTTTTAGGAAAGTTCTCTTGTCCGATCTGCATTTGCCTTGGACTATCGTTTTCAGTACCATCATCTTCAACCAAGGCATCCAAGTTTACCGCTGCTAGCCTCAAACCGCCCTGTCTCTTACGTGTCTGTTGGTTCTGAGAACTTTTTGGGCTCCCATTTTGCCTCCGATTGGTCGATTTTCGATGCTCTAGGGAGGCTTTGCTTGATGGGGACGTCGGACTGACAACCCCGATTGTGCATGTGTTGCTGCGCAAAGGGATCTTGTTCTTTGACAAGATTAGTCAGTATGAGCTCATGCCTGATTGATACCGCATTCTGTGGTTGTTGATCAAAGCACGTACCGAGATTAGAAGGTGTCCTGATTGTAGGGGAAGATGCCTATTGGTGTCAAAAGTGCCCGAGCTGTCACCATCAGCACTATTCCCTTCCAGGATAAGAGCTTGGAGATTCAATGTCGGATTAACGAGTTTATCGAGGGGAAAGCATTCTAGCGCGGCGGTTAACTTGGCGAAGAAGTCTGACGAATCTAAAGTTTCTTGCAGATGCTCCATATTAGGTCTTTCGGCTAATATTGCCTGACAATTCCTGCCGCGGGAAGAAGAAGAGACTGATGAGGACAGAAATTTCTGCTTGGGCAGATTTTCTGGCTTCTTAACACTTCAATTTTGCCCGCCGGCACTTGATGACCTTGCCTCTTTCGGTATATACGGTGTAAGGGACGACCTGTCGTTCCCCTGCAATGATTGGCGGACTTTTCATATAAGTCCGAGGCTTGTAATTGGTTATTCATGGCTTGAGTACTGACCACACTACGTAAGACTCGAAACACGAAATTTATTAATATTTCAGGCAGGCTCAGGGTCTTGGCGCCTCTTAACAACCAAGACACGGCACGACTGTAGGGATGCAAAAACGAATCCCGTCAAGATTTTCGCTGTACATAAAAATAACGGTTGCATGAATAAGACGCAAGCTGTACCGAACATCTTGGCATCTTCGCCTTTTGCAAAAAGCAAGGCGCCGGTACTGAATAGTGGTGGATAGCGTAAACATCCCAGTCTGGGGATCTTTTATGACCCGAAGCACTGGATCAAGAAGGTTCTCTGACAGGGAAACGAGAAGAACCAACAGTTCTAGAATACAATACATCGGGTGCACTTATCCGAAAAACCACAAGGTATCCCATCCCGGTTCGCATCTGGGCGTCGGTTCCGAGCCGTTGCGTCGTAACAATTAAGTAACACTGAATCGACGTAAGGAACTTTATCTTGTGATTTAATTGGTTGGAGAGGATCTTTTTCTCCGTGATTAGTAAGTGGGGACCATCTGACAGCGAGACAGGACTGCCCTGTCCTGTCCATCTCACATCCATCTCACATCCCGTGCTTGATATAGTTCTTTCTTTTTACACAAATAATTCCCGCGATCTCATTCTACCAAGAAACTCAAATCAGCTGAACTTTTCACTCATGGATTTCATGCCTTTTCACGCCGAGGACAGAAAACCTGGTGTCGACTACGTTCAGTGCCAGGCCGAATTCGATATCCAGATGCTATTACTCAAAGAGGATATCAAGAGCCGCTTTGGGTGGAGCCACGACCGGGGCGACGAACGTGGGATATACAACTTATCTTGGGCTTCTCATCAGAATGGTATGTTGCTTCTAAAATGTAGGCGGCATGGTATTAATCATGTTACAAACAGACTTTTCTACGAGACAACCACAACAACTAAGCAGAAAGGCATAGCAAGCACTGCAGCCAACTTACTTCGCCGCCAGGTGCTTGGATTGTATTTACTGATGTCGATGCAATCTGGCCTGCGCCGGCGCAGGCAGAGATGCGATTGACTGAACTGGTTTCATCTGACACTAGCAACCTGGAGAAAACATTGGAGGAGGAATTGTGATTACTTGGCGGCTTGATGACGATTCATGAATTTCTATATGTCACATAGGTGGGAGTATACATTTTGCGAATTTTGGGAAATAGATTCACCCTGGGCTGCAGGCAGATTTCTGCCCGGGCAGAAAACCTGACTAGATCCAATCGCTCCCCAGCTTCTGCCCAATTATGTTGTCATACATCCATTATTGTGAATCGGCGCCATACCCGAGTGCTACTGTAAACTAATACCAGTGTAAAATATAAGAGAATCCGACTAAACGGGTCCTAAGATAAGTATAAAGGAGACCGACTCCGTTACTGAGTCTGAACTAGGTACTCTCCATGTTCAGGTACTGAAATATTAACTATTACTTCTCCCTTGGCCCGCTTCATGCTGTCTATCCTTCCTCTTCTCTCTACGCTTCCCCATTGATACCCTTCGTCGTCTTTGCACTTGTCATCGATCGATATGTCCAACGGTATGGAACCTAATAATATAGAGCCTGGTAACTCAGCTGGCGACGCTGCTTTGACGAAAGAGAAGACAAACCTATCCTACAGTTACGATAACCGGCAGGGATGGCGACAATGGAGAGTATTCCATCCTGGCAGAGGAATGTATCACGATGTCAAGCGTCGGCTGCCATATTACTGGAGCGATGTCACTGATGCTTTCACCTACCGTGTTGTCGCCAGTACCATTCGCATGTACTTTGTCAAGTATGTCTCGCAAGACGCTTTCCCATGCGACAAAGGATGGCCACTGATGTTTTTATAGTCTGCTCCCAGCCATTGCCTATACTCTCGACATGTATCGCCGAACAGGAGGATTTTTCGGCATCAATGAAGCACTCTTTTCCTCAGCCCTCGCAGCCATTGTCTTCAGTCTACTGAGTACCCAACCTCTTACCATTGTTGGCGTAACAGGTCTTATCTCCTTGTTCAATTTCACCATCTACAATATCATCAAAATTTACGACGTCTCGATCTATCCTCAGTTCATGGCGTGGACTGGTATCTGGGCCGCCATTTTCCACTGGCTGGTTGCTATCTTCAACACATGCGATTACATGCGATATGTAACAGACTTCTCGAGTGAGTCCTTTGGCATGTATGTCGGGATCATCTATATCAGTAAGTTGAAGCATTAAAGGCAAGTGGTATTTAATTCTGATAAGCTTTCAGTTAAGGGTGTGGAGGAATTGGTTAATGAATTCGATCAAGAGAGCTTTGCTGCGGGTTATCTGGCCTGTATCATTGCCATTCTATACTTTGGTACAGTATATGGTCTTGAGAAGCTAGGGTCAAGTACCGTCTGGAAAGCAGGAGTCCGTACCATCCTGGCCGATTATTCTTATGTGGTAAGTTGTAAGATTCATTTACCTAATAGAATGATTTGATAACATAGCCGAAAGTTTGGAACTCTCTTTTGGGTCGGATTCTCCCACTTTCCGGGTACGCTCAAAGCGACACATATCGAACGAGTACCTGTTACCAAGGCGTTCTATCCGACACAGCCCAGGGACTGGCTTATTGACTTCTGGAACTTGGACGTTCAATGGATCTTTGTGGCGATTCCATTTGGGTTTTTGACCATGCTTCTATTCTATTATGATCATGTATGTTGGCCTGGTAGCACCATCGTTCTTCCCACATTAAGAGATTTGAGGCTAATAACCGGGACAGAATGTCAGCAGTATCGCAGCTCAGGCTCGTCAGTATCCACTTAAGAAGCCTGGTGGCTTTCATTGGGACTTCTTCTTGCTTGGCTGTACAACCTTTGTCTCGGGCATCCTTGGACTTCCTATGCCCAACGGTCTTGTGCCGCAGGTAAGTACAAAGTTTTTTGTTCCCTCGTCGTGTTATGGTGTCTTCGGTCTGACTGATGATGATCCAGGCACCTGTCCACACAGACTCTCTTACAATTTACGAAACGGACCTCAAGATCATTCCAACATCCGAGGGCGAGGATACAGAGATACGTCGACCCATTGTACGAGCCACAGCTGTAGTTGAGCAACGTGTTTCGCATTTTCTCATGGGTCTGGGGCTGGTTGGAACAATGACTGGTCCTCTCCTGGTGGTTTTGCACACGATGCCAGCTGCCGTTTTTGCTGGCGTTTTCTTTGTCGTTGGTGTAAGTATTCTTGTTGAACACCCTAGAGCCTGCACCACTGCTGCAGCCTGTCAAATATTTACTGACGTCCATTCTTAGTGGGGTTCGATTGAATCCAATGGTATCCTCAAAAAGTTCATCTATCTCCAATCCGAGAAGCGCTTCATCCAACGTGACGAACCACTTCTTCGTGTCCGACGACGGAAGATTATCCTATTCATTTGTCTTCAGCTCGTCGGTGTTCTCGCCTGCGTTGCCGTTTCGCATACTCTCGCAGCCATTGGGTTCCCTGTCTTGATCATCCTGCTCATTCCGTTGCGTATACTCATTGTGCCTCGCTGGTTTTCTGTCCAAGAACTCCAGATTCTTGATGATTTCACGGCGACCAACAAAGCGGTGCTGGCCAGTCTAGGTGGACAGCCTGCACTTCCAGAGCATTCGAAAGATTAGGATGAGGGTGTTGAGAGAAGGCATAGCGAGAGCCAGCATGGGGTTGCGCGTCAAGGCGCTGGAAGCATTCGTCGATAAAAGCAATACAGAAAAGGTTGTTGTCCGCTTTTATGGTACATGGTGGAGCAGCTAACGACATCAAAGTAAACAAGATTTTGGGACGAGAGTTATAGGGTAGTGGGGAAAGCGATGCAGTGCAAGGAATGATCTATGTAATAATGTAGATACCATAATGAGTCTTTGAGGCGCGAGAATGATAGTTGAAATGATAAGTATTGTTACGTTTAGATCAATTGTTTACATGTTGTTATAGTGTGAGATCGTGACGATGGTGGACTACCTAAAAAGTTGCAAAGCTAAAGCATACGATTTCTCGTGAATGAGTATTGAAGTATATTCCCGACGCACCATCACATGGATCCAAATTTGTAGCCCATTGTTCTTCAATCTCGATACTGAAAGTGAGTCAGACAATATTAATTAAGTAGGTACTGATCACTGAGATTAAATACTCTGATTGTCAATCAACAAAACCGGACGACGTGGCAATTACAATGACGTCGAAAGGTTCTAAAATTCGACAGCGGGACATGCAAGGAAGGGCTGATGATGATGATGATGATGATGATGATGATGATGATAAGAATGATAAAGCTCGATAAAACCGATAAGAGACCTTTAACGAATCCACATCTCGCCGAGTCAAGCGCCAAGTTACAGGGGAGCAAAATGCGTCTTGGCGTGACATTTGTACGAGAATGATGGCTTGGTGACCTAGCCAATCCTGACATCCGGACCTTTTCGGCCGGAGCATTCATCCCGGAGCATTGAAACCGGAAATGAGAATCTGAAACCTATGAGAGAAGGGCAAAGAATGCATAGTAAGCAAGCAAAAAACAAGCTACATGAGGCTGAAGCACAAATGTTGAGAATAAGAGAGGGTCTTGTGAAATTCTTGAAGTGGACCTTACGTCATCATAGTATCACAGTTGTCGAATGTCCTGGCATAAATCCTCCGGTCCGATTACGGGGCTTCGATAGAGTGATGCAATTGTTGTTGTTGTTTTTGGGGATGTATATCTACTCTCTGCTTCAGGCAATTTCAGAGTCTCAGCTTCTGGTCAAGATTAATCATATACACAGCATTGAGTGAAACAATGGCAGACTTCAAAGCTTACCTCGACGAGCTCGAACGAGACTTCAAGATCGACACAGCAAAGCTCAAAGATGTCACCGACCAATTTGTTCAAGAATTGGAAAAAGGTATTATTTCCGCAGACCGAAAAATAAAAAAAAGAAAAAAAAATAAAAAAGAAAAGAAAATGAGAGTGCTAACAAATACTGTAGGCCTTAGTGTTAAAGGAGGAACTATACCGATGAACCCGACCTGGGTAATGAATTATCCAGACGGTAATGAAACAGGAAAATATCTTGTGCTCGATATGGGTGGCACAAACCTACGTGTGTACTGCATCAAACTCACTAACGAAAAGTGCGGATTTGAGATCAGCCAAGAATCGCACAAACTTCCGGATAAGCTCAAGACTGCAAAACCTGATGAACTCTGGGACTTCGTTGCGGGATGTCTTGAATCTTTCCTTCACTCTGCAGATTTTGACTTGAGCACTGAGATCGATCTGAGCTTTATCTTTTCGTTCCCGACAACTCAAAGGACGATAGATGAAGGTATTCTGCAGAGATGGACTAAGGGGTTCAACATTGCCGACAGTGAAGGTCAAGATGCTGCTGGGTCGTTGAGACGAGCTATTGCCAAGAAGGTCAGTATTCCATCAAGCCATATCACGATCAAACGACTGACGGTACCATAGAACCTTCCACTGAAGGTCTGTGTTGTGACAAACGACACAACCGCTACAATGATGGCCTCAGCTTACCTCAACTCTGAAACGGCCATCGGCTGTGTTTTTGGAACGGGATGCAACGGCGCGTACTTCGAGAAGATCGAGGCCATCCCGAAGCTGGCAAATGACAATCTGAATGGAGAAGGCCTTATGGCTATCAACTGCGAATGGGGCGCTTTTGACAACGAGCACGTTGTGTTGCCTTTGACATCGTATGATATCGCCATTGATGAGGCGTCTCCTAGAAAGGGACAGCAAGCTTTTGAGAAGATGGTTGCGGGGCTTTATCTCGGCGAGCTGTTCCGTCGGGTCATCCTGGAAATTCATCAGCGAGATCCACAGACATTCTTGGATGGACAGAGCACTGAAAGATTGCAAGATCCTTATTGTCTCGACTCTTCTTTCCTTTCTGCCATTGAAGAGTAAGTCGCCACAACCGTCAATTCGTCATAAGGATATACACTGATAATTATCTAGGGACACGTCAGAAGGTTTGCGCCAAGCCTACGATATTTGCGTGTCAAGCCTCGGCATATCCCCAACTCAATCCGAGCTTCAGTTCATGAAAGCTGTCGCCAAGCTCATCACCACCCGCGCGGCTCGTTTGTCAGCTACCGGCGTAGCAGCCATCTGCCAGAAACGTGACCTACAACGATGCCATGTTGGCGTCGAGGGTTCGTTGTTCGAGAAGCATCCTCACTTCCAGCTAGAGTTGTCAAAGGCTGTTGGCGAGATTCTTGCGTCAGATTCTGCTCCAGAATCAAGAAAGGATAATGTTGAGTTCATGCTCTCACCAGGTAGTGGTGTGGGAGCGGCTGTTATCGCGTCGACGTTGAAGCAAAAATTGAGCGCTTAGAAGAGAAACTTACGGTCTGGCTATAGAGTAGACAGATATAAATTTGATGATTTATGACCATTGAATTGTCGTTGGGTGAACATATTGCGAATGCGACTTGGCATATAGAATGTATACTTAGGAAAGGAGTCCCACTGGATTCAAGTCCTTCTTTCCTTTCACAAAACTTGACAATCAATCACCCCCAGAAGGAAGAAGTCCCTTGATAGGCTCACCGTCCCTTCGTCCCCCGGACTTGAGTGCAACGATTTGCCCTGCCCTTTTGCCTGTTTCGAAGTCTCCTGTAACCTCGACAAAACACATGTTATAGTTGAGGTGTAGAAGACGCGGGACATTGGTCATGAATTTACTGTCGTCTGTTAGCTTACTATATGGGTAATTATTCAAGGCCTGGACGGACTACTCGCCCAAACCCAAAGCTGTGATGTGCATTATTACGATAGTTGGCAATCACGTCGACCTCAAGAGTGATGGTTTCGTTGTTTGCCGTCTTGAGGATGTAACGATTGTTGTACAACTATAGCCAAGTCAGAACACGATTACCACTGGCAAGAAATATAACCTACGCTGTTCTCTCCTTGCCCATTCTTGACATACCTTTCCCAGGAGTATCCGAGAGGAAGGGTATCAGCCTCAAAAGCACCCGAGACCTTCCCGCCTGGAACATTTGGAGCTGCGCCCCAGCGATAATCCGAAGCGGTGACATTTGTTTCACGGTCCACCGCGAGGTCGATTTGAAGAAAAGGCGTGGGCTGCGGGTTATTAAAAAGACCGATTTCTGGTCTAGTGTGAGATGAAAGAGTGTCAAGACTCAGGCTGAGACCAAGGTTGAGGAAAAGAATTTGAATGACGCCGATACGCATGCTGAAGTGATAAATGATTAGCTTAATGATAAGCAGCTTAGAATGGAATCTGATGGGAATTTCTAAGCTCTTTTATAGCAAAGAATGGAATCCTCTCCCGCAGCCATGCGATGCCAAGTCTCTATGATAGTCAATCCATCGCTACTCGCCGTCGCTTTCAGAAACGCGAGACCATCTGCCGTGTAGTGCATCTCAGAATCATGCTCAGATGTAAGTGACGTGCGATACGTCAGCCTCAAACGGTGATATTGATGCATGTCACAGACCTAAAGTAAAACATTATCCCTTCGTGGCTGTAAATCCTGCTGAAGTTAGACCATGAACTAGGATGAATTCAGTTGTAATGCCAAGCAGATGGAGGATTGTATTGTCGACTGTAAGCTCAGTTTATGTAACCGCAACTTTAGAGATGCTGATCATATGTCAAATATCCGAGTGGCTGTGCCTGCGATTAGACTGAAGGGCAAAGTTGACAAGCCCAAAGAAGTAACTTCATTGATAGGTGATTGGGTGTCAAGTTTGATTTGTGACGCCTGTAAAAGATAGACCAGGGGTATACACATGAAATACTTGGCACTATACATATTAGAAGCATTCAAAGTGGGAAAAAAGTACCGCATGAACCTCCATGGGCTCACATATAGTGACAGCTTCACCCTATACAGTAGAAGCGTTGATTCAGCGGCTAAACTGTCTTTGAAGGTGTACCAATTACTAAAGATATTATTTCAATATACACGATTCCACATCTTATTGCTTAACAGCCGCAATAATCCCATCTGCCATAGCGGGCAATGTATCTTCAACCACGTTCATCTTGCCAAAGATTTCGGGCAATTCCTCACCCTCCAGCGCAGTACAATAAGCTGTGTTGAATCTGTACAATGGTTAGTATAACAATTTAAAACGGCTCGAAAGATGGAGACTTACCCAACAGTCTGAGCCGCTGAGGAGTCCCAGAGATGAGCAGCTGCGAACCAAGGCTTGCCACCATCCGCTGAAAGCTTCTTGAAAACGGGCGCATAAGCTTCGAGAATCGGTTTCGCCACTCCCGCTGTGTCGCACGATAGTAGGTTCTCGGCAGGCATGTCAATTCCACCCTTTGACAAATATCCGCCGACACGAGAAATATCACCAGCAGTAAAGCACCAGACAGTGAAGCCAGCATCGCGGAGTTTAGAGACACATTCAGCAGCGCCCTCTCTCAACCTCAAGTTCTTCCATTCGTTGATCAGATAGTCAACATCCTCAGCTGTTGCAAATTCATGGGGCTTCTCAATGCCAGCGTAGTGCAAACAGCGGAAGAACAGGGGCTTGAAGACATTGAAGAAAATGGCATAACGACCAGCTAGAGAGAGGTATGTGTATTCTCTCTCGGCCATCTCTTGCCAACAGCAGCCAAGAAGCTTGGGCTGAATGCCCCGGGCGCGGAGCTTCTCGCCAAGACGCTCCTCGATAGCTTCATAGAGATGATCGAAGCTGACGAGCGTGCCGACGACGTCAAAAACAACGTTCTTATTGGTGGACATGGCGAAGAGGTAAGGGAAGTAGTACCATAGATGTCAGGGTTCAATTGGAGGATAGCGGTAAAGATTGGTTGGTTGGTTGGTTGGTTGATGCAGGGTGCTTGATAGTACGAATCAAATCAAGTATGTTTATTGACAAGAGGATATAGATCAAATAGCAACTCAATCACTAATAATGCACGCCTGCGGCATTTTAAATCCCGTATCGTGACCGGTGGTTCCCCGCATCGGAAAAGCATCAGCCAAGATGAAGCCGTCTAAAGTCCAATGTAACCTTGCCTTCCCGCTGTGTACTTAGCTGTCCCCGCGCGCCATTGAGCAAAGCGTCCGGCCCGGTGCGATACATTGCTTGGCTCCTGAGCTTATCGATACCAGAATCGGAACTGATCACCTCCGGTCCGGTTCTCGGAAGTTTATCTGAGGAGAAGGAGATTACTTTTACCAATCGGGCGATCAATCTCCTCACCTTTACTAGGTTGAGAACGGGCATGATACACTACCAGTTTAGGCTATCTGATCATTCTGATTTTTAAGCCTGGACTCAACGGCCGTCCTGAAGGCTTGGGTTAGTAGTCTAGTTTCCCTCTTTGAGCTTTTTGGATCTGTATGCTTCGCGAAAATTCTTGTATCTCAACAGCTGGAGGCATGCGAAGTTGTCACATAGGATCAGTCTGCATGAAAGGTCATGTTTATGAATACTCCCTGTAATCAAGTAAAATATGAATTTATGCACCTCCATGCCATCCAACATCTTCCCAGCTAATCTCAGAAGTGGCCGTGCCTGTCAAATCAACTTGACTATCGGAGAAAATATCACCAGGAACAGCCGTGTCCATATCGCTCTCCATCTGCTTTGTCCAATTCATTAAATCCGACATTGTATCTCTCGCATTCTGCCACTCGGATGCCATCTCAGCAAATGTCACATCAGACGGCACATCATTAGTCGCTGATGCATTCGACGCAGGAGGAGAATCTGTAGCGAAGCCACTAGCTCCCACGCACAACGCCGTCCACTCCTTGAAACGATCATAGCTACTTTGAAGTTCCTGCTTATCAGATTCTTCCTCCACCGAAGGGACACTTTTCCGTGAATGGAGCCGACGGACAGCCATTTCGATCATTTCAATCAACGATGTTTCAGATTTATTCGACATGTTGCTTCCAACAGACATTGCTCTTATGAATCTCATGCCTTGCCGCACGGCCATTCGTAATCGCTCGGTAGTTTTATTGAGGCTGTGGGCAAGAAGCAGTAAAAGTGCAGCGCGACATGAGCTAAATTCAGTGTAGCTTGCCCGTGCAAGACCGGTAGTCTCATGAGTAAGTTCTAATAGGTTTATCGTATCGAATGCTGCCTCAAGGGCGTCTGAGACGAGGATAGCCCGTCGGCTTTGTCGTGGCGTATCGTTGCCCTTTGCTTCTGGTAAGGAGCTGCGACTTGACTCGATGAAGATAAATGGCCTCCCTGTGAAGATTTGTACGAGGTGGTAATTAAGCTTGAGATGTATGTTTGCCCGAAAGAGCGGCGATGATTCACACGGTGTTTGTACATCCTCTGGAAGCGAAGACCACCACGTGAGAAGCTTGTCGCGTATCAATAATATTCTATCGAAGTAGGTCGCTTGTAGATGTTTAGGACACTTTTTGAGAAAGGCTCTATAACAGATGTTAATCTCACTATGACAGGATAAAATGACTTGCCATACATACAAGGCTGTAGCGATATCTCCAAGGTTACCTGTAAGGTGTATCATGGCCATCATGTTTTCATAGTAAGATGGTTGACCCTCCTGCCGAAACTCTGGCAGGTCCTGTGGAAACTCTGTATCCATCTCCATGGCAGTGATGGAAGCTGGTCTGCCGTGCAGCACACTCACACGCCTGTCACATCTTAGTATTGTCGCATCTTTCGCGTTTCAATCAAGAGCATACCTTTCGACGGTGAACGCCGTCCACCATAGTCTGTTCCTGGTTTCAACTGTCCAAGGGTCCAGATCAACGCCACGCGGCTTTCGGTGCATTCCGTTCTGAATAGCCATCTTAATAGCCATACCCAGGTAGGTGTAGGCCAATCCATGTGTATCGAGAGGCAGTGTGTAGTGAGCCAGAAGCAGACAAGCCTGCACACTTTCGAGTGACGCCATGGTAATTACGTCTGCTATGAGAGTACTTGCTGTTTGATAAAATATTGTCCCGGCTTCTCTTTCCATGGCTTCATCCTCATCGTCAACTGTCGTCGTGACCGCCAGCTCACCGGAACCCATGTGCGCGAATTGAGTGCCAATAGCCAACACCAGGACAACGGAACAGACCCAGGCTGTTGAAGCGGCAGTTACTGTCTCAGGCTGCTCGTATAACAGTTCCAGTTTCTCATACAGCCATGGCTCCTGAACAAAGAAAGAATTCGTCTGAGCAAACTGAAAGTACATCCGTGCCAGGAAGTTGGCTATACTCTGGGGAGGCAGAATGTTGATGACATCGCGTACACGAGAGCTAGATCCTTGAAGCTGCGTGGCCCGCCAGTACTCGACATACTTGGCCTTGGGCGAAGCCAAGTGTGAACCATCTTGGCTATCGGTGGATGGCTCGGCAGCATCCAAACAATGTCCGACTTTTTGACGGACTTTGTGGGAGAAGTTCCAGTGTGAGAACTCTCCAGAGTAATCTAGCATAGCAAGGGAACGTCAGCACCTGGGAGTAAGGCAGGGTTTAGTGGGATGCAGTGGCAGTGGGTGTTACTGACGGGCTGTGCTTTGAGATAAAGTCTTAACTGTAAACTTCTCACGCTTGAGAACCGTAGCATCATCCATGTGCTGATCTGTATTCTCCATTCTCACTATTGTGTGGTTCGATGGCATGTTTTGTGAGGCACCGGCAAGGTGAACGACAGGCTTCCCCAAATACCTGTCCCACTTATTAAAGGCGGAGGTAAGATAAGATACCGACCATCGGTTCGGTCATTAATTGATACTGTACGAGGGGGTGTGATAAAGATTACATTAGAGTTGGGTCTGGGAACCTATGCTGAATTAGGGAAGAAGTAGTTGACTAGACTAACAACGATAAGACTTTTGCAGATCTATTCCTACGATACGACTCGACGAACTGGAAAGTCTTCTGCAGACAACGATAAAGCACCATGAATGCGGAGCGTGGATCGGCTAATCTAACCAGTGAGGTTTGTGAGCCGGGGTACCTTGTCTCAATCATTAGGAGTCTGGCTTTGTTTTTATCTCTCTCCTAACAACTCTGAACTAATTGGTGGTTCTCCGTGCCTACTGCCCACTGCAGAGTAGTGGGGCTACGACTGATAATTCTCAAGGTCGTGCGGCTGGGATAAGTTGCTAAAATTGGAGAGAGGTAGCAAGGTTTAAGTGACCACAGTGGCTTCAACTCTAGCGAGTCAGCTAGTATTGATATGCAGATACAGGGTATTCTCTAATAATTGTACAGGTTATACGCTACTTCTAACAATAAACCGGACACACTACAGCTTAGTACTCTGCTCCCTCTTTTGGACAGCCTGCCAGGTGTCCAGGATTGTGTTCTTTGAGCTGTCAAGACGTTCTTGCGTAGCCTGGTAAAGTTTGGGAACACCACTGCTTTTGTAGCTCGCGCCGTCCATCATCATGGACGCGACTCCCTTGGCCGATAGGAAGATTTGCGGCATGCCGTGTCCACTGAATCCAGCTATCACAAACTGGTTCTGTCGCCCAGGAATTGGGCCGACATGGGGAACTCCATCGGACGAGTAGCCCATTACTAGGAAACTGTTAGCCGCCTTATTTTAAAAGTCTCATGGTGTGCCCAAGTACGAAAAACTTACCACCGGTCCAGACATTGGACGTATGCGCACCACTGTCCTCCCATCCACGGAAGACACGCTGCATATATCCATCAAAATAACCCTTCGCAAGATCAATCAACTTATCGTCGTTGACGTTATTGTACCAGCTGTCCAGATCATGGTAGTACATCGACCTCGCACCACCTACGATGATTGATCCATCATTTCTAGGAATCAAGTATTCATACTTGGTATCGGACCAGCGAATGATATATGAGTTTGGTAACAAAGGCGCTCCGTTCTTGCCAGGCACGATGTGGCTGCAGATTCCCCGTACCGGAACGATCTTGTCCGTGAACTCGGGCAATATCGACGAAGTATAGGCGTTGGTCGCGTACACGATCTTGGCTGCTCGTATATCGCCACGAGGAGTTGTGATTGTCAAATAGCCCTCTGAATCAGGTGTTTTAGTGACCTTGTTGACAGGTGTGTTGGTCTGGAGGTTAACGCCAGCGTCAAGGGCCTTGGATAGCAATCCGATAACGAGCTTGTATGGCCATACGTGACCGGCTGTGTATGAAAAGCACCCCTTGACTCCCTTCACGCCTGAAAGCTGTAACACTCAAAGTCAGTGGCACAACAATCGCTAAAGAGAATCCACATAACAACTCACTCGTTCAGCGTCGGCGCCCTGAGCAAAGTAAACATCGTTCATGACGGAAACGCCATTCTTTCTCAGCAATTCCACCCCCGATTTGATCTTGTAGAAAATCTCGTCGGACATCAAAGCATCGACAGCACGGGTATACACGAAGTCACAATCGATGCCCTCTTTCTCAATGACTTCCTTCACAGCGGCCAGGTTCTTGGCCTCAAAATTGGCCGCCTCCGCCGCGGCTTCGATGCCATGCGTAGCTACTAGACCTGCAGGTCTGTTGTAAGGATCGGGCTTCAGATGACCCCCTAAGATCTCAATATTAGACGGTAAAAGGCTTATGATAACATTTCCATAGCTCACCATTACGGCCGGTAGCCCCAGAACACGCTTGGCGTGCTTCAATAATGGCGATTTTTGGTGGTGAAACGCCCTTAGCCTTGCATTGCTCTAGGACATTGTAAACTGTTGCGACGCCGGCATATCCAGAACCAATGACTGCGATGTCGACCTGAGACGGAAGTTCAGGTGTTGAACGATGGTTGTCTAGAGAATGTGGGTCGGACCTCCAAAATGAGGTAGTGGAGTTATCAACGGGAAGTAAAGAAGGAGGCATGACTTGAATTGGCTTGGTGGCTGTGGTGGCAATCAATCAATGGCTGTGCAGTAATCGTGTAGTATCACTGTTATCAGTATCACAAGAGACTAGGACCTTTTATGTATATAGGTTATAGGTTAGTTACCCGTTTCTCTCAGAGTATTTAGATAAGCTCCACTTTCGTTATCTGTTATAACGATTGTTCGGCGTGCAAAGATAACTGCCGAGAGTTTAGGAGATTACGAGCCACGGACTAACGTAGCCGATGGAACAAGGGTCTTGAACCTTCTTACCTGCCACCATGACAGGTTTGTGCTATCAATTGAACCGGCCCGGTCGTTTGCGGGGTCAAGAACCCCATCTTGCTACTGACCTAGACGCTGTAGATAGCACGGGAACAACTTCGTGCACTATCGGCGGTTCCCCAGACCCAGTTTCAGGCTTCCCCAGACTATAATCAAGATCTTCAGATAGATAGCGCCTCGGAACGTCATATCTTCAAGATTGTTCACCGGCCCGGTTATCAAAGTCTCCTCTGGAGGCAAGATATCCCCGCAGTATATCTCAAGTTATACCAGAAAGCGGAGTATCCAGTACTGCTTATCCGCATATCAATAGATTAAGACGCTTATGGTATAGCACGCCGTTCTAATCTGTAGTGTCTGGAAGATGAGTCTGGGGTTCCCTGGTCGTAGGGATTTGGCCGAGGAGACACTTTGGGAACCATTCCATTGCCCCCGAGTCATAGTCTGGACTCTGTCAGGAGTTGCTTCCCACTAGACTGGGAGGACCAATTACATGCTGTCTATTACCATCACTTCTTGATTCGGCATGATTATAATATATCCAACATGAAGCCTGCCGATCCTAACATTCTGGAGTTCGACATCTTCTTCTCATCCCTCAAAGACAGTGTCACTGTTCACTCAACATGGCGACACCAAACACAAAGGACGACAATAAGGTCGTTGACGAGAACGCCCTAGCCCAGACTTCCAGCATAACCGACGGTGAAGTTCTCCCAGAAGACATCGATCATGCCTACCTTCAAGCTTCCAAAACCACCAAGTTTTACAGGGGTGTCCTGTTTCAGATGATCTTATTCGGAACGTAAGTTTTCATCTCAGAGTCTGTCAAGTTCAAGGCGTGAAACTAACTCATACTCTCATAGACTCTCCTTCGTCGGCCCGGCCATGAACGATGCCATTTCCAATCTTGGAGGTGGTGGTCTCTCGACGCCATACCTCGGAAACCTTGCGACATCGCTAAACTATATATCTGGTTGTGTGATCACTCTATTCGGTGGTCCGTTGATCAACAAGATTGGTATCAAGTGGTCATGCGTTATTTCTGGTGTCGCGATGCCTCTTTTGGGCTCCGGGTGGTATGTGAGCGCAAAGTACGGTGTTGATTGGTATCTCCTCCTAGCAAAGGTAAGTACTTTAATGAGAGTCCGTTATAACAAGAGCTACATCTAATTCGTTGCTTAGGTCATTACAGGTTTCTCTCTGGGCTTTCTCTACGTCGCCGAGAGCACCGCAATGCTTTCCTACCCCAAGGCAAACGACCGAGGATTTTACCTAGGTGAGTATACCCAGATACATCTGATGTAGCTGGTGCTGATATGTATGACAAGGTATTTGGTCTGCCATGCGAAACTCGGGCAGTGTAATGGGCGGCGCCATCAACTTTTCCAACAACTACAGCAAAGCCAACGCGGGAGGTATCGCCCTGTCAACTTATCTAATCTTTGTCGCATTTGGTAGGTCTTCTCAGAAATACTTGTAAGCTACGGTATCTAACCAGACAAAATAGAATGTACCAGTCCATTCTGGGCTCTCCTACTCACACAAACGAGACGCGTACGTCGTCCCGACGGTACTAAGATTCCGATAAGCAACGAGGCAACTTGGAAGCATGAGTTTAGAGCTTTGTGGAAGCATATGCAGCGACCAAAGGTGAGTTTCCCTGTGCCCGGCAACTGGTCCGGCAATAGTTGACGATCGCATCAAGACCTGGCTTATGTTTGTCCCTGCTTTTTACTCCTTCTTTTATGGAGGTACCATGGGTACTTATTTGAATCTACATTTCTCAGTACGAGCACGCGCTTTGTCTTCTCTCGTCATGCGTAAGTGAGCCTCCTGCTTGAGAGGTCGCTGGTACTAACCGAATGTGACATATTAGCAAGCCTCACTATTGTCATGGTACTTGCATATGGAAAGCTTCTCGACACTGCCAAATGGTCTCAGAAGAAGCGAGCCTGGATCGCTTTCTTGTGCTGGGCCATTCCTCAAGCCGCTTGCTTCATCTGGATCGGCATCGAGTATAGCAAGTTTGGTGGTGGCGCCATTGACGAGGCGCTGGACTACAAACTGTAAGTTCTCGTATTGTGGTGCTCAGAAACCTAAAACTAACATCTTCATCTTCTAGGCACACCAAGAGATGGGTCGAAGCTTACTTGCCCTACCTCATCATGTTCTCAACCGGCTACTGGTGTCAGCTTTCTATCTATTGGATTCTCGGAACCTTCTCCACTGACGTTGGATCCTCGTCTCGCACCGGTGGTCTCTTCCGAGCCTTTGAAACAGCTGGTCAAGCCGTCTCGTATGCTATCAACTCTAAGGTCGGCTCGGACGCTAGAATCCCCTTCTATGTTAACGCTGCACTCTTGGTCATGACTTGTGTCAGTATGGTGTTTCTGATTCGCCTGGTTCCTGCCGCGCCGGCCAGCACGGACATCGACGTCGAACCGATCGTTCAGCAGGTGGAGGACCCGGATAATAAACGAGTCCCTTGAGTTTATAGATTGTGGATAGCATTTAGCCAGAGGATCTGTACAGTATGGGCCCGGAATTTCATATCTTCATAGTTCCAATGTCCGATCCTTGAGATAGCCGTTTCTAGAGAGAATCATTTACTTTATCATTAAGCGTTACCCTCACGTCTGTGTTTCTGACATCTTGAAGATGCTATGATCTGTTTGATCCTTATTGGCTTCTGGACTCTCTGTTTGATTGGGAAAGTATCAGACTTAGGGCTTCGAGCCAATTAGATAGTATACAAGTTGTGGAAGCCGGAACGTCATTGTGGTTGTTGAGACCTGCACATTAAGGTTCATTGTTCGTACGCCGAAACTGATTAAGCTTAAGGTATCGAGATCATGTCTTCCGATATGATGACTTCAAAAAGCCCAGTCACTAATGGAAGTCAAAGACAACTAAGCATTTCGAACAAGGAACCCTATTCCGAAGTAGAGGGGACTTTTGACTTCGCCTTCCTGCCTGACTTTGTCTCCGTAGAGTCACCCGACGATTCGCCCACTACCTAGTCAATCTTAAACCATGTAGAAACTATAGAGCAACTCCATCCCACAAGTTCGCGTTGGCACTACATGCAAGGAAATGAGGGGCAGGTCGTCTTATTCGCCCAGCACTGGTCCAGTTGCTAAGCATTGCATACAATCACGTTACACCCTATAGTCCGGATTTAACTCGCCATGTGGAGTTTTACTTAAGCTTATCTACTGACCTCCCTAATACGGCAATACTTCTTGTTCATCTACCTCATCGCATATTTCTGCCCTGCACGTATTGTCCATGCCAAGAACAACCCCTCATTTCATCAGTCAATTCTCTGCGACGATTCGGTTAGAACGCGGAGACGATCGCTAAGTCGTCAATGGGTGATGTCAAGGTTCCATGATGCAGCATAAATATCCTTGCTGGCACAATACGGGTTCAGAATAAGCTCCGGTCCTGCCCGGGGGTTGGTGGAAGGATTTCGGATGCGACGAATAGGTAGATCGATATTGCGTTGTATTTAACCTTCCAACAATCGCCGTGCCTCAGCGCTTGTATCCTACCAGGCCCTTCCAGACTAAACTGATCACAATGGTTCCTACTGTAAACATCATCACACAGGGCCTTTGCGCCCTCACGGCTCTTGTATCTACCACTGCAGCACAGTCGGGTGGTATACAGACCGGTCTCCAGTATGGAGAGAACTGGACACCTACGATTAAGGACTCAGACATCGTTGCTGCAAACTTTCCTGATGTCAACATAACATTGCGGTCTCCCGCCTTCTTGAATTCCGAGAAGGTGCCAGCCCGTTTTGCCAATGGCACAGAGGGGCCAACTGACTTCATCGAGTTGGGTAAGACCATTTTGTTGGTTCCATGTAGACATCTCCCGCTAATGACACTGTTAAGACTACTTCATCCGCAATCTTGCTCAGAAGCATGACTGGATGACCTATGAATCCGCAGCCTTCCAATCTGAAGAGGGCCGTGCGATACCTTACGTCTTCCTGTCTCTTCCCAACACCAATTCTCGCAGCAGCAAGCTCCGGGTTTATCTACAAGCTGCCATTCATGGCAACGAGCCAGCTGCTGATGAATCCGTCCTAGCATTCCTAGGCAAGATGGATGCTGAACCGGAGTGGGCGGCGTCGATCTTGGAAAAGATGGACATTAAGATACTCCCCCGTTACAATGTGGATGGTGTGGCTTATTTCCAGAGACAACTTGCTTCTAATTTGGATCCCAATAGAGAGCACCTCAAGCTGATGCGAGGGCAGTCGAGAGAAATCAAGAGACTTGTTGGAGAGTGGAATCCTCACATGGCCCTTGATATGCGTACGTTATCACAAACCTTTTTGGGGGAATTCGCATCACTGACTTCACATGCAGACGAATTCACTGCCCCCACTGTATATGGAGGAAACTACCAGCACGGCGCAGACGCTTTGCTCTCTGGTGGTATCAACCCGAACATCCATCCTTCCATACGTGAACAGCTTCTGGATGTCTTCATACCCGCTGTTGGAGAAAAGCTTGAATCTCATGGTCTTCGATGGGAGCCTTACGTCACTGGCGCCTCCAATAGCACTAAAGGTTCCAGGATAAAGTTCACCGAAGCGGTTACTGAGGCACGCACTGGCCGCAATGCGGTTGGCTTGACCCAGACCATCTCTTTCCTCCTTGAGATGCGTGGAATCCGTATCGCCAATCAGCACTTCCAAAGGCGTGTTGCTACCGCTCTAATCAAGATCCAGACTATCCTTGAGCTTGCAAGAGATAACTCTGATAAGGTCAAGTCTATTGTCGAAGATGCCCGTGAAGAATTTATCAACAGTGATGAAGACATAGTTATCACGGACTCTTATGTCCCTGAGAACAGGACCTTCACCATGGTGGATCAGCGAAATGGCAGTATTGTTCAAGTCCCTATTGACTTCCAACGCACAACTCCTTCCGTCGCCAACCTCACTAGGGCCAGACCTGAGGCCTATATCATTCCGCGAACGTGGATCGACGTAGCCGAAAGACTTGAGATCCTCGGCCTCAAGGTAGACAAGTTGGGCTACGAGTTCCGACAGACTCTTGAAACACTAGTCATCGACTCTTCGACTGTTGACCCTGAGTTGTACGAAGGTACTTACCTGAACACTGTTACAACTAACACAACGACAAGAGAGGTCGTTCTACCCGTCGGAAGCTTTTATGTAAGCACGAGGCAGCAGAATGCGGCTTTGGCATTCATTGCGCTTGAGCCTGAGAACATCGACAGTTATGTCAAGTTTAATATTATCCCTGTCAAGGCCGGTATGGAATACCCGATTTTTAGGATCCCTCGGAAATAGCTGGCTACTTCCAATTACGTATATTTGAAGATATCCAAGGTATAAACATAGCGAACAGAGATTTCTAAGGCATAAAGGATCGAAATCTAGATGATGTAACGCGACTCCTCTCGACTAGAATACCTCAAGCCGGCAGTCGATGTCATGAGTGCTGTCAAAGGGTGCCACTGGTCTATGACTGTGCTGGCTGGCATATTACGATTAATCTTATCCTGTCTACAAGACAGAGATCCAAATTTGATTGGCGGCATTGCATTAAAACGTATGCCGATTTCTCAGCTATTGTCATCCAATGTATTCGTAGCTTGTGGCATGTAGGACACATCCTCACTGGACAGCCTGCATAGAATTATCCACCTTGTGGATTGAATAGCAAGCTTTATTAACCTAGATTGTACCAAGTAGATGAGCGTATATCTACATAAAACGCCTCCAGACCATATGTAGTACCTGTCAGCTCATGCCTGTCAAGAGCTTTGACTTGAACAAAAACAGAATGAAGCAGCAGGCCAAATGACGTGGTCCTTGCACAGGAGGAGGTACTATCACTCGATCTTAAAGTGGTCCTCGATGGGTGGGTTGTTGGAAGCTGCGACGACCGCAGCGTCCTGTGTCTTGTCGGCCATTATTCTGAACTTCGCTTTTGCCTTTGTGTTGCAGCCCGCAGCAGCACCCATGCATACGATCCCACTATTCAGCGTCAGTATACATCCCGATAACCTTGTTTAGAAAGAAAAAGGGAACTAACTCATCTGCAAATTTTCGGCTACATGTACCACCTGGGATCAAAATATCACCCAACTTAGATTGGACAGTAGCATATTGGTGGAAGATATTGTTCCAGTTGGGGGAAACAGTTCCGAGTCCACCTGGTATGACCTTATCGAAAAGGGCCACTATGACTTCTTGTGCAAAGTTCTCGGCAGCATCTACAATTCCGTTGATTAGCGGGTTCCATCAAGTTGTAGACGATGGCATAGCATACTCGTCTTGGCGTATTCATCGCAGATGAACCCGTCCTTGTTATATTCGTTTAGCCATTCACTGCTCTCTTGAGAATATTAGCTGCGTCCTTTTATTGAACCATGATTATGTCACATACTGGACCAATCATCGTTGCGTGCAGGGTCAATCGTTCGGTCAATAGTATGACCTGCTTCATGAATCCAGAAGCGGAGAATGCGTGTTACATCACCATACCAGATGGTATCTCCTAGGTCAGAGCTGTGAAAGGTCAGTACGAGCCTCATATCTGGGTCTCTATGCACTCACTAGGTTGCACCCCCAAACCAGTCACCCTTTTGTGGCACAGCTGAGTCTTGTTAGTGACAGATTGTGAGTCGGCGGTGAAATTACCCACCGATTTGGACGCGAACAAAATTGCGCATGCGAACAGGAACGCGACCGAAGTTCTCAGCCATGTCCTTGATGGACAATGGAGATTGATGATGACGACACATGACCCATGCCTGATCGCAGTCGTTGTAGTGGACATTATAGACGTCGATGTCATACGGACTCAGCCCGTTCTGATCAGCGACGGCTTTACACCTTGCCGGTAACCCTATGAATCATGTTAGTTGATAGGTTATGTATGAGATTGGGGGTCCGTACATCCCCAACTCCACTGCTCCAAGGTATGGGGTGTTGATGGAAGGTATTTGTAAAGGAACGTATCCATATCACTGAAAGGTACAGCAGGGTTCATAATAGGCTTGCTAAGCTGGCCCATAGCAGGAGTGACTAAAGCGAGAAAACCTGCCATATAGGCAGCAAACGAATAGACGACGCGCATGGTCAAGAGTGGCCTTTGCTCTGGGACAATATGGAAGAGAAGTTTGGAACAATAAGAATATCGCCTTGAGATCATTGCTATCAGTGACCTTAAATAAGAATTCTACAAGTAATTTGTCGGTGTGTAGGATTCGATGCCCACGCAAATTGCACAATCCTTCAGATGGTCGGCGATTATACCGTACATTGTAGTCCGCTTACTGACCACGGATTGATCTTGATCTATGCCTAGAGGAATATTGCTATAAGGTTCAAAAAGCAACAATAATAACAACGAACTTACTGGCTACGGAAAAGCGGACTGGCCTGTAACAAAATAATACTATACGCTGGAATCGGCAACAGCGACAAAACGTTAGTAAATTGTCAAAACGAAACATCTTTGTTTGTTGCTGACGCTATTGGCTAGCAAAGTCACCACAGATGATTTATACTGCTATTAGACATCCCTGCAAGTGCATCAGCGGGTTTCAATTTTTGGGAAAGTGTCGATGCCTAAACAAACGCTAGCATTGAATAGCGATCAAGTGATTGGACATCAAAAGGTCAACTTCAACGAAGGATCCAAAACATATTATTATGTATCATCTCCTTCCTTGTATCTACTTACAGGCTGGTTTGTCCTAATGCTCTGATGGTGCTTTCTTTTGGAATCTGACCCCCTACCATAGGCAATCCTGCACTTCTGCCCTTGGGAACAAACAATAAAGATTCAACGTCTTCATCCTAGTATCGGCCCTCTCCTGGATATATTTATTGAAATCTTTTCTGGCTCTCTGTACTGTTCAGTTTCAGGACATCTTTCCAAAACCTTCCCTCAACTGTAGGCAACTGCTTCATGTTACAATTCCGCTGCGATAACAAGCATCCAGCTTCCTTCAATCTCCCATTGCTCTGATCTTAACTTAAAACAAAGCTAACATCACATCGATGTGATCGTCTTTCCCGAGTCTTCAATTCAGCTGAAGCTGTTCCTCCTCCTGAGCTTCGCGTGCCACAGACAACGGACCGCCGTATTGGCCAAGAATACGAGAGCTGACCCCGGCTCGAAAATTACAGAAGCAGTGATTCCTGCAATATGACCTGACAGTTCCAGTAATGATCCGCCAGACACATATTAGCCGAGCACAATTCCAATTGCATATCAACCCTGCCTACCCCGCAGAACCCTTTCTCGATAGAAAAAGCTTTTCAAATTCGCACTTTCGACAGATCGAGCTTTTTGCATCGGTGTCTAACCGCAAAGACGCAGCTAAAATGGCTGACAACACTGCATCTTCTCCTAAGCAATCGCCTCGATCGCCGAAGTCGCCTGTATCGCAGAGGTCACAGAGGTCGGGGGCCGATCGAGAGGGAGCGGAAGCTGCGGGACTTCACGATGCTGAGCATTGGGCCGCTCTAGTGCAAGTAAGCTGACATTTTATTGTCATTTAGCTTGGGCGGTAGGCTAAATATTACTATTAGGAACCTCATGATGATGATGCAGATTCGTCGCTTGGAATCGACACCGAGTCGTCAACGGCATCTATGTCCTCCAGTATTCTGAACTATCGTACTATCAAGGGGAGAACATACCACTCGGAAAGAGGCAACGCAGAATATTGGTATAGATTACCGATACAATGACATTGATAACCGATGACTGATGAAATCTGCAGGGCATCCAATGACGCTCAGCAAAACGAAGCCATCGATATCATGTAAGGTTCTCAACACTGCGCCACGACTGCTAGCAGCTAATGTGCCTCAAGCCATCACTATTTGCTCTTGTGTCTTGACAATAAGCTTCACTTGGCTCCAGTGAAGGACGACATCAAGGTTTGACTCAAACATGCAGATTTGGCTTCAGGACTAATACATGTGCAGTCTGTTCTCGACGTAGGCACTGGTACAGGTAAGGAATCAGTAACCTTGGCTTAATTGAGTACTTACTTATCGTTCTGCATAGGAATTTGGGCAATGTACGTGAGCAATCACTGATGTCGAGAGTCTCGGAGCTGATTTTTGGTAGCGACTTTGCAGATGAGCACCCAAACACCGAAGTGATAGGAACCGACATCTCACCAATTCAGCCCAGCTGGGTTCCACCAAACGTCAAGTTGTAAGTTGCAAAAACCCGTGAAGAACGCTCTCGCTCATCATGGATTACCATTTTGGTGTCGCTGACAGTCTGCTAGTGAGATTGATGACTGCACTCAGCCATGGACTTACTCACCAGATACCTTTGACTTTATCCATATGCGCTATCTATATGGGTCTATTAGTGACTGGGGCGCCTTATTCCAGGAGGCTTACCGCGCTTGTGCGCCAGGTGGCTGGGTTGAAAGTTTCGAGGCGTCACCCCGTTTAGAGAGCGACGATGGTAGTGTCCAAGAAGGTAGCGCTATGGACGAATGGGGAAAGTTCTTCATCGAAGGTGGCAGGAAGATGGGAAGGACATTTACTATCATTGACGATGATCTTCAGAAGAAGGGAATGGAAGAAGCAGGGTTTATCGACATCGGTACATGGGACTTCAAGGTATGTGAAACCTCTACATTCATGTTCAATTCCAGGTAAATTGGAGCTAATTGCGTCATTACTGTAGGCTCCAGTTGGCGGTTGGCCCAAAGACCCAAAGTTGCAGGAGATGGGAAGATTCGGGCACGCGGCGATGGACCAAGACTTGGAAGGGTTTGTCCTCTATATGGCAAGCTTTGTGCTTGGGTGGTCCAAGGAGGAGGTCACGGTGTATTGCTCTCAATTGCGACGCGAGTTACGTAACATGAGACATCACCCGTACTGTCGAATGAGAATTGTGTACGGACGGAAGCCTGAATAATGCACGTACGAGGACTTTTTCCCTACGATTCATAGCATTTAATAGCGTTAGTAGCCATTTACATGTGTCATTGTCGTCTCTTATTTATCAGGTCAGGAAAGGATCGAAGAAACGCGTGGGAGAGACGCGTCAAAGAAACGCGTCTTTCCACTAGTTACTGACGTCAGGATTTGGTACAGTCTGTGTCTGTAAGCTATCCCGACCACAAAGTCATTCATAGACTCAATATCAGCCCACCTACCCTAGAAGTGCTTGCAATCCGCTTGTCATTGCTCTTATGTGTTAGAACATGGCTAGGAAAAGGGTCAACTGCATACCATAGGTTTTCTCGTCGTACCTGATGCGTATTGACTTAGATAAAAAAAAAGACTGTTGGTAGTTTTACACGGGTTCGCAACACTGAACGTTAGTAAGTGTCCAAATGCTGTGCAAATTGTCTCTGATATGACTTGAAAGACTGATCCAGGTACGTACCGTGGCTTCGTCATGCTGCTTACCAACCTTTATCAGACATCATCTGATAGGGGTTATGCCTAAGCGGGCTAGTAGATAGCGCTATCCCCACTTATCTGCCTATTCGAGCCTAAGATGAAAATCTTATCATCTGCAATGTCGTGGCGTCTATCCGTACCATAGTAAAAAGACTTTGAGGATCGTTTTTCTTTGATGAAAAAAAAAAAAAAAAAAAAAAAAAAAAAAAAAAAACTGTGGATAACTTTGTTGCGACTTGAGGCAGAACTTTATTAGCTGGGAGGATAGTTTTCGGTGTCAATATCAACTAGCAAAACCCATCGATCAATAATACTATATGTCCTTGCAAGTATAAGTATCAAGATGTTTGTTTCATTCTGTAAAGAGTCTTATCTATAAGTTATCTGATTAAACATGTCTATCTTCGGTCCTTCTATAGTCTATAAAAATATAAAACAACATACAATCCATTACAGTTTTGCCTTGATATGCATAACTGGGCACCCGCTTGTCTTGGCTACTTGCCCAGATCTTGCATTGGTTGACACGGAATCACTCTTCTTGGGAGCACTTCTATACCCTCCCTTCTCATTGTCACTATTTGTGACGTTGCCCTCTGCGTCTCTCACTATTCCAAGTTCCAGCAGCTTCGCGAATGCCGCTTTGAAGTCGTTGAAAAATGTTTCCTTATCTTCAGCGTAAAGACGCACATATTTGGAGAACTCAGGGTCTGTCGTCAGGGCCATGTCGGTTGGAAGCATCATCAGCTCTTCCTCTGTGTCGGGGTCAACAGATGAGAACTGGGTTACGCCAGATTCGGGAACTGTCTTCTCCGTCCACTTTTCGGACAAAAGTAGGCGAAAGTATTGGTTTGAGAATCGTGTCGGGTTATTGACCCATTTACCCTCAAAGCCAGAATTCTCAGTATGGCATCGTCCAAGATTGTGTGCACCACTAAGAGCCACAATCTCACGGTCGTTGAATCCCATTCGATAGAAGATATGTCGAATATGCTCTGCACCTTGAGCCGCATCAGGAAGACGGCCGCGCGGTGGAAGCTTGCTATCGTCAACAAAGTCGGTTCGACCCGATTGCCAATCAATATCAGGACCTCCCATGGCTTGGATGGCAGTTACACCAGCAAGTGTCCATAGGTCTGAGTACGTGATCCATGGGTGAAGACGTTTGACGGGTTCCAGGAAGAGACGAGCATTCTGAAGACCAGCATTGGCAGGATCACCACCCTCGGCTTCGTAGCGCATTCCAGCACCATTAGAACCACCGGTATCTGTTGCTACGTCATAAGTGCCAGACGAGTGCCTAAGATCGTGTCAGTCACCCGTTGATGCTTGTCACGTTAAATGCAGTCTTACCAAGCCAAGCGGACGAGCACGGGGCCGGCACTTCCATCATCATAATCAGGCTGGCGGAGAAGCTCGATGATAGACTTCTTGACGGCTTCAAAATCACCAGGTCTTGAGACCTGATGTTCTGGCACCGGCGTATCTACAGTGCTCATTTCGAGGGAATGTAGTGGAGTAGGTGGAAGAAGAATTTTCTTTGATGAGTTTCAAGGAACGAGAAGTGTATGGGAGTTCAGCTCCAATGCAAATATTGAGATTATTCAAAATCAGAACGGGCAAGAGAATAGCTGAGATAGAGCGAAAGTGTACGATATCAAATCATATGAGGAAAAGTTAGGAGACATTCTCTCTCGGTGCCATGTGATTGTAAATTAAGGCCCACCAGCAAAAGTCGCCATTGTGGGTCGTTTGAAGATACCGAGGTTGATTGATAAGAAGCAAGCCGAGGAATGTTCCAACAAATTAAGGAAATACAAGCCCTGAATGGGATTGTCAAAGTTTGTCCAATATTTGCTGGATTCTCGTTCGGCTCCGTGCTTTACCTTGGCATTGGCGTCTCCATGCCGCCCCAGAGTATCTCCAACTTACCCCAAAAACTCCCCTTCGCCCGGCAATTAAAACCGTACCCAGGAAAAGTGGACGGCCCGAAGTTTGCGTAGAAGCGTCCCTTCTGGAAATTATCCAGCCCTTCTCCGTTATGTTTCGTTTCCAACCACTGATGTCTCGATGCACAGATATGAAAGCCGTGTCGCACGTGGAAGGAATTTTTGTTGTAAGATGGAGGACTGAGAATGCTTCTTAAGCTGGACTCGGAAGTCTAGCAAAGCCTGTGTTTGCCGACCTGCCAATGTCGACTCATGAGTACCGAAAGTTCCCGGTAACCCTTTTCAGCCTTGGCATATAATTAATATAAAAAAGTATCGAGGTGTTCTACGCCGTGATGCGCTTGAAGAAACGGCTTGGGAGGCTTTAAGCTGTCAAGTTTGGTTCGTTGTTATGTGTCTGGCTTGTTCCAGGAGGGAATTTCAGGGACCAGGCGCTAGAGAGCTGTCAATTACCGACATAGAGGAGGGACCTGCGTCCAGTGGAATGGTTCCAGAATCGGCGAGCTATCAATGACGCTATTTGACCAAGCGCGACACTCCAAGGTTCTAGATCTATGACAGTGGATCATGTCCAGTATCCTTACCTATGCAAAGATGTCACAGCTCTTCATCTCAATTAACATTTTGATGACTAGGAATAATGATAGTGTATAGTAGAAGTCACTTTACAGCACTAAGCCCCTTCAACCAACGTTAGTGCTGAGATTTTAGCTTCTCCAATAATTGATTGTTGTCTTTCAGAAGAGGAAACGCGTTAGAAAGGAAAAGCCACAGGGCTTAACGCTACACTTGATTAAGGATAAACGCTTGATTTCCACCCTTTCTGGCATTGGCCGCTATCCTTCAACGGATTCCGTGGCTGAGCTGAGAGATAACCCTAAGATTCATCATGGTTGAACTATCTACAAGCTACAAGCAACTATCGTTTGTCCGCTCGCAGCTCAGGGGTACACCATATTATCGTAATCCCGCATAGCCCGATGGCTTTCAGTTATAATGTCCCGAATCCCTGGAGAATTACCATGTCTCGTCTCCCTTCCTGATCACCCCAGTTCTAACCGTGAGTGTTCGTCCTCACAGCCACTCTTTCAAATTTCCTTTTCCCGGTCATTCTTCAACAATGCGCTCCATCGTAACCCTTGCGGCTTTGGCCCTTAGCGGCACCATCGATCTAGCTGCTGCCAGTGTTTGCAAGCCTCGTGCTCCCCATCTCAGCTCTTCAACAGTCGACCTCACTCCCTCTGGTACTGCGACATCAGCATCGGCTTCAGAAACCGCGGGTTCCGTTGTAATCAGGAGCGTTATCGACGGCGGTGGGTTCTCCGTCGTCCCACCTGAGGGTGGTATCCCAGGATTCACTGTCCAGGGCGATGCAGAAATCCTCGTTGGACCAGGCTACACGGGTGATGGTAGCAAAGATTCGGCATGTCTTTCCTTGAAGGCTAGCAACGTTGATGGCAGTACGAAGCGCGATCTTGGCAGCTTTGCTGGTGTCGCTCAATCCATCGCCGAGCTCAGCTTGTCTAAGCCCTACACTGTCCGCTTCTTTTATCTCGTTGTCACTGCCCCATCGCTGAACTTTTGCCAATTGACTGCTTCACTTGGTAGCCAGACCTTTTTCCAGACATGGATCATCAGTCTGGGAACTAGCGTTCAGTGGGGTATGGCTCTTGAGCAAGTAACTGCCGCTGAGCGATCCGCACCTTTGTCTATCTCTATGAATTGTTTGCTTGGAGGCTCTGCTCAGATCTATGTAGACTCACTTTTCATGTCTAACCAGGTGACACCCGAGACTATTGATGATCATCCCCTTGATCTTGGCGATAGCTCTGACTCGACTTTCACCACTACATCTGCCTCACTTTCTGCTACTCAGGCAACTACCTCGAGCAATGTTAAAACTACTTCAGTGCCTCCGATCATTCCAACCCACTTGCAGAGCTCGGATGCTTCTACTGGCACCGCCACACCCGTTACGGGCAATCCCAACACCCAGCCTACGGGTAATCATACACCGGTCACTGGCAGCCCCAGCACTGCTTCCAAAGGCAACCAAACTCCAGGTGCTTTCAGCAGCCAAACCGTGTCTGGTGCTAACACCGACTCCATCTCTCAAGCCGACCCTCGAACTCCTGTATCCCAGATCACCACCTCCACTGCTCAACAGCAGATTGAAACCAACTCCGCCACCGCTAGTGCTACTACATCTAGTAGCAACACTTCCCCTCGTCAGTCCTCAACAATTAAGCCTGACGGCCCTGTCAGCCGCGTCTGCGCCAATGTTGGTAACTCCGATATTCCTGGCCGCGGATGTGGCATGCGGCCGTACAATAGCGCCGGAGCATACAGCCGCTTCACAAGTAGCAATTACCAGAAGGAAGATTGCGCTGCCCTATGTCTCGCTGATGAGAACTGCAAATCTTTCGAGTGGAGCTACGGTAACAATTGTGCCAATGAGTGCCGCCTCATCGCCAGCTCATTGAGTGATGTTCCCGTTGGCAACACTGGTGCCCAGTTTACCTCTTATGACCGCAGCTGCATTATTCCCAAACCCTGCCCAAGCTTCCCTGAGGATAGTATCTGTATCAATAAGATGGGCAGCACACCCAACAGCGGCTGTGTCCGACGAAAGGGCACACTCAAGTCCTGTGCACAGGAGTTTGCTACCCTTACTGTTCAACCTTGCGGTGGCGGAGACCAGTGCAGAGATATGTGTGCTATGTATGCCGATTGTCAATCTTACTCTTACACTTCTCTCTTATCGCAGAGAAACTGCAAGCTGTACGCAGGCACTACCGATGAGATCACAGATGAGGGAGGCAGTGATTATTTCTCTGACATCGGCTGCTGGGCTTGTGGAAAGAACATGGGATTTGCCACCTATGGTCTTCTCACAAATGATCCTGTCGTTGTACCTGAGATGACCTGCCGTGCTCCTGCCAAGGGTGTGTCTGACACTCCTACCACCTTCAACACCAGAACTACTGAAGCTACACAAACCACCTCTTCCGGCGATGCCACCCAGTAGCCCCCGACCGCCACTACCGAGTCATCGAGCTCTACAGCTACCGCTCTTATGATCTGCCCTACCGGCATTGCAGCACCGGGATTTTGCGCACCCTCCGACAGCCTTCCCACACAATCAGTCTCTTTGCCCGGTATCCTCGACCACTGGCCTCAAGACGGCAATGATGTTGAGCCTCCTGTCCAGCGAACCTGCAATGCCTTCAGCGTAAAGAAGGGCGGTTGGTGGGGCAGAACTTTAGATTCCAACAGCAGGCAACACACGATGGAAGACTGTGCTCTGCTGTGTCGCCAGGAGCGTTATTGTGAGGTGTTTGGCCTTGATACCACCAGCGGACTTGGTATACAATGTGCCATGTCAACATATAAGCTGGGGACTGAGGGCATTGATCTCAACGTTGAGTATTCCTTCTGGTGGAGCGACCTGGATTGTTATGAGTGTCATGACTGTCAGGCCGCTTGAGAATTGGGGGCTAATTGACAACGCTATACCTTTGGAATTGTATATATCAGGCTATAATAAATACTAGAAAGTATATTACAAGAGCAGTGGTATATCGACAATCAATTTTTACCGAAGATGTAATCTTTTACAAAACCGCCAACTTTATCCATCGCTTCACAGTACCATCACTGATTGCCATGCACTGACCGCCATTCGCCGTCACCGATATGAATAACATGCTTCCTTTTTCCTTCTAATGCGTTAAAAGCAGAACTGCTCTATGATTATACTTGGAGTGAACATGATTAGTACCTATATTCTCTCTGCGTCCAGGTGTAACGTACCCAGCGACCAGAGGATATGTAAGAGCCCTTCCACAGCCTTAGATTATACCATAGATGGTAGTTGTTCCGCTTGTAGTAATCGACGCTCCTGTTAAAACTACTTTTGCACTATGTGCTTGACTATTGATATATTGTTCATGGCAAAACAAAGTCCCTGCTAATGTAACTTGGGTGCTGCCGTTGGAAGGCTAACAAAAGGGCCACCAAGGGAATTCATCCTCTACGTAGAGGTTCTTTAGAGAAGACGGACCTCACTCTCGTAGATGGTGTAACTGTTCATGGAAGAATAAATGCAGCTGTTGATGACGAGATAACGCAGCACTGAGACTTATTCAGTGTTTGACGGCATCAGACGATGAGTGGGCATTCAAGGGTAAAATACATATCAGAGGTCGCAGGTGAGTCAAGGACTAACATGAGATACCACCACTACTGGATGAGATTTTTCGATTCCTGGCTACGTGGGCTGTCTCCTGTTACACATTGCCTGTCTCTGCATCTAAGAAACTGTGACTCACAGCTTGTCTCGCGGACTCCATTTGAGCAAGTCTTACAATGATGCAAGTTATCATAAACTCACGAAAAATGTAAGTCAGTGATTCAAGAGTCAGAATTAACTATAAAAGCCCGTTTCCTAGTTGTTGCCATTGAACATAAACACATCAAAACCCCACATTCGCAAAGACAGATTCGAACGCCAAGCAGACTCAAACTCTTGTAACTACCGCTAAATAAATGATTTGCTTACGATATCGTTCAAGATGATGCACACTTTCGGAGACTTTCACTCTTCTTACATCCACTGGATTCCTAAAGATCAGGTAGTTGACAAGGACAAATTTACAACCGCTTGCAAAGCCATGTACCTCAGCGACGAGAGTGGACAGCCCACAGTGGAAATCTGCTTCGACGTTCCCGAGCGTCCCGACAGTATCAAGGTAACCTGCCTTTCCCGAGAGCCCGCCAATCTATTGGACGAGCTTCAGAAGAATGCGAACGACAATGGCTTGAAGCTAGAGGATGCGGATGTGAAGAAGGAAATGGAGTAAACGAAAATGTACATGGTGATCGGTTGAATTAGCCTAGAGAGAGATGCGGATATGAAGAACTAGTTAATGAGGACCGGATAAACGTTGATCTGTCGTTCAAACAAGAAGAAGAATGAGGACCGGATAACATTCTGCTCTAAACCCACGCCAGTATAAGACTGTTTAATAGCCGTGTTCTGAGATATTTGACATCAGAGTGATATTTTGCATGTTCCAGGCTTTTAGTTGCTATCAGCTCAACATTGTTTTTAGCTTTACTTGTCCATTGTTCATCTGTATCTATTAGGATGAACATGGTCTCTATTAACGCTAGTCGCACTATCGAGCAGCAGCATCTCGTGGGGAGATCTTGATGTTCATATCCTCGAAGTAGCTCACGCCACCATTAACCACATACTTGCCCCTCTTGGACTCGTCCACCCACTCGATATTAAAGCTTCTCAAAAACTGCAAAGGACCTTTGTAGAGTTCCATTCTCGCAACATCCTGTCCCAAACAAACCCGAGGTCCGTAGCCAAAGCCCATGTTATACTTGTTATAAATCTTAGCCTTGTCAGCATCCAACCAGCGCTCAGGCTTGAACACCTCGGCATCGTCACCGTAAATGTTGGGGTCACGGTGGACGAGCCAGGGATTGCAGGTGAGCTCTGTGCCCTCGGGAACAAAATGACCACAGACCTCCAGGCCGCCTTGGGGTGCGATGCGGGGGAAGATGTTTGGTGCAGAAGGGTTGAGACGCATGCTTTCTTTGACGCAGGCGATATAGTAGGGGCAGTGTTCTACGACTTCGTCGTACTGGGGCATCTCGGAGAGCTTTCCAGAAGCCGTAGCCTCGTCGATCTCAGCGAGAAGCTTCTTGTAGACAGTCGGGTTGGTGAGAATGTGGATCATCATAGCTTGGAAGGCTGTGCCGGTTGTATCAGCTCCCGCAAGAAGTACGAGGAGGATTTCCGCCTTGATGTAGTTGATATCGAGGGGCTTGTCGTTCTCGTCTCGGGCCTCGATGAATCTGTATACCGTTAGTATCTTACCGTGTATGTGTTTCAATGTAACTTACGTCTGTAGAAGATCAATGCGACCACCAGTGGAGCCGTTCTCAATATCCTTGAAGCGCTGCTCAATTAAGCGATCGCGAAAGCGCATCAGCGTTCCGATACCAGAATCCTGTTCAGGACTAGCAACCATGTACTTGCCCAAGAAAGTGCTCTTGACCCAGTTGGTGAAAGGGTGCAGTCTTGCCATAATACCGAAGGGTGTGAGACCATCGTGGAAGCCCTGAATGAGACCCTCAACATCCTTGCCCTCTTTGACGAAGCCAAAAGGAGCGCCAAAACCGACTTCGGAGATGATATCGTAAGCCATGAAGACAGCCCAAGGCGCAAAATCGAAGGGCTTGTTGGTGGCAGCAAAGTCTCGTTGGAGGCGGCTCATCCACGTGTTGATGTTTCCATCGATCAAAGGTTCCATCTTCTTGATATTTGTCAAGCTGTAGAGAGGTGCAGCGATCTTCCTGTACCTGGCGTGCGTGGCTGAGTCCTGCATATTGAAAAGAGACTCATCTTTGCCAAAACTTCCAGTGATGTAGTGCTTCGACTTGTTTGCGTGGCGGTTGTAGATCTTGGGGAGTTCGGTCGCGTCGCTGACCAGCAGCATAGTAGGCGTGATTCGGATGACAGGTCCTGCTAATTGTTAATGTTCATTTGGTAAATCAGCATTGGTTGTTTCATCTTACCATGCTTCTTGTGAAGTTTCTGGAAGGTATCACACTCATCAGCTTTGACATTGTGATATGTGATCCAAAGACGTGTGACGGTTCCCCAGAAGTTACCAGGGAACTTGGCGAGAGGGTGCAGGAAGCGATACTTGACAACCTGCCAAATAGCACAGAAAACGACGTAAGCCACACCCAGAAGGGCGATGTTCACGATACTCAGCACAGCCATGATCGTGTAGTCAACGACCAAAGTGCCAATGCAGTAGACGAAAGTCTAATTAAGCCAATGGCTAGGAAAAAGAAAATAAGCAAGCGCCTTTTAGGCTTTTAGCAGGGGATGCGCCTACGATTTGTAGATCTACGTAGTAGCGATCGGCGGCGAAGAACCACAGCGGCTCGTATATCCGGATAGCCTGTTCAGTGCCCAGTCTGAATTTGGAATGGACCCTGTATTCGAGACTTGGGAGGGCTCGTGCCAAAATGCCTTATACGATGATCCATTTCCGAGGTCGTTCAGACGCCCGTGATTATTATGCCATGCATGCAGCTAAGTGGACCTGGTGTTGGAGCTGTTCCTCTTTGACGCCTTGGCTGCACGGCTCATTCAAGATCTTTGGCTCTCCATGTGTGTTGAGATTGGCGCCTTTCTCGGTTGTCAGGTCCACCGTCACATTGACATACCTGAAATGGCTTCTGCGAGGATGTCAACCAACAGGCTTGGCGTAATAGTAGCTAGCGTGGGCCTTTTGTGAAGACGTAAAGTTGGCGGAAAAACCTGATCCTTACACTATCCACCATCATACCAGGATCGTCATATCTCAGTCTAGTTAATTATTACACCACGTTTTTCACATGCCACGTCTCTGCATAGAGTAATCTGACAACGCCGCGGCGGCAATCTGCAGATCTCGATAAGAGAGCCTTTTCCAGATCGTCACCTGTGCCCCGTGTGTCATGAAATATTGCAGTAATTATGTACGCCAACTCTCCACCATCAGATGATCTGATTGATATTGCATGGCAAATCATTACCACAGTGGTCAAAAGAGCAGTGCTTTGTTGCTGTAACGAGACTAGCGACACTACCCACAAAAGCAAACGTGCTCAGCACATCCGGAGCAAACGAGGCGGGTCTTTCTGTCATTTATGTATCATGTAAAAATGATAGGTCGAGTCAGGTGAAACGAACAGAGAAGAAAAACAAGAAATTGGGGAGAGCGGCTGAAGCGGATGGCGCACAGGCAATTCGTATGACAGGTTGACAATGTGGCAAACTAAATCAGTTAATATAACGGCCCGCTGCCTTAGTTCGAGACAACAATCAGTAGACTCAACGGTGAAGACGACAACGGCAGCTAGAGACTAGCACAAACCACATTGTGTTGGTTAAAGCTGAGGGAACTAAACTAGGGGAAACTACGCGGGAAAAGAGGAGCCTCGGTTGGGCCGCAAATGCGACTGATCAACACGAAAAACCCACCCACAGTGGACTCTATCCGAATATCCCGGCTTGAAAATTAACCCCAGAAGCCAATCATTAACTAAAATTCTACATTGATCCACTGACCCAAATGTAACACTGTGTTGGTTTAATCCCAACCTTTGTGAACGAATGAAACATTCCCAAAACTGTGCACTTCTCCTGATGATGATTGCTTTTGCTCCCCAAGCCAAGGCAGAACCGAAGTCAAAGAGGCTCTTTCCCGTGGGTCTTCGATGCACAATCCTTGCTTCTTCCAAGACATTGTCGGGAAGGCCCAAGCCAGGAACAGTGTTGCGTGAATGAATGGCGCAAAAGGAGGCGAGGGGCGAGCCATAGAGATGCCTACCAGCTGACGTCTGTGCATCAGCTACATGTTACAGAAGAGAATAGGATTGGCATAATACCAACAAGTTAATCATTCTGTAGGATTTGCTGTAATGAGATTGACATCTGCCTGTCTCAGTTGGCTCACAATGGTAGTTCTTCCATTTAACTCGGGTCTTATTCTCCCCAATGCGCCCAGCACTCGAACCACATACTTATCCATTCTTTTTTTCTCCTCGTTTGCGTTTCTTTGCTCTCGTTTTGTTTCGTTTCGCTTCGCGCTGATTGAGTAATTTGAAATTGCAGTCATGGAGTCACAAGGTCCCACGGTAAACTCCGTTGCTATTGTTTTTGCTGTGATCAGCTTTATTGCTGTCGTGCTTCGCTTGTGGGCGCGGGCCTTCATTGTGAGGTCAGTGGGTGCTGATGACTGTAAGTACAAACGAGGCCCATAACTCCACGGCTCTCCTTCTCCTCTTTCTGCTTTTCCTAACTCTTCTCATAGATCTGATTTGCGTGGGTGCGTTACTCTCGTGGTCCTTCATCGCCTGCACAATAGCTTCGGTCAAGCATGGACTGGGCAGTCACTACGAGGATGTTATAAAACAAGGCACAGATAACTTCATCGCCTATCTTCAAATTGTTTGGCTGTCGTCTATCTTCTACAATGCTTGTCTCGGCTTTATCAAGATCTCGGTTCTCGCCCTGTATACTCGTCTCGGCGACAAGGTGCTCCGCAAGACCGCTTTCTTTATGATGGCAGTAGTGGGTTGTCAGGCTGGCGCCAACGTTCTTGCTTGCATCTTTCAATGTACGCCTGTTGCTGCCGCCTACGATATCACTATACAGCCCGGTGACAAGAAGTGTGTCGACATCAACGCCTTCTACCTTGCCAATGCAGCTGTCAACATCTTTACCGACATTCTCACCTATACGCTGCCGATCCCCCTGGTGGCGAAGCTGCGTGTTCCACGACGACAAAAGATCAGCTTGGCCATCATCCTCGGCCTCGGACTCTTGTAGGCCTCCCCTTATGTCGCCCACGACAAGCACTGTTCTCTCTACGGTCAAGGCTAACACGTTACAGCGCCTGTGTCTCTTCTGTTATCAGAATTACGTACATCCCTCCCATGCTTAGCTCCGCCGACCAAACATGGGTGATCTCGAACGCTATGTACTGGTCCGTGATCGAAACGAACATCGGTATCCTCGCCGCCTCGATTCCATCCTACAAGGCCATCGCCAAGAAGTACGCCCCTCGTCTGCTCGGCAGTTCCGGCATTTCCAGCAACAAGCTCTCTGGCTTCAAGCAAATGCCTGTCGAGCTCCGAGGAAACAGCATGCCCGGTACTGGTGCACCCAAGGGTGCTTTCGAGACAAACATCAAGAATGGACTTGACGATAACAGTAGTGAGGAGGTGCTGGTCATGCCCAGCGGCCAAATTGGTGTTAAGACCGATATCGTCTTCCGCTACGAGAATAACCTGGAGCATGGCCAAGTACATAACAGGTAGATGTAAAATGGACGTCAACTAAATGAAATATGCGCTAGCTACATATTAATAGAGAACATATCTCTTCAGCATATGATAGAGATGTTGATTCCTACTTTATCTGTGATAAAAGGCGAAGCGATATACTAAGTGACGTAACTCATGAGGCTGTCATATATACTTCAAGCTAAGGCAATCACTTGACTGATGCTATGATTTGACTTGCCCATTGACTAGGCGCTGTGTAATACGACCTCTTTGTGCCTTCGACAACCCGCATAACCTGTAACCTGACCGACTTGCCATCCTTGCTAAACCTATTATGACGTTTTCCATCATATGCTGGGTTTAGAACAGAGCTAACGGCAAAGCGTTCGCATCCAACAACTATCTGGTTGAGGCTATATACCTTCTCCCAGACAAACTCTCCGTTGTTATCGGCAACGTGCAAAAGGCTCTCGGTGACTTTCCGAAGCAATTTCGCGACTGCGTTGTCTACGTGATTGTTCCAGCTGCTGAACGTGGGAAAAATAAGGGTTTCGAGATGTCTAGCATGCGAAATCGATCGCGCCATTGCATCCTAAACCGGTAAGCCATAGACTTCATGAACAGACGATCATTGTAACTTACGAAATCTTTCTCTTCAGGGGGAAACTCAAGCACTCGTAATTGGGGTAAATTCTTCGTCAAGACCCTCACGGTTTCAACTGAAACATACGGACTATCACTCCTGCTAGTGTATCGAAAGCGCAGCGACTCAAGATCCCGGTGCTTGATGGCGACCTGCTGAAGCCTTCGCGATATCCCAGGATTGTTGAGAATGTTGTCAGGGAATACGTTGTGATTGTGAAACTCCAAAGATGTCAGGTTATCAAAGGATTCTATGAATCGGTATATGCCTTCCATATGTACTTCAGAGGTCATGGGGTTCGGCTGTTTTGCATCCATATCTAATGCCAGTTTCTTCAACCGGATGGATCCCTTTTCTGCTTTGCTGAACAGTTGTTCAAGATATTTAAAGAGTGTCAACTTTCCCTCTTTTAACCGCATGAGTTTAAGCTCGCTGAGCTGTAGAAAGTCGACAGCTGTCGTGATATTCGGCAGGTGACTTCCATAGTTGCCTCCCCAGAAAGGGCCATGTAGAGCGAGTGACTTGAGAGTGATAAAAGTGTACGATATTTGGGTGACATTTGGGTGATGGGCTTTGACAAGATCCTCCCATTTCTCAAAGAAACTTGGGTCCCATCGCATGGAATGTAATTCTAGGCTTTCAAGGGTGGATATTGAGTTGATGAGAATGGATTGTAGAGTATTCCCTCCCCAGATGGTAGTTGCACATGAACATCCACTGTTGATGGCGAGATGCTTGAGATTGCACAAGCGGGCCAGAGGCGTGGCATCGTGGGTTTTGATACCTCCGTCGGCGCCAGAGCATGAGGAGAACCATAAACGCAAGGCTTTGAGGTTCTTGAGCGCAACTATACTGGATGCCATTGATCTGCAACACCGATCATTAGTTCCTATGTCTCGACCAATCACGACTTGATCAACTCACTCTGTAAGCTCCGCCGTATCCAAGACCTCCAAGTTGTCTAGATTCTTTAATACCTCTTCGAGGTATCTCAGAATAATACCCTTATGCTTCTTGCCAGGGTCAATACCAACACATGTCATCTGCCTCACATACTGCGCGCAACCTGGCACAGCATCTAGATCCAGGAGACTAGAATATCTGCTTTGCTGACCGTTGTACTTCCCCTCTTCCTTCAACTGCTTCTTCTGAGAAATGCTGAGATGAGGCTCGAGCAGGCGGATGACGTTGGGGATGTGGCTGAAATAGCTTACTTTGACAGCAATGTGATTGTGAACAAGCGGCATCACAAGAGAGTAGTAACGTTTTGACGTGCTAGCCAGCTTGATCATAGTTGGGGCATCGCTTATCTAAAAGGCCTTAATCGAGAATACTGGGATATATTGAATAGAGCACTAACATTGGACAGGATATTCTGTTGAATCTCCGCTGGCAGGACTGATAAAATATCCTCTGGAACTGGCTGTCGAGGTAGCGAATTACCATTCTCCGAAACCTGACTCCCGATTCCATCACCAGTCTCAGTGTTCGAATTGATGGATGCAATGGGGTTTATCGTACCCTTCTTCTTCCCTCTGGAAGTCTCTCCCTCATCTGCGCGGTCGATGGAAGACTTTCGTTTCCTCAGGCTTAGCTCAACCTCCGCAGGTTGCGGCATAGCATGCGGCACAGCTTGCACCTTGTTAGCAATCCTTGTGCTTCTCCTTGGTGCCATATTCCGGTCTTATATAGTGTATAAAGAAGAAAAAAAGGAAAATAAGATGGAAGAGATGAGATAGAAAGCGTTGAAGTAGCGAATCTGATTACAAAGACACTTTGAGTCGAATGATTCGTTGCTTTTACACGCTACAGTCGCTGCAGCCTAAAGTGGTTGTGGAGGGTTAAGAAGTGGGCACATGATTAATAAGAAAGTTACATCTAGAATTAATTAAAGATATTCTACAGTACCCCGAATATACTTGGAATAGAAATGAGTTTTAGAGTATTATTTTAGTCCCTAGTATCTTACTAGTAAGATAAGTAAGAGAATAGTCCTTTATATATGTTATTAAATGGTGACAGGACTAATGCTAGTGTTTCTTTATGATATCGTATGTGGTTTTTCATCACTTCTAGTGTATGGAAGTTCCTGATTGTCCATTATTTCAAAGACAGATAATTAAGATGTGTATTGGTTTATGATCTGTAGCTGCGCTGCCATCTATACGAAAAATAGAAGCGAGTTTAACAGTAAACCCCAGTAGTGTATTGGTTTATATAAGAGAAAGTAGGTTGTCCTGCAACATACTGCCCCCAATTATTTGTTGGTAAATATACACCATATGTGGCGTAAAGCATCGCTGTTTGTATCTGAGAATTCATTGCTACAGCCATTGGCTGAGCTGATGGGTAGTAATATTTTGGTACGCCTCGGAAAACTGTCCCTCCCGCGACACCAAAAGTGTTGCTGGCCGGTAACGGATTGTGTGGCGATGGCTTAAGACAGGCAGCCTTTGCGTACCCTTTGGGGCGGTACTTTGCCAGGCAGACTTTGTTGATATCTTTCTCTGGGTGGTAAACCACGTCGAAATCGTCTTGCTTGGCTGAGTTGATGATGATGCGAACGGGCCCGGGAGAGCCATTAACGTAACGCTTGTTCAAGCAAAAGGGGTACTCCGTCCAAGGACCGCAGGACTTTAAATCCAGTTCTTCCTTATTATAGAACTTTCTGGGATACAAAGTATGGGCTGGTGCAGGGAGGCTCGGCACCTGCTTAGCTTGTTCCCGGATTTGAGATGCTGGGATGTTGCGATACCATCTGTCGTTCTCTAGCTCGGCCAGCGAGTAGTATGAGCATTCTGAAGAGGTATCGTCATCGCCTTTTGGAGAAGGTGGAGGTGATGGAAGAAATGATGCAGACATAGCTGACATCTGGTAGTCGTGCTCAGCGAGCGCGGTAGAGGTGAGAGACATGGTTGAGTGATGTCCAAGTCGACTTTCTCTGTTAATAGTAGTGAAGGTAAGAGATACGTGAGTGTCGAAAAGAAGGAACAGAATATAAAGAACAAGAAGATGTGTATGCTGAGGGACTGGTCAGGTATGAAATAGAAAAGTGAGTATGACTGCTGGCTTCGTATGCTGGCGTGCTATGCTGGAAGTTCGAGAATAAAGAAAGGCTGGAAATGCTGAAGGACTAACGAAGATGTGAAAGAATCTGGTCTCAAATCTGGGAGAAGAAGGGAAGACAGGGGATTTATACGCAAGAGAAGGGGTCAAATTTTCTTCTATCACCCCAACAATAGCCCTAACCCGCACCTACGCAATAATGTATGAGTCAAATGTGAAAGTTTGTTAGAAAAAGGTTCTTCGCAGTTCTCTCACATTGCAAGCCTTATAATCCACTACTGACGAAGTACGTATTACTGGCTGGTAAAGCATCTGAAGTGATGCCAACCAACGGATACATCATCGTGTTCGTAGCCACAGGATTGAGTGAACTATCAAGGTTTTTTTATCTCATACATTGGAACTCTTCCCCGATAGCTCTGAATTCTCGGTTACTCGTCATACTCGTAGGAGCAATAGGGTTTTCTTCTCAGGACAGTAATCGATGGAGTTCATGGGCAGACAGATAAAGTGGACTGCGACCATGGGTCCCTGCACTGTGACTTGTCGATTTTTGGTGTCGAGTACAAATCCTGTGAATTAAGCTTTAGATTGAGTTTGTGTTGCGCATGGATACATGATTCGTGAGCCACAAGTTTTGATGGTAGGAATACCAGGGGCGGGAGGACACGTGGTGGAGAAACAGGGTTTATGTCCAGTAGGCAAAGAATATTCTTAACGACTTCGAGGGGATGCTGATCCCTGAGACGAAGAGAGAGCATTGAGTTGCCTGGTGTAACTCAGCTGATGTGGATGACTCTGAGGGGATACTCACGCGTGACATAGCACTTCCCCACAAATATTGTTTGCATGGTGAGTCGAAATACAGTCGACCAGGTAACAGGTTGGCTCCTGTCGAATCCTACAACTACATTGCTGATGCCACAATAGAACAACCTCAGAGGCAATCTCAAGTAGATCACATGGCAAATTGAAAGGAGGAGGAGTCTTAACGGCAAGGAACCAGCAATGTACACGTATGAACGAAGCACTCTTGAACACAAAGCCATGTTGAGGTATCATTCATTCAATTATCGGTTCGCTATTATAACTTCAGGAAAACCCATTTTCACGTTTTCCCCTCCAAACTTTCAGTCCATCATACGCTTTTCAAATGCTCAAAACACAAGATCAAACTCTCTCAGGTGCTTGGGCAAACTGCTTCCAAACAGGGTCATTCAGAAGAGTCTCCATAGCACCGTTCTCAGTGTTGACAAACACCTCAATACCAGGGCCAGCCTCGGGTCGGTGGGGCAAAAGGACGTGCATGGAATGTGTAATGCCAACCTTGGGGGGTCGGAGAGCTTGGAGACGGTCACCAAGAGCAGGACCCCACTTGATGTCGTAGAAGGGGAACTCTCTCCATGACGAGAGCAGGGCATGGTTGCCAGGCATATCGAGGAAGATTGTGGGGACGAGGCGAGCCACATTGCCGAGACGCTCAACACGAGCTGTGATGCTGTCAAGATATGAGTCCTTAGACTTGTTGACGGTAGCTCGGACAACAAGGGCGATATCAGCCAAGGTAGCCTCGTCCTCCTTCAATAGAGTGTCAATATCCATGACAGCAGGAGCGAAGCCTAGGATGTTGCCCAGAGTATGCTTGTGAACATCCTGACCGGCATATCGACGACGAGCATCGAGTGCAAGACCAAGCATAGAAGGTCCGGAAGGCTTCTCCTCGCCCTGCTTGTGCTTGTGCTGAGCCATCATTGTGCAGCGCCAGACAAGTGCTGTAAGAGCATCGTTGGTGGAGATATAAGGCGAGTTGTCCTCGTTGGACTTGAGGAGCTTAGCGTTGGCCGGGGCAGCAAGCTCCTTGAGTTCTTGAATCTTCTCGGGTGAGAAGTAGAAGACGTTGCCGTGGGCGACAGGTGAGGCCAGCTTCTCGGGAGGGCCTGTGGGTGTGAAGGGCACCTCGAGGTACTCGGCATGGTCCTCAGCATTTCCAGGCTTAGCACCGGACGACTTCATGATCTTGGCGCGGTCTGCCACAGGAATCTCGGCAGGGTTAGGGATTGGAAGACCTTGAGCCTTGCGGACCTCCTCGGCCAGAAGCTCGGTGAACTTGTACATGCAGGCACCATCGATGAAAGCGTGAAGGAATAACATGTTGAGAAGAAGACCTCCCTTGATAAAGTTGAGCTGCAGCATAGTGGTGTTGAGTCTATCAACTCCGGCAGCAGGCCACTCTCCGCCGAGACCTCGCTGGCAGACAACATCAGGGTCCAAGGCAGAGGTAGGAAAGCCTTGGCGCTTGAGTTCCTCAAAGGAGGGGAAGTCCTCATTGCGAAGGTCTTTCACCTTGAAGTCATGCTCGATCTCGTTACCGTAGTGGCGAAGCTGCAATAAACCATCCTCAAGGTATGTGGGTGTTGGAATAGCTTCGCAGCCAGCAATAGGAACACGGTCTTTGAAAGCGGAGTAACTCTTCTTAAAGATGCTCGTCAACTCCTCAGCGTCGTAGTTCTCGGGAAGCTCGAAGTGAAAAAGAAGTCTGACCCAGCCCATCGGGCCAATCTTCTCTGTGGGAAGCAGGGGCGGCGCAAGGTCTGGTAGTTCAGTAATGTGCTCGATAGCGGCAGTCTTGGTGGAGACATCCTGGGGTTGGCCAACAACCAGAATCTCAGACGGAACAGCAGCCATGATTGCCTGACTAGTGGTCTGCTTGGCTGGGAGCTAATTGGAGGTAGAAGGTGCTTATTCGAGGAAATGACAGAGGATTGAGAAGGGGTAGGATGGATGTAACTGTAGTGGATATGACACTTGCTTTTCTCGTCTCGTCTACAGCGGGCAAGTCTGGCTTCTAATACTCGTAACGAGTGGCGACACGAGGCTGTCCGCCACCGGGTCCCGTTTCCCGAGCGCATTTTTCTTCTTTAGCTTCCTATGCTCTCTGTGTAATTTCTGTTTCAGGGTCTCTGTTTAGTCTGGCTAACTAGGAACCAACAGGCCCAAGGTGTACAGGGTTGCACGTTGCGACACAAAACGACAATTAGGATCGGCATTGTTACTTGTTGGAGTTTGGCCAATCTTTTTTGTTATCCGTTACTGGCGCGTATGGGTCGGATCCAGTTTCTTATCAGGGGCAGGAGACATAGCGTAAGTAATGTGATTCGAAGCCTTGCGAATGGGGGAGGGAAACTATGGGTACTTCGAAGATAAGGGAGGATAGAAGTCCACTTGGACTGAAGGTTTGAATCAAGCTGTTACTAGCACGTAGACTGAAGCATAAGTTTCGAGGACCCTGAGAATCGTTTTATTACATCCTTGAGCCTTGCGAGGTGAGTTCGTTCCGTTTCGAAAGTGGAAGCACAGCTAACTAGGAGATTTGTGCAGTAAGATAAAAGTGGATGTGTTGTCGGTGAAGCTTCTAGTGCGAACGGCCAAGCCGGCTCCAAGCTGATTGTTGGGTCCCTTTTTGAATCAGCCCATCGGCTGATCGATGCCTCCCCGGCTTTTGGGGCGTCCTCTGCCGCGGTAATTGCTTGCCATCCTTCACGGCGTTATATCGCCAAATCGAGAACTGAATGCAACTCGTAGGCATTTTTACCAGAGATCCAAACCGCTTTGGGGACATGGATAATTTTTTCCTAGCTTGACTACGACGTTGCATAGATGTTTGTACACATGGGCCACGTCCTGAAACGTGCTTGTCCTCCGCGTCTCAATCCTAGTAGTACCCGAACTGGAAACGGTTACGCGGATGACATGGGTTAATTCCCGAGTGGTCTGTTAGTTCCGGCCAGTCTGTGCCAGATGCTAGAGCCGCAACATGTCTTGGCAAGCTTTACTGAGATTGCAGTCAGAACCTAGTTCAGCTTGCAGGAATCTGAACGTCAACGGCTTCGGGACGAAATTTTTTCTTCAATGCAACAGAGACCAAGCTTGCGAATGACTTCAGCTCTACAAATATGGTCTGACCCAAAACCAAGGCATCGGGCAAACAACGCCATGGGATGCAATCAGCCAACAAAGGGTAGCATCAGAGTGGACACTTTGGAAACCCATTCCCACTTTGCCCACCAGGATTTCTCAAATGTGGGCTGGTTACCACAGATCGAGTATTCCTTCAAGCTCCCAATTTGTGCCGAAATGAAGCGTACATGCACTTGACTGTCCATAATGGCTGAAGATTGACGTTTTGTCCAAGGTACCGTTGGGGGCTATGGCAAGTGGGAGCTATTGCCACGAGGAAAAAGAAATGACATCCCCATGTTGACGCATGTACTTACCCGGTGTTGCAGGCTTTATAGAATAGAGTTACCAATTGGTCCTTTTACCATTTAACGAACCAACAACCCCATACGCAAGCTCCAGAAACCAATCGTGAGATTCGCTATCTATATGCAGCCAGGCTAAGTTGGTTGCAGCACTGCACGCACGCACTTCAACCATGGAGCTGGATCCCAATATTTTGGCCATCTTCGGCCCTCCTCCAGAAGATCTGGATCTCGACCACGATCAGATCACTCTGTACAATACCGTTACTTGTGTGGTTCTCGGCATCGCGTTTTTGGTCGTGGTATTGCGATTTTATGTCAGAAACATGAAGTCTGCTCAGTTGGAGATGGATGACTGGGCTGTCTTGGTGAGCTTGGTAAGTCGATCATACGTTCTTCATATTGGTGGTTATTGAACTAACTTTGAGACGTAGTTTTGTGCAGCTGCGACGGTCGCGATGACGATTCTGGGTATGTATACTGTCTTGACGCTCGTCTAGGATATGTCTAATGGTATTTAGCTGGCCAACATGGTTCTGGAGCCCACGTTTGGTCCATCAAGATTATGACTCTCGTCGAAGTCTTCAAGGTATTTTGATCGTCCATCGCTCTTTCTGAAGCCACAATCAATTAATAATGGCCAACAGCTCGTGTACGCCGAACCTTTCGTGTACGCCCTGGCCGTTACATCTGTCAAAGTCAGCATTCTCCTCCTGTACCGTCGACTGTTCCCCCTCGGCATCGATAAGAGTCGAGCGTATACAATAATGTTCTATATTGCATCATTCCTCACCACCGTATACCCTTTCATTCTGTGGATCACGATGGCTTTCGCGTGCAATCCCGTTAGATTCTTCTGGACGCAATATCTCGGAGAGCAGGGAAAGTGTATCGAGGTGAAGCTGTTCTTCCTTGTCTTGGGTGTTATGAACATGACGAACGATATTATCATCTTGAGCGTCCCAATCCCCCGTATCTGGACCTTGCAGATGAACAACAAAACTAAAGTTTCGGTTATCTGCATCATGCTACTTGGCAGTTTGTAAGTTTTAACCCCCGGCTCATAGTTGTATCGCGCGGCGATTGACTTTTTTCTAGTGTCTGTGTCGCTAGTATCGCTCGTATCTACTACCTCTGGGGTTTCTTCCAGAATATCGATGCAACATGGTGGATGGGTCCCTCATTCGCCTGGTCCAGTCTCGAACCCTGTGTCGCCGTCATCTCAGCCTGCCTACCTACGCTGGCACCTCTCTTTCGACTTGGTCGAATGGGCGCCACTTCTCGTGGCACGCCTTCTGGAGGAAACGAGCTATCCAAATCAGGGTCCAAGCATTTTCAGCTGTTTAGCGTCAACAGAACAAAAGGAACTGGCTTCCATAGCGAGGATGACGAGGTCGAGTTGACATATGACGTGGGCCGCGGAGGTGCGAGTGATCCAGCAGTTTGGAACAAGAGCCCGTCTGCCGAGCAGGGCATCGTTGTCTCGACTCAGGTATCAGTCACGCGGCACAACAGAAAAAGCCCTAGTCAAGGAAGCTAGGCAAAGTTTCAAAAGCCATTTCCTTATTTAGTCATATAGATTTCCAGTTTTCGGACATCCAGTTCTTAATGGCGTGCAGATGCCAAGCTGGATGGGTAACAGGTGCTTATGTAGTATTAAACCCCCATCTGCTGTGCGTTAGTAAGATGTTGCATGAAGGTGCAGGGTAAAAAAGCCCAAGATACCGAATGAATTGAACTCACACTTTCCAGCAGAGTGCCACGACTCGTGTCCCGTAGACTAATAGTCCCGAACCCTGTAAACTTTGTTTCAACTCTTTTTCTCTCTGTAACCGCTCCAGCGGGTTGGCGGTTGCTTACATCCATTATCAATGAAACAGTGCCGGCGATAGAGGGATGTATGTATCCTTCGGCCCAGTTCCCCGAAACACCACAGCCCTGGCCTCCCCCGGCTTGGCCGATCTTATCTAGTAGCATTCATAAGTGGAGAACCCTCCCCTCTGCCATACTGCTGTGCTTCCAAAGCCTACTACGATGTTGTAACAGATCGCTCTTTTTATCAAAGCCGTAACACGGTATAGAGAGCTTTGAGATGTATATGTCTTTCATAGATCTTGACGTTACTTACAGAACTATCGAACACTTAATTTGAAGCTGACTGAGTGACGTCATTGATGGCTTTCATTAGCGTTTCCCCTCATCGCGGTTCTGTGTTTTGCATTTCGCGTCCAGCTTCTCTCTTCCGAAATTGTCTCGCGCAAAATCTCCACGCAAAACCTCCACGCAACGTTGATGTCAAATCACTCCAGACGATGGTAACTTTTTGTTCTTCCTTTGAGTAGATTCAAAATGTCAGACCATTACGAAGCATTTCCGTTCCTCAGATTATTGAGTGGCTGGGGTGTAGTTAGGTGCGTGTGACCCAACGCGACAGTAAAATGCAAGACCAGCTACTAATTGTTCCCGGTAAAGTGGCCCCGGACTTTTGTATGTTCTTGCATCATGAAAGAAAGCTTCTGGTAAACTGAATTGGACATATAGTATGGTTCGTAGCTTGGTGTCCGGCCTCTCAACAGCGACAGTTCTCGGCGTATCAAGCGCCATGGCTGGCAGCATGATCTGGGGCACAGCAGGAATCCCTTTCATCGTCGGCTCGTCAATCGGCTTCGCGTTAGGCAGCTTAAGATGGTATGGAGTCGCCACTCGCGAGGCCTTACTTCAGTTAGAACGTTACCCGGTGTTGCTCCGACTGCATATCTGCTCTAACTTTCCGTGGATGTCGGACCTGCAGGACAAAGGTCAAGATTGGTACACTAACGAGACCTTTCGTCGGTCTTGGGTCTTGAAGAGTATGTTGGTTGTCGGATGGCTTTCCGCTGAGCCGTCTTTGAGGGAGATCAGGGAACGAAGGGAGGCGCGTCTGGTTGAGGAGTATGTTGCTCGTGACGAGTCTGATGATAAAGGAGTTCGCACCTAGATATTTGACTACAACTAAAAATAGGTCTGCACACACCATCTATGAGTACGGGTTGGCAAGTTGTTTTGAGAAAGCTGTGGAGAAGCTCACGTCGTGTCTTAATATATTAAATGAGTGTGATGATGGGTCGCTCCTCCTTCGCTTGTTCGCCCGGTTTCCATCCCAGCATCTCATCACTCAATGTAACTATTCCTGCTCTCTTGTATTCCTCGCTTCCAGAAGCTTTTGTGACCATCAAAGCCTCATAGAAAGCCAGTCCATATTCTTCGGACCATTGACTTGTTAACATCAGTGCATAGATCTCTACTCCACCCAAACTTTCAACAAACTCTCTTTCCCGATCTCGGCCGTCCTCGGCAAAGATGTCGAAGTCAAATTGTTTATAGACCTCCATATTCGTACTCGTACTACGCAGCAGTGGGCAATTGTCAGAGCTGGTGTGTGGTCTCTCGGGATTCCAGTCTTTGAGACAAAGAGAAAGGCGCTGCATTGGCGCTTGGATGATAAGCTTTCCTTCGGTGACCTCTCCATAAGGGTTAGCGCCTTTCAACTTGATCTTGACATCAAGGATCTCGGCCAGCGTATCAATGCCATATTGAATGCTGAATGCAGGAGTTCCATCCATGGATGCCCATGACCAAGATGGTGCTCTGTACTCCTGCACCCTTGTACAGTGAAGCGGCTGCCAAAGCAGCTCCGAAGCAAGTGATGAACACCAGTGACCAGCCGCATATTTATCATTTAGCCGTTCTGCCAGAATGCTAGCAAGACCAGATACAGCTGGTAGCTTGTCAGAGGCCTTAGTGAGCTTGCGTCCTCCATATGCCTGGAGCATCATGTACCATGACGAGAGCTTCTTATCCTGTTCTTCCTTCGATATTCTATTACTTCCCTTGTCTTCTTTGTTCCTTGCAGAATCTGCTCCTGGCTTAGAGTCGATGCTGTGGAATCGGAAATTTGTCGCCCAGCCATCTTCTGTTTGAACCCCTTTGAGACATTCGAACATAATCTGATTGCGGGTGTAAATCAGGGATCGCCGAGACAGAACTCGCTCTTGTAATGCCCAGGCTCGATCTGCGAGAGGTTCATTGGGTAATTCGATATAATCATACGGTCTAGCCTCTTCGAAGGGGACTACATGTGCTAAAGCCTTTCCCTGTATGCCTCGGGAGCTGTGCTGGAATTCGAAGTACTCGCGAGCTGGTAGCAGGGCGAACAGACCGGCGGAGCTATCCTGAGCGTTTGACGCATTTACTGTAAGGTACGCATTCGCATAGACTGACATCATGCGAGCTGATTCTCGTTCCCAGTCCTCGTGGTCGTCTTGGCAAATGCACATGCTGTCTATCCATAGATACCTGATACCGAGGTTCCGAGTTAACGCTATAACATCTTGATGCGTTTTAGGCAAGTCGGAGATTGAGATAGCGCGTTTTCGATCTTCCAGCGTTGCCTTTGTGGTGATGAATTGAGGAGACTTTCCCCAGCAGTAGCTTTGCGACAGTCGTTAGTTAAGCCCTGTGTCCTGAAGGCATAGCCGATACCTCAGTGATGCGTATGTTCCAATCTGGACGCCGCCGGTCTCGTGAAGTTTCACATATGTACTGTTGACATCGTGGCCCAAGTCAATCACTCTCGTCGGTAAGAGCGCATTTTGAGGCTGGCAGGATAAATGTTTGTCACATTCGTCTATCCATTTTCGGGCTCTAGATATCGCGTTTGGCGATCCACCATTCCGTTCGACTGGCCGACCAGGTATCACCGACATGAGCGGATCGCCTCGATAACGTCAGCTTCACAGACTTCAGTCGAGGCTGGTCCAGTTCGTAGGTAGCCTCACCATCCCTAACACATAGCCCAATGGCAGCCATTAATTTGACAAGCCCTTTCTGCTGACCATTCGTGTAGCTCATGACCCAAAATCCAGCTGCGCCTGGCCGCTCAATGAGCCAAAATTCCCATAGGGGCCAGGCGTACTCGATTTCAGACTCAACTTCCCACTTCGACTTCAGCTCTTCCAAGTTTAACCGACCACGCTCAACTTGCTGCAAAATGAGGCTACAGAGCCCACAGCCTGAGTCGGTGGCGGACGACCTGAGCGCTCCAAGGCTCTGATGGTGCAAGTAGCCTTTGAAGTCCTTTGGACACTCAACAAACTCTTGAAGAAACTCATACCCGCTAAGCATTGGAATCATAGTAGCTGGCTTTGAAGGGAGGTTGTCCCAGGGGATCAGCCTGCAGAGAGTGCATAAACTCATGGCTATGGCTAGATGAGTACTTACCTAGTGTGGTAAATGGGCCATGACCCTTGGAGGCTACAAAATGAATTGATACAAGGTTCTAGTCTTCTGGTGAATGTCTTTTATAGTTCTATAATTGGGCCAAGTGACAAACTACGCGAGTGCCAAAGAAGAAGTGGGTGGAATATGTGATTGCTGAAAAGGATGTTAGCATATGCAGGTGAGATATACATCGAGAATGCCTGAGGCCGCGTCCTTGACTGTCAGACAAGGTTTCAATCTAACTCAAACTAGGCAAGCTCACGCTAAAACGAAGACCAAATTAAGCCCACGTGGTTAAAAATCCACGTATTGGTAATTTCAGAAAGAAAGCTTGTACTACGTAGTATATCTCTACTTAGGCAGCTTAGCTTTATGTCAAAGGTCTAGGCTCAACACTCTCCAAAGTGGGCGTAACTTCCGCAAACAAACCAGTGTCCTCGTCGATAGGTAATACATCGATTGTGGTTTCCCTTCTATAACCGCCACCATCTGGGATATGGAACCTGTGGTACGCAATGTACCATTCATCTGTGCCCGGAATATTCAGCACAGAGTTATGCCCGGTTCCCAGAATGCCCTTCGACTCATCCTTCTGCAGAATCACACCTCGATAGGTCCAGGGCCCGAGAGGGTTATCGGCTGTCGCGTAGCCAACGCGATAGTTTACGGAACCCGTGTCGTCGATGGAATAAGTCAAGTGGTATGTCCCATCACGGTAGTTGACAAATAATCCTTCGCGGAAATTCTCGAGGCCGGAGATACGATTCCATGTTCCGGGCCTGAGGGAGACCATATCATCATTGAGCTCTGCGACAATCGGCACGCCGTTGCCCCAGTACAAGTACCACTTTCCAGTTTCTGGATCTTGGAAAGCTGCTGGATCGATAGCTTGGTTGCTGACGATCGGTTCGTCTGAAGTTCCCTTGATCATGGGCTGAGACTGGGCTTTCCAAGGCCCCTCAGGATGGTCTGCCACTGCAACACCGATGCTCTTATGCCCGTCTTTAACGGAAGGGTTATTTCCACTGTGGTAGAAATAATATTTTCCACCACGCGCAGCAAAGCCAGGCGCCCAGGCATTGCCTGTAGCCCAGGGGACATTGCCGTTCTTTCCATCAAGGACAAGGAAAGGTTTTTCACTCTTTGTCCAAGACACTAGGTCAGGAGACTTCCACCAGTAGAATTCATTGCCACCCCAGCCTTCGAACCCATCAGTGGTAACGAATAGATAGTAAGTATTGTTTACGACGGCGATGTTTGGGTCTGCCCAAAGACCTGGTAGGACAGGGCTGTCGCGCTTTGACAATGCTCGGGCTGAAGCTGATTTGAGTGCCAGAAATGCCACGAAAGCGTGGCTAGGAAGTGATGGGAGACGCATAGCGAAGGTCCAATTATGAGCTCAGATGCCTATCGCAGCTTTATCTCAGCCACTGGTCCAGAGATATATATACTTATTTGACGCATCTATAGATGACGAAGTTCCACTGGCACGGTTTCTTGGAAGATCGCCGCTTCTCTTCCTATTCCACGGACCGCTTCGGACCGAACTTATTTCAGGTAAACTATTTCGTTCTTGATTTCTATTCGCGCGCAAAGTTAGGTCGATTTCCCCGCGCTCGAATCCGGGGAGATCGGCATTGCGGGGTGCACAACTGCTTCCAAGCGCTCGAGTCGTTCGGGGTTCAGGCGCTCGTATTAACTTCCGATACTACCTTGAGAGCGTGCGCGTGGTCTTACCAAGTTCCAAGGTCATAGTAGAATGATGCATCGGCTTGTAGTGTACTACTAGTCTACTATTAACTCGATAATAGAGGTTATCCCCGGGCCGCATCAAAGCTTATTCTGAGTACTTGTGCCTGTGTTCGATTCTTTCGGTGCATATATACCAAAGCTTGGGAAAATATACCCTACAACCCCAACGCTTGCCCAAGATACCACAGTTACTCACCAAGGTCTGTAAGATCAATACCAATCCTCCCCCCGGGTAGCAGAGTGATGTTATATAGCGGGGGCGCCCTGGCACCAGCACCGTTCTCGCTGACAGGACACGGTTGCTGAGCGCCCGGGATAATGCCCTAGGCCTCGAGGGAATCTAGAAGATATCAGCACGGTTGTCTGACCCACGAATCTCTGAGTCCAGGTCCTTCGATCAAGGTAATGAGAGTGGAACTTTCCGATGGTCTCATATATTTTGTAATGGAATCGTCTTCTAGTTTGTTTGGCTCGGTAGACTTTCTTTGATTCTGTTGCAACCTTGGGGGGTTTAAGACTAAAGTCTGTGTCAGCGATGTGGTTTTGTTGCGGCGGGGACGCATACCGCGTGGCGTGTTTATGACCATGACCGTGGAGGATGAGCGCTTTTTCTGCGACCTCTTTAGGTTCTTCTTCTGTTGAGGCAGGAGGCGCTTCCTTCGTATGACTGGTACTGGGGAGTCTCTGGTAGTCCCTCTGACATGGTGACAACTACCTTGATAGTCCCAACGTCTTCAGTCGCTCTAGATCGGCCCCAATAGTAAGAGGACTAGCCTCTTCGACTATCTACGTATTAGTACCCCGACTCAACTTACCGGCGGGGAGATCTGTAAAGACCATTTCCATGTTCAATCGTTCATTGTTTATTCGGGGCGCAAGCGTTCCGACGTAACCGTCTTCCATCAAAACAACCGACCTGCGCAAATACAGACGCAGAGGAATAGTTCCATCCACAGTGCCGTCAATCCATACCGTATCGCAGCACTCAGCGGGAGGAAATTCACGATTGACGGCAACCTCGATAGAGTATGCACGACCGGCATGACTTTCGATAAATCGGTGGATCTTTGGTACTTTCAGAGTACCGATGTCGCTATTCAGAGATGATCCGGCGGGTGGTTTAAATTCCTCTGCAGGCTCACCGTCGATGATGGCACGGACACTCAGTCCTTTGCCGAATGGGAGGACGGCCATAATCAAGGGTAACAGCAATTAGTATACGAAATGTAAGGTTGATGGCAGTCCGTGTTGGCTAAATTGACTTTTACCTGGTCCCGGATGTGATGCGTGTGCTTGAGTAGTCTGATCAAAAAGATGCATAAGGTGAGAGAACTAGAAGAGTAGTGCGCTGGTTGAGGAGCGATGGCTGGAAGTAGTGGCGTGAGGAAAGGCGCACAGCGAGAGGCGCATGTATGGCCGTTGCGATCGGCTGATGTTGTACAAATAGGGTAGAGTATATAATTCGGAAGTGCAAGAGAGAAGTGGGCTTGGTGACGCCAGAGTGAGCCGAGCCGCCTGCAAAAGGTGCTAGGAGTGGTGGCCGGGATTGAGTAAAAACTGAGGGAGGAAGAGAATTTCTGGGTAGGCGCCCACGAATGTCACAAATATCAAGGTGCGAGCTGTGACCTTGTACAATTTTTTTAATGGCAAACAGAGCACAGGCTCTCGAGGATTTGAATAGAAAATGTTTTAATCCCACTACCCTGAAGGCGCCAATAAGTGCTCGTATATGCAGGTGACTGACTGCATCAAATAATTCTAACATCCGCTGTAGAGACCTGACGCAGCGCGCATTGGCCCGAGGTATGTAAAGTATGGGAGAAAGCTTCGAGGAACCATGCGATTCAATTAAAATGCCATGGTTCTATTAATCGATTCTGTGTACTGTCTGAGGTCTTGATGCTGACAGATAACAAGACACCCACAGTATTCTCCATTAACGACACATCTAAAGACAAATCACGACCAAGCCCCTTTCGACACGTACGACGAGCTATCCCACATCACCCTTGATCCACTCTAGAGGGGGCATTGCCTACAATGCTACAACAAAAGTCAAATCCTATATCAACAAGATTTCTCTTCGTATTACAGAAACTATGCCGGAGTTCTGTCAGTGAGGATGATGCTGGAGCTTTCTCTCTTCCTAGGCCGTACGGGGATGAAGTTGTCTCTAAACTCACGGCGTTCAATGAACTGGGCTTTGTGATGAGCTCATTCTGATCTCGAAGACTTACATTTGGATCTTTGCGCCTGACATAAATTGGATTCCTCTGTCAGATTCCCACTTGACTGTCCAAGATCCACACTCTAAGTACGAGCAACTGTCTTGCTCCATGGATCCCCTCACATGTCTATCGATTTCTGTTTACAGTCCACTATACTGGGCCTTCACTAAGCACTCCATTGATGGAATGTGTCAGACCCTGGGTTCGTCTATTCAACGGCAAATTGGATGGAACGTCCGTGGTCTGGCCAGGACTTGGATCGATAAAGCTAGAGCAGACATGCGGTTGGAAGAGGATCAATCAGAACTCAATACCTTGAACTATCCTTCGACTTAGCTGGGGCACAGCCTGGTCCTGATCAGCAACAAGGGGACAGCAGTTCAGAAACAATTGAGAAAGCAAATCGGGAGACGCAGCTGTATCGGCCATTCCGAAGCCAACAGCTCGCGAAGATTTGGAGTCCAGTAGCTCGCAAGGGGAGAGTTTACCATGTTTCGAATTTCACTTTTCCTGTTCTCCCTTGAGACAAAAGATCGTATGTTCCTTTTTCCAGCAATATTATGGATCTTCAGTATGTCTCGGGAGGGTCTTTCCACAGCTATATTCTACACCAGTACGACAGCAATCCGGACTGCGAGCAATCTACACTCTTAGGTTATTGAGATCGAAGACGAGATGTTCCCTCAAGGCTGATCCTTCTAGACTGTTCCTTCAGCCACTGACCAATGATCGTTATAGAGCTGACGGAGAGTGCAGACTCTGCCACATTGCTGCACGTCTCCTCGCTTCGTTGATCTTCAGTGACCCTCTTAGTAGCTCTCCGCCACGCCCTGATATCCCCGATGTTTCGAGCCTCATATGCCTGAGAGTAGACGTGGTCCTCCTTCTAGACACATCGGATTTATCATTAAACCAGCTCAGAAGATGTCCCTCCGTCTTCCTTGGATATCCTTGATCTTAGGTCTTGATTTTCACTAGCGTCTTGCTGTACTTAGTCCGACGAGCGATAGTGCGTTGTCAGCCTCTTGAGGATGGTAATCGCTAGACAGCATAGTAATAACGTAACAAGCGGCGTCAAGCTTAGGTAGTCCAAAATAAATAGCAGTATAGTAACCTAGGCATTAATCACTGATGTTTCCGACACATACAACGAATTCGAAGTTGGCTGACATTATTGATCTTTTGGAGCAAAAAGAAAAGGGCAGTCTGCAACATAACCCTGTCCTTGGTGCTCGACTTCTCCAAATTTATACTCATCAGTAGTTATCGATTGAATTTGGTCAACAAAGAAGCATGACTGGCCCCGTCTTGATCAAAAGGCGCGAGCACATTTGTTAACGCAGTGAACATCCTTGCAGGGCAGTGTTCGTTGCACTGCTACGCTGTACCTGTGACTACATAAGTAAATTAAAAGGGTTTCGAAGGTTCAATAGTCGTCATCGCACAGTGTAATCTCTGGATGGGCTACAAGATGAAATGGAATACGTCTTGAAGTCAAATACATATTTCACAGCGGCTCGATGTATCCATTCAAACACCCATGGGCGTTGAGACTAGTTTACACATCAGACTTTTGTTTGTTTTATTCCTCTCCCATTGGTGATAGTTCACCGAGGAAACCTCAATCGTAGGGTCTTGTACATGACGCCAGGTTAGAAGATGTCTCAGGGGCTCATGTTAAACACATTCACGCCAGTCTATTACCCCAATCTGCACACTTGGCAATCTTTCCTCGCTTGTAGCTCCCCCGACTGTACCCTCTGTCATTTTGATATGCAAATTCTTCTTCCATTTAAAGACCTTGTCAATGAATCCGGGCGTGTTTAGCTTGGAAAAGTCGTAATCGCAGTCTGATTGTTCGTCGTCTGATTGTCCGTCGTCTGGTTGTTCGTCGTATGATCCTCCTTCGTCTGATTGTCCCTCGTCTGGTTCTTCGACATGTGAGTGTTGGTCGTCGCTGTCTTCGACTTCTTTAAGGTCTTTGTTTTCCACAATTATACGAGGCGGTTTGCTAAGAATCATTGTGCAATTCATCAAGAGAATGATATTTAGTCGTCGGGACGTACTGTTGGAAACTCGTACGAGTGTTTCCGTGAGGTTTATTTGTCCCGGGAACTCTCCATCTAATTTAGGTAGTGCGCTGTCGAGCCCCAAGTCCAGTGATATGTTTGGAAAAGGAATGTCGGCTTCGTTCCAATATCCTGACTGGTACAGTCTGGGCACGTGCAGGACATCCAGGGTCTTATGGAGGTATCCTCTACGCACAAGGTATCCCGGAGGAAATACAATGCCCTCACGCAACGCAACGGCCTTCGATTCTTTGTTGACTTGTAGAATCGCAGGTTGTCTTGCTGGGATGATTCGAGACGCAGTAACGCCATGAGTTGCGTTGTGAACTTGCGCTTCTAGTGTATGCTTCCAGACCTCGTCTCTTAGCTCGGGTGGTAAACGATGGAACAGATGGAAGGTCATAGTGCTCGGCTCGACTGCTGATACTTCATGGGCTGATCTTGCGCACACGGCGTTCATCGATGGCAGAGTTCGAATTGGATCAAGGCTCAGTGGTGAGGAGCTCTAATTCTTCTCGCTGGAAGCGGTTAGTGTTGAGATTTGACGAGGCTGATTGGAGAAGTGAGAACTGACACACCCGATGGAGTCCTAAGCTCATTCAGGAACATAATAGAATGATATTACTTGGTACTATCTCGATAGAAGAAGCTGGATGAAAGTGAGGCAGGGAAAGAACTGCTGTTGAGTCAGCAGCTGGTGCCTAACATCTGATTCACCAGTCGTGCCGCCAGATAAGAAAGAAAACATGTACCTGCGTCTCTTCACCGGAGAAACTGCATTTGCATGCAATTGCCTTATAGCCGGCTGAAAAGGAGTAATATTTTAAGAAGGGAAGCCTAAGATCGGCTCCTCCATCTGCTTATCTACTGACATCACCAGCAACACGGCACTGTCATTGACAAATACCGCCGCTATGTCAAAGTCAAAGGCGGTGAGCTTGTGCCGAACCAACCTATATTCGTTCTCAAAACTTCAACATTTAGTACTCCATGGTCGTCGTGTCAATATAGAGTTTCCAAACACTCATCCATCCCTAAAGGTCATAAACACCAACACATATTTGTTTCTCAGCAAACGACAGCTTAGAATGAAGCACTTCCCCTCCAAAAAATACCTCCCATAGTGGCCCCCTCACCAATTCCAAGACTTGCATTTGCAACACAATAAATAACAATTTGCCCCATTTTTCTGATCCCATCCTATACTCTAAAACCAAATTACCACGCCTATCAACACTTCCTGCTTACTGTATCGAGCTCAAAGCCTACGAAAAAATGCTAGCGGTTACCATCCAGACCCACCAAGAGACGTGATCTAATGCCGCGAGTTAAGTCTTGCGATGACAATATTTGACCTTGACCATGGAACTCGGTACCTTGCAGGTACTTTGGAGATATAATTTGATCTGTTCCGACAAATTACATATAGAATTCAATTCCAGTAACCATCGACGTCAAGTTAGCCGACATCCGAGCCACCACCAGGTGGGCAATTGCTTTTCTTACCTATAGTCAAAGTGTCGAAAACCAGCTTTCTCTACCAAATGAGTACCGCCTTTGCGTTAAGTAGTGCAAGAAGATCCAGAAAATTATTTCAGCTTGTAGATAACTAGAACTTGTGAGACTAACACAACTCCTTTATCGTGAGAACCTCAGTACTCCAGGAAATAGTTGGTTGTCCTTCTTTGACGGTCGATGTACGAAGTTGCTCCATGTTTAGCATAGTTACGTTCAAGCAAGGAGGGACGAAGAGGGCCTACTGTTGTCGAGTGGAAATCAGAGATTGCAGCACTGACAGAGTACGACACCTTATAAGCGCAGGAGGCTAGATATAGATGGTTATGGAACGCATATTCACATTCGTAGGGTTGGTTTCTATGTAGAACTTATTAATTTACCACTACAGCGTTAGCCAAGGAAGACAAGTATCCTTTGGGAGTGGCTCGTATATCCTTGATGTCAATGCCCTTCGAATCTTAGGTTTCCACGACCAGATAGTCTCGTAAGCACTTGTGAGTTAGCGTGTACGCAGTGCCTAGCGAGTCAAAAGTAACAATGCTAGGCTCATCTGTACTGTACTTCTAGTTCCCTCCAGCCGACTTTCGTTTATTGATTTTGGCGGGAGCCGCAGAATTTGACAGTCTTGTCATTCACAAGAACAACCCCATTACCAGTCACTGCCTGATTTCTGGTTGACCTAGGTGCTCCAAGATCCCAGGACGCAACAGGTATTGTTTCTTGACAGGAGCTTTCTCTGCAACAGCCGCCGCTGGGTCTGTGGCTCGGATATCAACTCCCAATAAGAGTACGTCGAACAACTGTAAAGGTTTCAGCATTTTATGTGTGAAGGGCTTGCTAAGACTGGCTCACCCCAAGTCAGGTTAATCCCAGTAAGTCATACGGAGATCGGTCGAGTGATGGTCTGCCGGGTAACCTCGGGACCTCCGCAGTTACCCGTCTCCTGATCAAGGTCTCCCCCAACCACATGACTGTTGTTGTCCTCCAGAACTTTAGAGCAGTCCGGGTATGTGATATCGATGGTAAACCCAAGAACCTTCTCCACCTTGTTCCGCATGACTGCTCCGATCGCAGCCGGATTGTCTGTGGACCTTGCGCATTCACACCAATCAGCCTCAGCAGTCGATCCTTCTTCAATAAGATCAAATCTCTCCCAAGTCTTCATTGTTTGGTCCTTGAAGATGCATTGTGCCAGGTCAATGATGTAGGGTTTTCTGGAAGATGCGTGGACGACTACGTTTCGTGGCCCACTATCCTCAAGAATGACGCCGCGTCTGTTGATCTCGTAAGCTCCGTACATGGCACGTTGCACGATTTCGCTCCATTTTATTTGAGAGGTCGGCGCGAGAGGCGAGTCGGGGAGATTCCAGAGATTCTCTCCTGGAATGAACTCAAGGAGAATTCCACAAACACTGAAGTAGGCGTCTTCGGTTTCAGAGATAGCGGCGTCGATGGGTCGAAGCTTCACAGACGCATACATGCGTGGGATGATGATGCCCTGAAGATCCTTGAGGTGGCTGTATGCTTTTGTCTCCGTCTTGAGATGTTGGCGAGCTTCAAACCAGACTGCAGCCTCGTACTTGGCTTGCCCATCGGGGCCCTCATTCCATTCCGCCGCTCTGCGGGGCCGCAATTCAGTAGTATTCTCCTCCTCAATTTCCTTCAGAAAATGTTCCATTGCCCCTTTGCGCACGAAAGATTGGAAGGCACTCTCGTCTTGAGCGCGGCATGGAACGTGTTTCCCATCGGCGTTCTCTCGCAGCGAGGACCCAAAGCGTCGATCGTAGAGTTTGAGAATGGCGCGTACCAACCCGGCGGGAGAATTGAGAGTAACGAGCATGACAGGTGCCATGGTAACTGTTATGATTCTTTCAACTTTGGCGGAAATAGTGTTGAGGGTACTAAACGCTTTGTTGTCGCTCTGAAGGACCTCTAGCTTGAGTAGGGTGCCGACCCGGTGTTCGGGGACCATCAACTCGAGCATGTCTGCGGGCGTAAAACTTGGTTTCTAAAGCATAAGGGAAAAAGTTAGTGAATCAATTTATGCTACTTTGGAGGCAACTCCCGTCTTTTATTTTGGTATCCCAGAAATGTGGGCGAGCTGATGATAATAGGCAAGCGTGACTTACCAAAATCTCGATGGTGTGTGCGCTGCAACTCAGTCTGGTGAAAGGATTAAAATGCTGATTGCACTGCCCTGTCAAAAATGTAGGTTGTAGGAGGAGGTTTTGGGCTGGCTGGAGAAGTGAGGCGCTTGAAGTGCTTCTCACGTGCGGCCGCCAGGCACTGGTCAAGACAATCTTGAACAGGTGAGCTTTTTCTGCCCTACCTCAGCGATTCCCGTTTATTCTCTTTCACCAACGAAATCCTTGAATAAGCGAGCTTCGTGGAACTTGTCTGACGTAGATAGATGTTACGGAAGCACAAAGTCTTGTGAATGACTCTTAGGCTGTTGCGGGCCGGGCTCGGCATACAGGTGAATGAGGAACGCTCCGGATGGGATATTATACATTGCTACGGATAGGTAGGCGATGCAAGCATGGAGGTCAGGCTATGTTGAGAACAAGCAGCTACGTTCGATAACTGATTGGCCCGCGAACTCAAGTGTCTACGATAACGATAACTATCGCCTCATCACGTGGCCTCGAAGCCTGCTAGTATAGGGTAGGTCAGTCCAGTCAAGCTGTGAAAGTAGGATATTATCCTGACAACACTCAGCTTTGCATGAAATTGAGAATAAATATAACCATTTAGAGACTTTAGTCTAAGATTCTAAAGAACCACTGACTCCCTTTGTTATTTGCGATCTCACAGTAAAGCATTCCTGTCATGTGGATGTTTTGTGATATGTAACTTGTTATGCCTCCCGTTTGTTTGCATGGCGTGAGTACCCAATACCATACAGTCATGATTCTAAACGCCAGACTGCTTGTTTTAGCCTATGAAGCTAACGAGACATCTCCTAAGCAAGCCAATCTCTGTGGTCCCTGCGTGACTGATGTCTTGAGCAATCTCAATTGTCTTTGTCACATATGTGCGACCCACGTGCGAAGTGCAAATATACAAGAATGACTTATTCAGGGAAGAAAACCAATGCGAAACAGTTACTAGTGGCTGCGTGGCTCAAACTCAGCAAAGCCTATGTAGTTATGATTGCGCCAATGGCTGATTTTCTCAGAATGATGCAGTCCCTCTGTAGTGCAACCTACCGGCCGTTTGGCAATTCGGGAGGAGCTTGCCATGTGTTGATTGTAAAACCTTCGTTTTGTTGCTCAGCAATGATTTCAAGATTACCCCAACACGTCTTCTGGGGCTTATTGTGAGTTACAAAGGTCAGTCATATGAGTGATCGAATATTGCTTCCTGGGCTCGTCAGAGCAAACGGCTTTTTCTTTCCATAATGAGGCATAAGAAACAATCCATTTCAACGGTTATAAGTCTAGCTTCTTGCCTCATATTTAAAATGCACCATAGCAAGAACCTTGATGCCATCCCGCAAGGAACTCACTTTAACAAAATACCCCAATAACCTGCCAAGATGCCAAAATCGTCCGGCGCACCAAGCAACAAGCAACTCATGAAAGATGCAAAGACGTACCTGGAAGCCGCGAACCCGGAAAGCTTCAGCTTCACAGAATGGACGATTGGTAGATGGAGTCGTGGCCATGGCGAAGGCCGTTCCACGTCAAAGACTACCTTCCATATCAAATTCATGAAGACTTCGGAGGGTAACCATATGACCTCCCTCACACACGGTGAGAGGAACAAAGACAAAGCAATAGACAACACGACGGAGAACTGGGGTACTACTCAACCGAATCTAGCGGATGTCCTACGATTTTACAAGAAGATGTTTGAAGTCATCGACACCGAAGAGAACAATGAAAAGTAATTTAGCGATTGAGTAGTGCTACCGATGGTACCTTGAGGTGAGGGATGAATACTATCTTGGTGGTAGTTTCTCGGCTTTGTTCGTTGTAGTAAACATGGTCGATAGATCTTCTGATTAATTGTTGATTCTGAGATTTATCTATTACACTTGCATAAGACTGCCAGCCTCGACTTTGCTCACCAAGTTCTAATTCTTTATTAATCCTATTGCAGTAAGTTACAAAGTAGAACCACTGTAGTCTTACAGAAAACCTGGATTTATTCTTTAATGTTGTAGTTGTTGTTGGAACTTCGGCCGTTTGAAGCCGCTGCTGAATGGTGGCGCAGCTTCGAAATACTGAAACACGGGGAGCTGAAGGATTGAAGAGATGAGACCTGCTATCCTCTCTAGTGGGCCCCGTGACAAAGACTGACATCTAAGCTTGGAAGTACAAAAATAAATAGCACTAAGAGATTAATTGAAACGTCATACTGGTCCCAGAGACCAAGCGTTCTGAAACCCCGAGGCTTATCTCTGGACAGTCCAGTCCCCATAATCTCCGCCTCCACAATGTCTTTCCAATGGCGCTATAATCGTATAGTGCATTTCCACACCAAGTGATACCAAGCAACCGAAAACTATCACAACGATCCAAGCTCCATTGAGTCTTTGTTCTATGCTACCTAGTATAGAGACGCCAGCTACGAATTAATTGTACGATTGCCGTTGAAATAATTAAGACCAATAAAGAACTTTCAGTTTCAAGGTAGCGAGAGACTATTCTCTCCTGTGCATTAGGACCTTACGTGACTTGACGTTGCATCGTTCACATACCTGAGTCTAAGATGCCAAAAACCCGATAAAGACTCACTAATCTTTGCTAATCAGCATTATTACCCGCTGAGGGAGCCCGCTAGGGGAGCCAGCTGACTGTGCCTCTAGAGCTCGCCTACCTGCTGAGGCATGGATGCTGATGTTTCTGTGAACATCACTGCCAGTGTAGAAGCAGAATATAGGGAGCCTGGGCGAACCACACGTGATCGTCAGCTAGTACATCGTTCAGGTGGGCATTGCGTGGAGAACAAGGTCCCTCTGATCAACTACTACTAAGAGGTGTCTTCCTATCTATACATTTCCTTTTTAATTGTTCTCCGAATACGACATCCCTAACCGGTTACACCGCGCCCATCCTCGATCTCTTTTAATCTTGACCAAGGCCATCAATTTAGTCAAATCTCTGGATTGTGAGGAGAAAGGATTTTGAGGACTATTGTGTAGGAGTGGGTTACGTGACAATGTTTCGCCCTCCCAGAATCATCACACCCGAACCCCTCCTATATCCAATAACTTCTGTTCCCCGATTCCAACTTCTGTCGGTGTTCGAAATCCAATACGCATCGCCTGTCGCATCGCTCCACATTCGGTATCGTCTGTCTCAAATGACCTCTCCCGACCATCCTTGCCCACGCAATGTCACTGTATTCTCCGGGAACCCGGTCAAGACCTTCGGTCTCGGTGCCTCAAGCCACTCAGCGTTGGCTATGTTCTGTTCATTCAACGAAATTGCTGAACGAGAAGCACGATCCCCAGAAACGATGGAATTAACGAAAAGATCGATTACACGATAACCCGGCACATCGAACCGATCTGAGCGAGCTTTTTCATGTGCAATTTCCGGGGAAGATGGCGTAGCTGAAGTCACAGTCGAATCACCATCAAAGTTGCTGTCCGAAACATCAGACCCTTTTGCAGACGCGCAACGAATCTGCATACTAAGAGTAGCGATACCGACACCAAAGATGACAACCAGATCTCGTATAACAAAGCCATGGCGCACAGGTAGTCCAACAGACCGGATCACGACAAAGCAGGACTAGAACTCGACAAAATTTCTTTCTTCTTCCATATTTATAACCCACCCTCACTCTCAAGCAATACAGACTAACCTGGTTGGCTTAAGCTAGGCTTGGGCCGCGCCGCTTCCGTCACTCGAGAGGTCAGCGCGGTTCTATTTCCTTACGTATTAAGGTAGCATGACAATACAAGTAATGCGAACACCCGCCACAGTAGCCGCGACGATTTTCACCACAAGGGATGCCGATATCGACGTTGCCGCCTAGATAGCATGGTAACACCAGACGAGTGTAGTGCACCTCTTTAACCTCACCACTGTCTTGCCTTAAATGGCCAACTGCCTTCACCCTTCTAGTCCAGTCTCTTTTTCACATCCCCGGAAGAGACAACAAATTTAACAGGGGACCTTTCTTGTGGGAACATCAAACACTCGGCCTCAACGTCTGGGTAGAGTCCATGCAGCATTTTCTCATCCGATATTTGGACGCTCTATGTTTCGCTCCTTCAATCCGTTGACATCTCCAAGCGACTTTGCATCTCATGGACGCGGGCAAAGGACGCAGAACAAAACACAACGCGCTTTTCTCTCGGCAGACTGTCTCATAATGAGATAAATACAACGGTTAAGCCTATTCCATGACTAAACAGACTCTGGCTAACCTCTATGAGCAGACAGACGTCATGCCTCAAGTTTCCTCTCTGCCGTTCGACATTGGCATATGCCGTTTCGCTCCCGTTCCTTGCTTGACCTTGGCCACGATGTGATGCAGTATATCGAATACCTCGGTCCGTTTTGTTCGGAAATTTCCTTGCGTCGCCGTGTTCCATCGCATTCCCCATGACCTTTTGATCCTTGCCACTTTGCTACGACTGGTATCGGTGCAATGCGTCTCTTCCTAGCAAGCTCCTAGGCACGTTCGCAGATGCAGGTGCTTTTGCCATGTACGGGGCCTTTTCACACGTTACCACCGTCTAGCCAACGCCAGACCTTTCCTTATCCCAGGGTTTTGTTAAATTCACTCACTCCTACCACCTGGTCCGTCCTTCAGCAACGCCTATCAGTGAATAAACGTATCGCTGTTCATTGGAGCTTAAATGACAAACTTCACAGCCCAGCGCATTCTTTCAACGAGTATTCGATTGCATCTGGAGGAGCTCTGCGGATATAGAGATCTGCATGCCTCATACTAGTGGACTTTGAAGAAGGCCATCATTAGCCAGTGTCATCTACGACGTTTCCTTCCGTTGTCAGCAGGACGCCGAACGCAGATATTCACTATTCAACACACCATCGCACCTCGGCTTTTGATATTTTTCGATCCGGCTTCTTTGGTAGAAGCTTGGTACCTGACTGGTTTGAAAAGGCTCATGATACCGGCTCAAGTCAAGCAATTCACCCTGCAACAGTTGACTATATCGAATCTTTGCACTCACTATGCCACCGTAGACCGAGAGCTTGTAGTGCTGTTTCGACTTGGAGACATTACTACGAGTTGGGTCAAGTTTTAGGCAAGCGCTATTTCAATAATGATAACAGTGAGTTGGCTTAAGCTTCGAAATGATACGGCGCAGAAAGATTATCAGATGATGCGCCAGAGGTAGTAGTTTGGCCAAGGTTGAATTGGTGGCGATCGAGCGGCAGATGGCCTACACATGACGGAGGGGGAGTCAAGTCATACATTATGTCCATTATGTCAGTATTAGAAGAGCAATCGAATCCCCTGATCTTCGTTCAATCCGGCGATTCTGAGAAGTAGTCGTTTCTATTATAATATTTGCTGAAGATGTTACGCTTACGATATGAAGCAACTCGATAAAGGTCACTTGAAGAATCGCATCCTTTATAACCAATCCGAGGGAAAGCGCTAACTTCAAAGAAGTAGCTTATATCCGAAAGGAACGGTAAGCACGGCTGACATGATTCGGGGTAAAATAATTTTGGAGTACGATGTTAAGACGCAGTTTGTTCAAGTGATCTCCTCAAAGAGTGAGGAGTTACCCTGACCGCAATAGTGGCATAGCTGTAAGCCATGAGAAGGGAGGTTGCTTAAGGCCTCACATCCTGCGCCGTCACTGCCAACTAGCCGTCAGTTTACGTCGTTATCGCCATCTCCTTTCGAGTCCGTATTTGAACATCCCTGATCCGCCTTTCCATTTCCTTCGCCGCTTACTCACTCAACTTCACGGCAGTATCTCCATTCCACACACTCTCCACCATCGCTAGGGCAGCTGTCCTCTTGGAAAACCGACTATCGCGAATCTTTCACCTCTGCTCGATCCGGTGGTCCCTGATAGGACAAGCCTCGACCACAGATTCTTCCCTCACTATCAGATCTTTGTACATCTACTTTACCTTGCCTTCTGATCCCGGAGAGTATGTCGACCGTTATGCATACTCATCAGCGTCTGCAGCCTAACCTCTTAACGTCTCGGACATCTACCATCTTTACCACAGCACGCCTGGCTTCCAGACACCGCTTGAACCGAACGAAGACCCTAATTAAAGTAACGGACGAAGCAGCATCGTTGAAGTAAACAAGGGTTTTGTGATGAAGTCGCGCAAGGAATACTGCAGTGTAATTCTCGGCTCGATGAAAGGAGAAACTGGTACGGGTAATGCAGGACGCGCAACGTGAGGTAGCATATGTGAGCTCGTATGCTCGGCTTTCTCTCCTATGCATACACCAAAACTATCATTATTTAAACCGTATAGCAATATCACGCTGGGGATATATCAAGGTTACACTTTTACACTAAAAGTTTCCAAAGCCAGAACGTTACCTTCCTTTTCATCCTCAACGTGCAAGACCAAGATCGAAGTCTTGTACAAGACCGATGGAGACTTCGCCACCGTGCAGGAGGCCTGTGCTTGCAAGCTGATCAAGTCAACGTATGCTACGGCCAGACAAACGAAGCCCCCAAGAAATTCAACATTACATGAACAATCAACTGGCGATATTTGGAATCGATTGTTATAAGCATGAGCCTTAAGGCCCCCCGGCATCGTGAGAAGTATACGTTTGAGTTCGTTCGGTCACCACTGACTCTCTATAGAAGAGATCACTCCCTTCACCTGCCAATTTCCTAAAGTTGTGGAGTCAAACAGCTTGCAATTAGCAGAACTACGCATTTCACAGATAGGATTCAGCATATCATGCACAGAAATATTTCAAGTCTCGTGCCTAGTATCAAGGAAGGCACATGGGTCATGGTATCGGCGCCCAGGTTCATAAATGAAGTAAGAGACGCCCAGAGACACGGACAGCATGATGGAATGGCCTACTCAAGAGAGATGAGCAAGATTAGATTGTCGCTCATAGATGAACCGACGATATATCATAAATATATGTATAGTAAAAGTGAAGTATTTACAGGTTCCAATTCATATACAGGAACGAGCATCCAGCTCACGACTCAAAAAGCAGACCAGCCACATAAAAGACTTACGAACAATCTTGCGCTGTCTAGTAAGCAACGGGCCAGCCATTGTCGTATCGGAGAAGGTTGATACCCAGGAGAGCAGTTCCTGCGTTATCATAGTAGTGATAGACAAGGACATCAGCATCAACATCAGTGAACACGGCGTTGTGGCCAGGACCGTGAATGTTACCGTGGCTAGCCATGATCTCAGTACCACCGCCCTGCATCATCTGCTTGCCAGCCTTGTCGACAAAAGGACCAGTAATGCTGTTGGAGCGACCGACCATGACACGGTAGGTGCTGGCAGCACCCTGACAGCACTTATCGAAAGAGGCCCAGAGGTAGTAGAAGTTGCCTTTCTTGGTGATGAAGGGGGCTTCGATAGCACCTCCGACAGAGGCGTCGCGCTTGGCAAGCGAGTACATCTGAGTGCCGGTGCGCTTGCCAGTCTTGGGGTCGAGCTGGATCATCTTGATACCGGACCAGAAAGATCCGAAGGAGAGCCACCATTTACCATCACCGTCGACGAAGAGGTTGCCGTCAATAGCGTTGTAGTCGTTGTTGTTGTTGGACTCGACGACGACGCCCTGGTTGGTCCAAGAGCCGGAAGCACCAGTCTTGCTGGTAGCAAGGAAGATAGCAGAAGTGCGCTGACCGAAGGATGAGGCAGAGTAGTACATGTAGTACTGGCCATTGTGGTAGGAAATATCGGGGGCCCAAAGGTTCTTCTCGCCCTTGGTGTACTGTGTCGTCCATGGAGCGCCGTTGGGGAAAGCAGCGCCAGCTTCCTTCCAAGTAGTGCGGTCAGTGGATGTCTTGAGGGTCACGTAGTCTCCGGTGTGAGCCATCAAGTATCCTCCCTGAGGCATCTTGACGACAGTGGGGTCATGGACGCGAATGTCGCCTTTGACGGGTCCAGGGTTGGGATAGGCGGCGCTGACGGCCGAAGCCATAGCCAGCATACCGGTGACGACGAATTTCCACATGATTGCGATTCAACAAATCTGGTCTTTTTTGTTTAAGTGTGAGAGTAGCTGATCAACAGATCTTCATTTGAAACAAAAGACTGCGACACGACATTGTCTTTATACTACGTATTTCCGTGCTCCCTTCCATCCTCGGCAATTACACCAAGTCCTTAATCTACCGGCCTAGTTTCAGTGAGTACTAAAACGGGGCCCTCTTCTTGGCTTTACTAGACATACCGCACCACAGGAAATCTACATGCGACAAGGGGCCTTCTATTTCCAGTTGGTCTGATCCGTAAGCGCGCCACGGAAGAATTGCGATAAGGCGGAACTTTTCGGTCCGTTCCGAATTGGGTAATCCTAGTCCGTTAGCTGAATGACCGGTCCTCGACTATAGGGACGGGATGGCAATAGGAGGCTTGATACGAGATGACTTTCAGGAGAATATGGACACCTGATTGATAAAGCGCTCTGTAAATGGGTGTCTAAGATCCGTGGAATTATAGCCTCATTTTTCACCTGTATGTTTTTCTATAAGAGGCAGGTAAGCTGTTTACGCGTATAGATGGCTCATTGATTGCCAAGCCAGCTGGAAACTAGCAGAAACAACACAAGCAGGGACAGTGCTTGTAAAATATCTAAGCCTCGCTAATTCAGGAATCATCCCATCTTATATCATTCATTCGAAACAGAAATCTCGGTAGATCGAACGAATAGGAGTTTTCTTCAAACTTTGTAGCTTTTTGAATTCCTTCTTTGAGAAACTATATCAGATCTCATTTCTTTCTTGATTCAAAATGACGATGTTTGTTTCAGTAACGCTTAGGTGAAGCAAGAAAACCAAATCCAGATAACCTAAACCAGCAGCGAGACGGACGCGCTCAAATGATCCGAACTTCCTCTTTAGGGTAGACTGCGTTCTCTGCACTGGCTGCACATTTCCCCCAATTCATTCCTGCAGTGTAAGATTTCGATTGTCTTACATTAACGAGACATCATTAGCAATTCAGTGCTTCAATTTCTTTTATTGGTCTCAATTCACCGTATCATATGTGTTGATTTTGAATGAGGCTCTCCCATTCTGTCAAGAAACCCATAATTTCAACACTCTTCTTGATGTTCGGTGAAGGGCGCTCCGCTTCTTTCATGGCACGTCTCAAACAATCCTCAACCTTCTTGACCTGATGCCCAAAAGCATCCAATTCAGCCGCAACAATGAGCTGCTCCGTAGCACCGCCGTAGGTCTTAATCTCGATGATGTTATCGCCAGCAATTGGTAGCCAAGGATTTGTCACAAATCTAATCCTTCCCTTGTCTCCGAGAATAGAAAAAGAAAAGTCGTTGCCGTAGCTGTCTGTTGATTGCAAGCTCGCAAGAACGCCGTTTCCAAAGCGCACTGTTAGAGACGCGTCGCGGACGTGAACGCTTCCTTGAGTGGAAATATTGCCGAATCCGTGCAATTGACGCGCTGAAAACGCGTCGTTTCCGAAAGCTGTCTCGATGACGAAATGGAGAAGTGAGACTGGATAGCAGCCCAGGTTGTAGATGGTGCCCATGCTGAGAGGATTGGCCTTCTTCCAGATATTCGCAGAGTAATATCCCGAGATACCACGCACTTCACCAATGCGTCCTTCAAGAAGCAGCTCCTGCAGCTTGTTCATCACAGGATGGGTAAGATACATCAGACCCTCCAGGAAAAAGACATTGGCGTCATTTACAGCCTTCTCGATTGCTTTCGCATCTTCCATTGTCGTTGCGAGGGACTTTTCAGAGAGAATTGCCTTCCCTCGCTTGGCCGCCGCTAGCACTGCGGGGGTGTGCATGTGGTTTGGCAAACCGACGTAGACGACATCAATTGAAGCCTTGTCCAGAAGGTCATCAATTGAAGTGTATCGCTCTGCAATGCCGTGTTTGTCTGCAAATGCTGTCAAGCGCTCTTCATTGCGGCCGAAAACAGCGGCGATGGTGGAGTTTTTGCTGTTGAGGATGGATTTGGCAACGACATCAGAGATGAAGCTCGTTCCGAGCATGCCCCAGCGTAGCATGGTCATGTTTACCGGGACCAGTGATGATTGAAAAAAAGAATGAAGAGGGAGTAAACAGATGATGTAGCTGAACTATGTCGTAGGGCTCAAAATTAACGTTATATGCGTAAGAAATTAGCATCTTAGGATCTGACCTATGAAAAATCGTGGATTGTTACTTCCCCTCCATCTATACTCCGGACACCTCCGGCTATCTCCGCTTTATGCCGCCGGGAATGCCTGTTGACTTGGGAAAGCTACCATATAACGACTGCCAGGTCAAATTTCTATATTCGCACAGAGGTTCGAAGTATCCAGCGCAATTTTATGTTCCTTTTTCTCATTTAGGATCTTGAACACAAGGAAGATTGCCTCAGTCCTGACCAATAAGCGCTCTCTCGGCCCGAGGACCGACGCAGATCACTCACACTATCCAGCCAGTATGTACTTCGACCGATTGCCGGATCGATCTCTCCTCACTGGGTCCTTTGTAATCGGCTGTCAAAATACGTCTGAAATCTTGATCTATAGAACGTTGCGAAATGTCTCAATGATTTTGTCGACAGACCTCAGGTCGAGTACGACGTCGGGGTATCCTTTCGTGTTCAAACTTCCATGACTATAAATTCTTTTTTTCCTCAGCTGGGAGATGTAACTTGTTTTTCTTCTTTAATTCCACTGTCCAACACATCCAAAACCAACTTACCTGCTCAAAGCTCTTCTGAAATCATCATGTCTACTAAATCCCCTAATATCGTCTTCATCATGGCTGATGACCATGCCGCTAAAGCAATCTCCTGCTATGGAGCAGGCATCAATCAAACCCCTAACCTCGATCGCATTGCCAACGAAGGCATGCGGTTCGACCACTGTTACGTGACAAACAGCATTTGTACACCTTCCCGAGCTGCCATTCTATGCGGTACTCACAACCATGTTAATGGAGTGTTGACATTGGACTCCAAGATCAACAAAAGGCTACCAAACGTCGCCAAGCAGTTGAGATCAAGCTCAGCCAAATACCAAACAGCCATGGTGGGGAAGTGGCATCTAGGAGAGGGCGAGGATCATGAACCCACTGGCTTCGACTACTGGAGCGTTGTGCCCGGCCAGGGAGAGTATTGGGACCCCCGGTTCATTGAACCCGATGGTACTTCTCGAGTTCCTGGTTACGCGACAGACATCGTTACAAATAAATCCATCGACTGGATGGAGAAGCGTGACAAGTCGCGACCTTTCTTCCTGATGTGTCACCATAAAGCACCTCACCGATCATGGGAGTATGTCCATAAACACAAAGACCTTTACAGGGACCCCATCCGCCTCCCCGATACCTTCAGCGATGACTATAAGAATCGCGCCAACGCCGCAAAGGCCGCCAAGATGAGAGTCGCGGAGGACCTGACTTATACCGATCTTGGCGTAGTTCAGCCCGAAGGCCCGAGCAGTACGATCGGTGTTAAGCTAGCAGACAATGAAACGTCCACAGATCGCAAGATCCCTGTCCCAGAAGACGTCACTGGTCTAAAGTTGATCTGCAAAGAAACGGCAGAGGTCTTCACTTTCAAGACCCAGCAAGAACTGGCTGAGTGGAAATTCCAACGATACATGCAACGTTATCTACGAACTATTCAGAGCATCGACGACAATGTAGGTCGCATGCTTGACTGGCTTGACAAAGAGGGACTTTCAGACGATACCATTGTCATCTACACTTCTGACCAGGGCTTCTTCCTCGGCGAGCATGGCTGGTTCGACAAACGGTTCATGTACGAAGAGAGTTTCCAAATGCCTTTCATGATCCGCTACCCAAAAGAAATCAAGCCTCGGTCTGTTTGAAAAGACATAATTTGCAACGTGGACTTTGCGCCGACATTCTTGGACTTGGCAAATGCTCGCATCCCTACCTATATGCAGGGCGTATCTTTCCGCTCACTGTTGAATGGCAAGACACCTGATGACTGGCAGCAGGTTGCGTATCATCGCTACTGGATGCATCGTGATGTCATCCATGAAGCTTATGCCCATTATGGTGTTCGGGACCAGCGCTATAAGTTGATTTATTGGTACAACGACGGTCTAGGCATCGAGGGCACAAGAGAAGGTGGGCAAGACAAAGAGTGGGAGTTGTTTGATTGCGAAGAGGATCCTTTGGAACTCTTCAATTGTTATCACGTGCCCAAATATACTGATGTCGTACGTAAAATGACGCTCATGTTAGAGGACAAGATGGCCGAAATTGGAGACGAACCCGTTCACTGAAAAGACTCTTCATAGGTAGCTCTCTAGACATAGACTAGCGAAATCGCAATCGTTCAAGAAGTATTTGTCCAAGGACGCTTGTTGGAACAGCAGAAGAGCCTGTGGAATGGCCCAAGATAATACATTCTTGTGGGATGGCAGTCGGAATTGGTAAACTTCCGTGGAAGTGCAGCCTTGGCAACGATTACCAACATCGTACGGATGATGACTTCACCTAGAATAGCGCCAGTACGACGGAAGCACAATTTAGCTTATTAAGCACCGAATAGTGAGAATAGCTCCGTGGAAGAGAAGTTGTTTGTGAGTCCAATGACAAGAAGTGCCAAAGAGTGATGCATGCGACGCCTGTATATAAAGGACAATCGTTTCCAAACGGTAGCAATACAAATCTAATAACACCACTATCACAATATCATCCATCATAAATCTAAGCGACTCTACCGCCTGGTCGTAACACACAATGGGCATCAAGACCGAGATCACACTTTACACAGAAGGTACCCCGAACGGGCTCAAGGCTTCAATTATTTTAGAGGAGCTCGATCTGGAATACAAGGTACGCACGCCTCTTCGCACATCGATATACTTTTGCTGACCGGCCGTCGAGGTCGTAACTTTGGACTTCAACAAACACGAGCAGAAAGAACCATGGTTCCTCGAGATCAACCCCAATGGGCGCATTCCCGCCCTTACTGATAAAGATAACTGTGGCCGCGAAATCAAGATATTTGAGAGCGGAGCAATTCTCGAATATCTAGTTGCCGAGTATGACAAAGATCATATAATCTCTTATCCTTACGGAACCAAAGAACATTGGGAGACCACCAGTTGGCTTATGTGGCAGGTTGCTGGGCTTGGACCTATGCAAGGGCAGGCCAATCACTTCACTCGTGAGTCTATATCAACAGAAAGGTTGTATACAGTTCACTTATTGTTTGCAACAGGTTATGCCCCAGAGAAGATGAAGTATCCGATCGACCGCTACGTCGGCGAGAGTCATCGTCTCTACCGCACCCTCGATCACCAGTTGGCCAAGAACGGAACTGGATATATCGTAGGAGATAGGCTTACGGTCGCGGATATCGCTGTATGGCCGTGGGTTGCTGCTCATAGTAAGTATAGCAACCAGTTTTCGGTGGTCCCTCCTCCTAATGAGGCTCTCTAGACTTTTCCGGCCTGCCCGACATTTCAAAGTACACTCATATTGCCAAATGGTTCAACAACCTCCTCAAGAGGCCCGGATTTGAGGCTGGTCGAAATGTGCCTAAGCCTCATTTTCACATAACTCTGAATGATTTGCCTGAGGAAGAATTAGACAAATTCGCAGCCCCGGGAATCAAGTGGCAGAAGGAGGCACGGGAGAAAGAAGCTGCTCTGTAAAGCAACAGCCACAGAGGTATGAGAGGATGTCATTTATAAGAAAGGTCATCTTGATGCCGGCCGTCGATTCGGTTGAAATCTGTGCCTTACTCGAGAATTCCCGGCAGACATCGCTTGAATACGATGCGACCTTTGACCAAATCATGTAGATTAGTTAGTATGAAAAAGAAGTCAAGATACCAATTGATGAGCGTCTGCACCAGTATCCAGAGTTAAATATGATTGGTCAGTCCATCGGTAAAGGCGGTTTTCTATTCCATGAAGAGGTGGCTCAACTGGAACAATCATATTTGGTGTCGGAACCTTTCAAGGGAGAAGACCATTTCAAAACGGGCAAATTACATCGCTCCGATCACCGGCATCGGGGATAAGCCGTCTTGTACTCAAGGAATTGATTACCCCCGTGTATTTCCAAGGAAAAGATCATCGCTCTTCGGTTATGACAGCGCTTAACGAAGGATATTAAACCCGACGCAAAGCCGTGATCAGCATAAAGTGATCAAGATAAAGTTTCATAAAGCTCATCTCTACGCGTGCCTCAACAATTAGATCTAGATTGAATTAATGCACAATTTGTATAATAATCTTCAATGATCAAGAGCCCAGCGCTTGTTGCGACAATGGCGGCGATAAATATGTCAGATATTGAAGCAAAAGCCCCCGAGAGAGATCTTGACAATGTATCCTTCAGCCAAGAAACTGCAGGTGACGCCCAGGATCAGATTAATTTACCAATTGGTCTCGAAGCTCTTGAACCTTCATTCGAAATTTTGGATTTCCTGCAAATGAAACAGCTCAATGCTTCGTCAACCTCAATTCCGAAGTCGCCTCTCGATTTCCAATCGCCATTCAGCTGGTCTCTTAAGAAGAAAATTACTATCCTGTCGGGAGCTTTCATGGCATCAACGCTTGCATCATATTCAGCTGGTGCATACGCTCTAGCATCAGAGCCTCTGAGAAAAAAATGGAACATCAATGATACACAGTTCAATGCGGGAATCACTCTCTTCGTGACCGGTTTTGCGATTACCCCAATGGTCCTTGCGCCCGTGAGCGAGGTACACGGTCGATACTGGGTATTTGTTGGGTCTGGAATCGTATTCCTTCTGGGTACCCTAGGTTGTGCTGTAACGGATAGTTACGCTGGCATGATGGTCGCTCGTCTGATTACTGGTAACGGAGCAGCTGTGTTTGCAACGCTTACTGGAGGTGTTGTCAGTGATCTGTATCGGAAGGCAGACCGGAACACACCCATGGCATTGTACTCACTGTCTATCATGATTGGTACCGGATTGGGTCCGTTGGTTAGTGGGAACATTGTCGATCGTCTCGGCTGGAGATGGATCTTCTATCTTCAACTCATCACCATTGGGACAGCCACCACCATTATATTCTTTCTGTTTCAAGAGACACGAAGCAACGTACTGTTAAGGCGAAAGTGCTCCGCGCTGAATGCTATGCAGTTCAGAACGCCGAGTGGCACAACCGTGCGTTTTTCTCCTTCAGTTGAGGAGTATCTACATATCGAGATTAGTATGATTTGGCGGAGTCTTGCGTTTCCCTTAAGGCTGTTGGTGACAGAGTCCATTCTGTTTTGGTTCTCCTTATGGGTGTCATTTGCCTGGGCAATCTTGTACATGCAGTTCAGCAGTATTGGTATTGTCTTCAGAGGTGTATACGGCTTTGACAACACTCGGGTCGGAGCTGTATATGCTGCAGTTGTGGCTGGGTCCATCTTGAGTATCGTTCTTGCTGTGATACAGGAACCCCTGACGCGTTGCATATTCCCTCACAAAGCCCCGTCTACCACGCCTGAACAGCGTCTTCTTTCTCCATGTATCCAATCCATTCTCTTACCCATCGGTCTATTATGGTTTTTCATGTCAGCCAGGTCTGATACGAGCTGGATTTCACCAACACTCGCAATTGGCTCATGCACGATGGGTATCTACAGCATTTATCTTGCCGTCTTCAACTATCTTGCAGATACATATCACGGATACGCTTCGTCAGCTTTGGCTGCTCAAAGCCTGTGTAGGAATTTGTTGGGTGGAATATTTCCGTTGTTGACGGCAAGGATGATCAACAGTTTGACATTGAAAGGTACAGGTGGGCTCTTGGGTGGACTTGGACTAGTCCTAACTGCTATTCCGTGGTTGTTATACTTTTATGGGCGAAGAATTAGAGCCCGCAGTCCTTTTGCACGGGGAATGGAGTAGAGGAGTCTCTTCAAGTATTCATATTGTACATTTATATCGAGGACTGCAGAGACAATCAATTCTCTCATACCAGATATGCAAACTGTGAAGCATTGCGTTCCATAGTTAGAATAAAACCTCAATTAACTAGCATTGACACACGATCCGCCACTATGTTTCTCTTTCAGTTACCATAGAACGCCTTCAGCAACTTGGCGGAAGCAAGCTCAACCACAGCTCTCGCAGTGGGTGACCCTCTTACAGGCGCCAGCATAACGAAATCATGAACCTGTCCATCTGCTTTTAGGACCGCGGCATCAACTCCCAACTGCTGTAGTCTGTGCCCAAAAGCCTCCCCTTCGCCAATTAATGGATCTGCAGCAGATAGGAAGATTGTCGTAGGAGGGAACTTGGCTAGAACCTCATCGGGCGCGAATTGCAGGGGTGAAGTCAACGGAAGCTTCCTGTCTTCTTCATTAGGGAGAAAGGCGGGAATCATCCAATCCATAGTCTTTTCGGATAGGTAAGGTCCATCTTTGAAGGTCTTGTACGTTGATGATTTGCTGTGTGTGTCTGTCACGGGGTAGAAAAGAACAATTTGGCCAATGGTGGAAGGAAGGTTGCGACTCTGGGCGAGTTGGGTCATCGCAATGGCCATATGGCCTAATATGGGGTTAGAATGATGCTATATGAAGGCACCTTATACTCACCTCCAACGCTATCGCCAGCGAGGCCGAAGCGATCAACTTTTAGATCATACTTGTCTCCGTTGCTGACAAAATGCTCCAGTACACCGTATACTTGCTCAAATTGCACAGGGTACTGTGCTTCTGGAGCTGGAGTATAGTAAGGGAAGATAACTGCAGCACCAGTTTGGCGTGCGAGATCTTCCATCAAAGCGCCATGTGCAGTCGGACTAAATGACTTAGCTTCTATACTTAAATATGCCGATGATAGGAGTCTACTGACCTTCCAAGAATCCATCCACCACCGTGTGTATAAAAGATCATATTCAAAGTGCCCTGCGCGGCAGCGGGGCGAAAGATGACAGTTGTGACATTGTCGCCTTTTACCGGAACTTGGACTTCTTCGCTTTTGACGTCAGAGGCAGCCCTGTAATTCTGTATGCTTTCCAAAACCTCGCGGGCTTCCTTGTAGGTTTTGGTGTATAGCGGTGGACCTTCAGCTGCCGCTTGGGCGAACTTGAGGTTAAATGGGTCAAGGTAAGTTTCCATGGTAAGCTTTCGATTAGATCTGCAAAAGAAAAATGTTCAATCGTGCCGAGTGAGTCATCTGCACGGGTGTTCAGCTGTCTTATATCTTCGGCATCGGTGGTTTAATAAGAAGCCTCGAATTGGAAACCACTGAACTTGATGCTTTGTGCACATCCCTGGCAGCGTCCCCGCACAAGTGCCATTCTCATCAATTTAGCATAAATTTACATCACTAATTCTGCGTAAGCAAGTGCTTATGCTTTTAACATCTTTATAAGCTTTTCGACCTTTTTGATTGGCAGAGAAGAAGCGGGATTTCTGACTGTCACTCGAATGGGAAGAAAGATAGGGAAAAAAGGGAGGACGAAGTCGTATCTTTCATGTGTTATGCCAAATTAGATAAGACCTTCTGCACGATGACACAGTGGCGCAGGTGGGCTTGTACGGCGCAGTGTCTAGCTCAAAGGATCACTGACGACAATAATAGTGTTCCTGGTAAGATTGGTTTCGTGGTAGATATCGACAAAGACATTAATTAAACGTGGCTTCGGTAGTTTTTGTCGTTGTTCAGGTTTCTGTAAGCACCAGTTGAATAGAGGATGGCCTTTTTATATCTTTATCTTTCAGAAAAGGACAGACAATCCAATAGTTATTATCTCGACACCTATCTACATATCCTATTCCCTGCACTCATCTCTCCTTTAATCTTTTTAAAGCCGCCTAGCACCTATTCGTGCCACCTCGGCGTCGAATCCTTTCTGCTAGCGTTTTTGTCTGGTATGATCTTCTCATCTCAAAGGCACTAGATCCTCTTCTACAATGGTATGAGCCTCTGTCGGCTCTGATCTTTTGGAAAGCCCTTTGAGAGTGTCTCTCACTGTCTCCCATTCATAACCATAGATTATGGCGATACCCAATATTGTGAGAGTCAAGGGCATAGCTAATGCCCAAAAGATCTTCTGGTCCCAATCAATTTCCCTCACATCCGTGACGTTCATCCCCAAAAAGCTTGTGACAAACGAACTGACTTCTGTTATTAACTATTCGCCTTGGTAATATTCTCTGAATCAAAAGGGTTGGAAAACCAGGCTGTAGGAGTTAAGATGAATTGTACTCACAGTGGTAAGAAGAATAGAGTTACGAACGTCAAAGCTCGGATGGCCTTCCCGTGTCCCTCGTCGAGTACTTCCAGGATCTGTTTCATATCGTGTCTTGTAATTTGGGCAATCCCCTGCAGTACCAGGAGTGTATTGCCTCTCCCCTCGAGATCAAGCCTCTGTTCCTCGACAAGATCCTTTTCCAATGGATATGCGATTCTTCGACGCTGGAGGTAAGTCTGATCCGTACTACCTCGTTGGCTGTAATCAGGATCGAGAACTTTCTCGTAGGCTCTGAGCATTCGTACTTGAATTTCGAAGATCGCACGAAGGGCGTCTAGCTCTTCTTCAAGGGCTGATATCTCCAAGAACATTCGACGTTTTGGCCTCCTAATAGCACCAGCTCTCAGGTTTGATGTGACTCTCCGGTAGTACTTGACAAGATCGACACTTTGATTTGGGTCTTTCGTAACGATATTGCGTTGGAGATTTCGAAGGAGCGTTATCAAGAGAAGTTCCGTGCTTACCTGTGACACAATAGCACCCTTAATGCTGCCATTGATAGCTTCACGAACTATCACATCACTCTCCGCAACTGTAAGGCATCTAGAAAGCTTTGTATCTATGTCTACCACGGGGGCAAACTCTTTCCGAGAAATCTTGACCTTGTGATATTAGCGGGAACTCTACAACATGCGAAAGGGTCCGTCCTACAGCTTTCTTGCTTTCTATGATATTGGCTGTGTCGTCGTCTTCGCGTACCGTAGCTGCGTTTGGGTCATTTTGTAAGTTAGACCACCGGGTAGAACCAGATCTAATGTCTTCTGGTTCTTGGTTTAGTCTGAAAATACACTTTTCCACTTCTCCAGAAGCCAGGAGATAATCCCAATAGCTTTTGGTCACATGCCGCTCTCCGTCGGTAGTTAGTTTGAAGTGGTCAGTAACAAGGTCGGCATCGTAAGCAACCTCGTGGGCAAGCTTCATGAAAGTCTCAACAAGTTAGCAGTTGACCATTGATTTCAGAGGACTGATCCACACCTTATAACTACAATCCATAGCGATTACCATATGGCATAGAGGTGCAAAGGAACTCCTAGATATCTGGAGTATATAGAAGTTTCGAGTAGGATCCACATCCATGCGCATGACGCGGATATTGTTGGAAAGTACTTGTGACACAGAAGCTTCGGAGAGGCTTATGAGAACGTCTGCGAATTGTCAGATAGAACATGACCACTTGTTTGTACAGTCAATACCAGAACCTATCGATAGAAAGGCTGCCTCAGGTACTTCCAAGCAATGTGAGCTGCTTTTGCTTGTTGTTCCGGTAAGTGAAGGACGCAGCCGGTTTTGATGAAGGTCTTCGGCCTCACGACCGTAGAGAAACTCTAGGAAATTCCTACAGGAGTTCTTTTCACCACAAATATCCCGAGACCCGGCTTTGCCTACCGTCAGATACGGGGTAGAAAGGAAGACAACGGGTTCGGTGTCCCGGAAGTTACTGCTCTCGGAGTTTTCAGTGGTCTCCCGTATGCGACCAATCTTTCGTATCAAAGTTCCTGTACTGATTTGTGACTGCCGTGTATGCCCGTCGTTTCCCTCCTTCTCAGCCTCGAACAGAACACTTAAAGCGACTGTTTTCAGCGAGTCGGCTATAAACGGACAGGCAAGTAGAAGACTCTATCATTAATGTCAGGATATATCGCGAAAAGTATCCATGATCAGGGTACGGTGAGCACTTACCCTCAGGACCTTGTAGTTCGACGAAGCGCCTCTCAAGTGTCTGTAAGAAACATGAACTATTAGCTTTCTGGTGGAGAGGAAATACATCTATCGGCGTTGAAACTTACATCCATCGAATCTTTACCGGGGCCAGTTCTTGTTCACGTGTCCATAGGCGGGTTGCGCGTTTTATTGTGATATTAAATGCTCCAGTTTGGCCTTGGTGGAACTCCGCGTGTTGGATGTTGAACAGCTGAGCAGGTATCTTGCCTTCTTCGAGAAATGATGGTTTCAAGTCGAACCAAGGGTTTAGTAGTTCATGGACAACCTTATTCGAGCTGGTGGTGTTTTTCGAACAACTACCCAAGTCGGAACAGCCGCTTTTGAGTGTTTGGCTGATCCATGGACGCATGACTTCTCGTTTACTGTTGGATTCAGGATGGGTGTTCTGGCAATTGTTTGACAGAGACTGAAGGTACACACTGCAATCGTTTGTTTGTTCATCCGGAAATATAGGCTCCATGGGACTGGGAGGTATTGGGTGGTTCTTCTGCCCCTCGTGATGGCTTTCATTTGCACGTGCCAGCTCTTGCACACTATCGCGTCCCAGAAGTTGATCCACGACGATAAACTCATCATCCTCAGTGAAAGGCACGTTAAGTTCAGTAAATGCTCTCGTCGAGATGATACCACGTTGAAATTTTGTCCAACTCCTCTTGTTCGGCAGGTTAGTGGACCTATCATCTGATGAACCAGAGGCCTCAGACGACTTTCTTGGGGGCATGCTGGTACTCTACACGTTGGTATGAAACAGTGCTATCGATTGGTGAATGTTTTCAAAGAGGGACTGGTTTGCAAAGGATGTCTGGAAGAATTCTGTAAGTGGACGAGATGATATTGCTCTTCTCGAGCTCTAGATACGCCAGCAAGCTATCCCAAGCTCATGACGCCACATTCATGTGTACGACACGGCAATTCGACTTGCACGAGGTCTTGCAATGTCCCAACGCAAGTCGCCCTGAACTCAAGTGTAACACTGTGTGACAGATCTTTTGAAGTTGCCACTCGTCTGAATGCCTGACTGTGCCGTATGACGAACAGATTCAGGACTCGGAATATTACTCGGTGCTTCGTTCTGGCCGTTTCATTGGCATTGTACAAGTATGACACAATCTCAAGCAGTCTGACCTTGATTCATATCGATAGTAAACCCTTTCAAAATCTCTTAGGTACGCTGATTGCACGCCTATAGAGCTCTCTTGTTTTTCCTTCGCTATCCCTTATACCAAGACAGATTAGTCCGGAAAGCTGTGGGACGAAGGCATGGAGCTACAATCCTTCCGTGGCAATTATGACTTAACTGGCCAGGCCAGTTGAACAGAAATAACAATTCGTTGATGAGCGTTGTTGTTGGACTTGTTTTGAATGAACGCAGTACCATCTTTTACCAAGCCGGCCTTGTCATACGGCAACAGGACGATCTGGTTCGCCACCTTGAGCATCGATATGGCATCTGACAAGTTACGGATGAATACCTTTCCTGACCCATTATTGAGGCTTTTTGGTTGTCACACAACTCCATGTGTTGCGTTACAAAATAGACCACAACATCGGAGTTGCGCCTTGTTCAATCGCCAGGATAACGAATGCACCATCGAGGTCGCGACTTGGACGCGATGATTGATTGTCTCGATGAATCGTCATTAACTAATACTCAACAGGTTAAGCTCCTTTTTGTTATCATTCCTATCAACACTATCAATAACACCTATTGTTAGCATCTCGCGATAAGATCTCTCAATTACAGGTATCGATAACGTTTACGATAACTCTCTAATCATCTCGGTGTGGTTTACTTACCCTGAACAAGTAATAGTTTCCAACAAAGATAATTTAGTTGCCAACTCAGGACCCAGAGTCTTTACGAGATGATCTTAGGTTATGTTGCTGATACTATAATTATTAATTTCTAGGTCAATAAGATCCACGACACAATCTCCATGCCGCCTTTCCGCTCATTCATAACGATAGTAATCTATCAAATTAGACATACGAAACACATATCGACCATCATGAACTTCCTATGCCAAATACGTTCCGATAGTAATGTTTCTATTCAACAACAGGAAATCATCAAGCCTAAGCTCCTGATAGGATAGCAGCTTATCAATTATCGCTCTGCCGTGGCTCTATTCATCAGTTATAAAAGTCAGACGGCCGATTTAAAGTGGAACTGCGTCAATTTCGCGGCGCTACAAGCAAAAACGGCAGCAGTCAATTAATTGACACTTGTAGGCCGTCATCGATCAATTTAACAGCGCAAATATCTTGACTTCTTCTTATTCACATCTCAACGAGGCTATGCGTGGTATCATCAATCCATTGCGCCTTTGTACGCGCCGTCGTAGTACCCTTGCCACGTTTGAGCCGCGTCGCGCCTCGTCGATCAACAGCCTACTGCAATTGACCAGCCTCCAGAAGCAATGGACAAGCAGTCAATGTTGCAGTAAAAAGAATGCGCCAACCTCTCCAGCTCCCATCTCAGCAACATCGACCGCGTTCTGGAGCTCAAGGCCGATATGGAAAAGAGCTTCGGTCAACACCACGCGATGTCTCATCGGTTGCACAGTCGGTGACTTCTCCGCGATGTGGATACTACAAGCCTACTACCCAGATCTGAGCATGGCAATTGTCATGCCAATCTCCAGTAAGCTGCCCACTGTTATTACACTTGGCGACCAAACCGTTAACCAGTAAATAGTGGCGTCTGGTATCTCAACGTCTATTCTTCTTGAGACCGTGATGCTGCGCATTGGTCGCGATGGCTTGACATGGCTTACGGCTATGCGAACAGCGATTGGCATGAGTTTAATCTCCATGTTGACCATGGAAGCGGCGGAAAATGCGGTCGACTATTATCTGACTGGTGGACAAGTTTCGCTTGATGATCCTTCGTTTTGGATGGCTGCTTTGATCTCAATTGCCGCTGGATTCATGGCGCCGCTGCCCTACAATTACGCGAGATTGCGCAAGTATGGGAAGGCTTGCCACTAAGAGCGAGCTCGATCGTACACCAGCACATCAAGTTTTCGAGCATACCATAGTTGACTTCTATTTCATCAATGTGCGCGCTTGATCCTAATGCACTGCAAATTGAAATGCCCACTTCTTTTCGGTTGAGCAATGTTTTCCGGGTTGTGTTGAGTCACTTGCAAATTCCACATTCAGTAGCTGTTTTCCGGCATCCTGGTCACCATCCGTTTTCTGGCGACTTTTCTCTCTCTTCCTACGATAACCGCAAACACCGTGATACCAATAGATAGACAATTGCTGGGCGCCTAGTCGGCAATTTAAGTATGCAGCCAAGACAAATCCCCAGGAAAAGTTGCCCCTAGATCTGATCAACACTGGAGTTTAGTTCGATCGTCTTGAGTCTCGACCCTTGTTTTGTACATAGCGCGACACGTGAACAGACGCAATCGCATCGGAGCTTCATCAGCATCCGAGTCTTGGAGAAGGGAGAACAATAAGCTAGAGAAATAAAGACACGGCGACATAAAATAGAGTCCGACAGTTGTTGGACTGTGATATCTTGTTTGATCTGTACTTATCGATTATCAATCGCAAGTTCTCCCAATGAAGAGAGATGGATTGATCATCTCGGCGTCATTGAGGTTGTGTCCGGAGTTTTTGTCCATGAGGGGTTGAATGACTCGTCAATTCACAGTGTAATGTGTGATCTTCATTGCTACCTCAGTCTTGTCAACCAGCGGGAATCCATGGCTCATGTCCAATTACTTCTCAACATCGAAAAGAGACAAGGATAAGGAAATCAGGATATACTGTGTCTTCATTCTAGAAACTTTTAGCACTATATTGGCCTTGTCCATTCCCTAATTCCCCCACTCGACCAAAGTAACTACAGAGTTCCACGCCAGGACTTACCGTACTGCATGTAGCAATCTGATGGTTCCCCATCTTAAGTCAATCTCCGCAATTCCCCCGGTTCAACACCAAGGCAGACACCACCACAAGCTTTGAACAAGCATAAACACTCTAGCGTCCCTTTCCCCTCCCCCAAAACTCAACAAAGTAGCATCGAACCAGCCTCGGACTCTACTTCTAACCTCCGAAACTACCCCAGAATGTTGACCACTTTTCCCCAGGTTCACTAGCTCTCCGCCTCCCCTAGTTTGGGCCTTTCCCCGCTCCCGCGCGGTGATCATGGAACGGGGCCATAAATACACAGGGTCTGGAACGAGAAAGATTTTTTTCTCCCCAGGCTGCAAGATCTCTCTCACACTGACATCCAACCATGGCCATTACCAACCAGCAGCATCAAGGCAAAGAGACGTCCGAGTTCGCGCATGTCAACAGCGTTCTCGAAGATGAGAAGCCAGGGCAAATGGATGAGGAGAGGGACTGGACGGGTACTGCCAAGAAGACAGACCCAGAGGAAATCCGCCTTGTCAAGAAGCTTGACTTGTGGATCATGGTGAGTTTTGTCTGATCGACGTGCCAATCCTTAGTGTTGAATCGCCAATGCTCTTGGCCCTGTCGTAACGTCTTGGCACCCATGCTGATAATTCTTTACAGCCCTGTCTTTGTGTCATGTACTTCCTCAATTACGTCGACCGAAATGCCATTGCTCAAGCACGATTGAATAATTTGGAGGAGGACCTTAACATGAGCGGAACCGAGTTCAACACAACTGTTTCCATGTATGTGATCTTATCCCGCGATCTTTGAGCAAATACTAACGATGAGAAGCTTGTTTGTCGGTTATGTTTTGATGCAGGTTCCTAGCAACATGTTGATCACCAAGGTCAAGCCTGGCATGTACATGAGTTGCTGGATGTTGGTTTGGGCTGCTGTCTCTGGTAAGCTACTGGTGAACTCTATCGTTAGAGATCCAGACACTAATGATGTATCTAGCTTGCACTGCTCTCGTCAAGAGCTATGCTGGGCTTGTCGTCTGCCGATTCTTCCTGGGTATCACCGAGGCTCCTTTCTACCCTGGTGCGACATACATGCTTTCCATCTTCTATACACGAAAAGGTCAGTAGTTCGATCGCATGCATCAAATATAATACTAACCATCAACAGAGGTTGCTGCTCGCATTGCCCTTCTCTACTGTGCCCAAATCCTTGCCACTGGTTTCTCTGGTCTTATCGCCGCAGGCATCTTTGCAGGTATGGATGGCTTGGCTGGCCTTGCAGGATGGCGATGGTAAGCTATCACCAACAAAATCACTGCTTTAACTAACAATTCTAGGCTGTTCATCGTTGAAGGTGCTGTCACTGCCGTAGTTGCCATCGCCGGCTTCTTTATGCTCCCCAACACTCCCCTCACAACGAGCTGGCTATCCGAACGCGAGAAGCAACTCGCCCACGAACGTATGGAGAAGGACAAGGTCTCTGACTCTCAAGAGGGTGGTTCCTCTTGGGATGGATTGAAGCAGGCTTGCAAGGATAAGCGAACGTGGCTTTTCTGCCTCATGCAGAACTTCCATCTTTCTGCTTGCTCTTTCAACTCCTTCTTCCCCACGTAAGTCAATGCGCCGAGAAACTGAAAACAATTACTAACTCTTTCTAGTGTTGTCAAGACTCTCGGCTTCAACACTACTGTCACCCTTGCCATGACTTGCCCACCCTTCATCTTCGCTGGTGCCGCCGGTATCTTCTTTGGATGGAACTCTGGTCGCATGCACGAGCGTACTTGGCACATCACCGCTGGTCTTTCGATCGCTATTGTCGGTTTCGCTCTCGCTGCCGCGACTCTCAACACCGCTGCTCGCTACGTCGCTTGCTTTATCTTCCCCATGGGTGCATACGCTGTTAACTCAGTCATAATTGGATGGGCATCTTCTACGTTGTCGCAGACGAAAGAGAAGAAGGCTGTTGTTCTGGCGATGACCAATGTTGGTGGTCAGGTAAGTTACTCTCGTCCTATGAACTGGCTTTCATACTAATTCTGGTTTAGATCGGTTACATCTATGGTGCCTACCTCTGGCCCAAGAGCGACTCTCCCCGATATGGCATTGGTTTCGGTGCCTCTGCTGGCTTTGCTCTTTGTTCAATTGCGTGCGCTTGGGCCATTCGAATCCTGCTTGTTCGTGAGAACCGTCGCATTCGTGCCTCCACCTCGGAGCAGGTCAACTTGTATGGTTACTAGATGGGGTAGGAAGAAGTGCTTTGTATATATTGTCGGTGATTCCCAAAAGAAGAAGAATTTACGTACCTACAATTCTGTTTCAGTGACTTGTCTGCTCATGTGCAATGGCTTTGTTGGAGATGACGCATTCGTATTATGAATTGAACAAGTACAACGAGATAAGTATTGTTAGCTGACATGCTGATTTGCTCAACCCAGTCAAATATTGGCGCAATTGTTGACTGCTTTGCGAACTGTGCATAAGGCACCAGCTGGGTCAACATGGTTGGTTCAAGGCAACAGAAGTCCACTGGACAGAGCCAAGAAGCCCCGCTCGGCTGCCTAACTTCAAGTTGGAGCTCTATAAAGACATCCATTGTCTTACGACAGAACCTGCTCCTCTTTCGTTTGGCCTTTATTCTTAATTCATCTCAACAAGAATGGCTCAATCACTGCATGAAAGGATCCTCTTGAAGCAAGACCACCCTCAAGATTGTTGTCCACTCTTCTGCGTTCTTCCTGGCGAAGTCAGAGACAACATCTTCTCCTACGTCCTAACAGACCATCCCGATCCAACGCCGTCGATGCAATTCAGCGAAAAGACATGCTACACACGTCCTTCATACCAAGCTGATCAAGCGACCGATACAAGGCTCCTCCGAACATGTCGCGCTATTTACCGCGAGGCTTGGTTCAAGCCATTTCTCTTGCGAGAGCTCACGCAATGGGCCTCATCCAACGACCGCGCCCCACCATCTAGACACGGCGGTCCAGCATCTCTCAGAAGAATGCTCAAGCGCATTGCAAAACAGCAAGGCACAGACACGGTCGAAATTGAGAGGCTGAGAGTCTTTGCCCAGATGTATAAGCTCGAAGAGGGCAATCTGGAAGCTATTCTGCGTATGCCCCATCTCGCACCCCGCACCGTGACACTCACTATTCGCCACACTGATTGGTGGTATTGGGAGAGTGATGATCCTCTTCACTTTGAAGGCAACTGGATCAAGGGTGTTTCAAGGGTCATGTCGCCCAGCACAAACAAGTTCTGTATTGAGCTGGAGTCGCTGGAGAGGAAGAAGGATCAGGTTGATAAGATTGCGGATCAAATGATCAAGAAGTGGTACTTTAAGCGCAAAGATGGGGCTGTTCTTTATGCTGAAGCATCAGGCGCCACCAGAAAGGAAAGCCGGTGGAGTGGTTCAAGCACATGGCACAACCAACGCTGGGTTCGCGATGAGACCGAGCCTGGGAGACTTGACTATTACATCGTTTCCGTCACATTTCGGCCTCAGATTGACATCGAACGCAGCGGTGGCAGCATCAGCGAAACGGCCCTTGACGCCGCACAAAAAGAGTACTTTGACGCGGAGGAACTGAAGCTTCATCTGCCTGGCCAAAGCCGGATTGACGATGAGCACCCTTTCAAGGTCGTTCGTGACTCCAATTATAGAGAGGGTGAATATAACGTGTCGAGCTGAGGGTAAGTGTGTTAATCCGTGGCATAGGGAACACCAATACTATTCTCACGCATCTACAATGGATTACGGGCTTTTTGACTCGGAGGAATCAAAACCCTGGAAATCTTGCACCACGCATCGACGTTTGTACTTTCGATGACCATCCTTTGAGTCTAGAAGAGTGGATAGAGAACGAAGAATTTGGTGATCCTGATGAACCCGCGTATAGGCGTCGTCTCATAGCAGATCGTTTACGTGCGGAAGACGAGGAGCTGGGACGAGAATTAGCTATATTGGAGGCGGATGGTTTATAAAATACGAGTGGTTCTTATTGATTCTGTGCTTTGTTTTCATGTATTTCTCGCTTGTCAACATCGATGATCAAAGGTTTCTTTGCAAAGGTTTCTCTGGCGGAAAAGAGAAGAATAATGTAACACCCACCCAGAAAATATACGCAGGATGCCAACACAATGTCATAAAATTCACTCCAGCATACGTGAACGATCCTGACTGAGACATTCGGCCAGCCACATGGCATACCTTTCTCTTTGTTTGCGATTTACGTCAAGTGACAGTCATCTTAGTCATCATGCCCCATACGTCATTGACACATCTCGGATATTCACGGGGCGCGCATTAGTTCAATCCACCAACATCGACATTAAGAATATGACTCAACCAGATACCAACGGCAACAGCAATAGCCGCGTTGTCGGCGACTTGAAATGTCAATCAGACTCATATCTCAAGAACCTTGACACCGAAGTCGTCTCTTGTGAGAAAGCGCCTAAGCAAGCGCAAAAGTCAAAGAAGCACAATGGACATGCGCAAGATGAGTGGTTAATTGAGTGCTCCGATTCAGTACTATTTCCGGAAGGTTCGCCGACTCATTTCAACTCATTTTAAATGTCGTCTTGCTCACACAGGTCTTAGGTGGCGGTCAGCCTTGTGACCACGGCACAATCACTCCCCTTACAGGCGATGACCAAACACCAATTCCCATCAAAAACGTTCAACGGCAAGGTCTCCGATGTGTAATCTACTCTCCCAAACCTCTTTCTCCTGGAGATAGAATCCGGCAGGAAATCGATTGGAAACGTCGCTGGGACCATATGCAGCAACACACAGGTCAGCATCTCTTGTCAGCTGTAATGATGAAGAGTCACGACCTCAAAACAGTAGGTTGGGGCATGGGGACCGATGGAGGCTTCAATTATGTCGATTTACAGAGAAAACCGACAGATGAAGAAATGCAGGCTATTCAAACGGAATGTGCAGAGAAGATCCGAGAGAATCTTCCTATCAAAGTTGAGACGCCAGATGATGCGAAGCATGATAAATTACCAGGCGACTATGATAAGTCGGACGGTGTTGTGAGAGTCATTCACATTGGAGACCTTGATGATAACACGTGCGTTTATTTCGAGCTAATAGGAAGCCTCTACTGACTTTTGCAGATGCTGTGGAACTCACCTCTCTCAAACATCACACATCTCCCTCATCATACTTGGATCAACACAGTCCGTTCACGGCAAGAACTGCCGCTTATCATTCGTTGCTGGTGACCGCGCCATCAAACTCGCTAGTTCATCCGTAAGCGCAATCAACACCATTGCCAAACTTATGTCCTCAAGCAGTGATCCGAGTGAAGTTGTCACCCGCGCAACCGCCTTGGCCGATAGTGTGACCGACCTCAAGCGATCAGAAAGAAAGCTTCTACTAGAAGTGGCAAAGTTTGAAAGTGAGCAGGCTATTCGGATTATTGTGCAGAACAGAATGAATGCGTATATCCATCGATATGAGGGGAGCATCGATTTCATCAACAAGATTGTTGGTGAGACGAGGGATGTTCTGCAGGGGACGGGGTTTGTGGTTGTCATTGCCATTGGAGAGCCCAAAGGTGGTGGACCTGTTGTTATCGTGGGCGACCAGGCTGCTGTTGATGCGATGGCGCTGAAGGTAAAGGCTGTTGTTAAGGATATCAAGGGCGGAGGAACGGGAGGCAAATGGCAGGGCAAAGTAAAGGAATGGACCAATGCCGCGTTAGTTGCTCTGAAGGAAGTCGTTGAATCGTAGAGTAGGGCGTTTGATGATATGTATCAATGTCTATTACGTATCGTGATGAAGTCTAGTCCAAGCCTTGCAACCCAAGAACACGTTATCGCCAACTGTCGAAACTTTCCAGAATCTAGATCAACTCCAATGTTTTCAGTCCCGTACATCTGTTCAGCCTGACTCGCTTCCTCTTCGGCTTCATCTGAGTCTCGTGGAAAGCTCTTCGAATAAGCCCCGCATCAATCGGCGGTCGTTCAGGATCTAACGACACAAACATCCCATGTTTTCTTTGTCCGACAGTCGCCGCTGACTGACCAACTCGAAGTCGCTGTGCCGTCAAATCCTGCGCTTGGATCGTCAATGCGATGTCTGTAAGGCGCTTAACCATTTCAGCAGCCAGAAACCCAACGATCTCGACGGTGTCGTCCTTCTTGACAACTTCGGCGACAACACCAACACCTGCCCATTCACGAAACCGCCTTGCTTTGCGTGTCGTGAAGGATGCATGCCGGTAGTCGGCCCACTTGGCGTATTCTTCACCTGTCATGTTCTTTGTGATTTCATCTGCCCAGCGGAGCCTTTCGAGTGAATCTTCGCTAGACTCATTGAGCAACCTTTCATTGCTATCGCCGCCTGGTGGAAAGACTGAGAAGAAAGACTCCACGTCCCAAGGTAAGATAGCTGCAGCAGGCTCCGTCTTCTTAGGCATGGCCTCTTCGACGGTAGGACTGTCGAGCAAGTCCTCCGAAACATCTTCCTCGTCTATGTCGACATCTGCTTGGGCATCTTTGTTTCTCTTTTTGGCTTCTAGACGAATGGCCCGCCATCGGAGAAGAGTTTGGATACGTGCCACTCGTGCAGTATCATGACGGACTTGGAAAATAATGTCATTAAGTGAAATGGCCCTTTTACGTCGACGTGCGGCAAACTGACTAGCGACAGATAACTAACTTGTGTTAACCGTGACCTGCTGGACGTTTTGTCCTACTCACCATGTGTTTGACTTGCTCTTGGACAATTTGCTCTACGATCGTTAACGTCTCGAGAGAGACATCCTGGGTCTCGCCAGCAACGTACATCATCTGTTCGATATCAGAACATATGAAGGTCGCGATGGAATGGGATGCTTACCTGCTGGATCTCATTGCTGTACTTAGGAGTGGACATGTTCATGCTGGAAATGCAGGTTGATGTGTCCTCGCTTGAGGTCACGTTCCTGATCAGGTCGAGAAATTCTTTTCTTTATACTAGAACCTCGTAAGTCACTGAGAGAAAGAACTTCGGTTAGTGAAACGCTGCTCCCAATGAATGATCGAATGCCCATGGCACTCCTTTGTTAATCATCAACGAAAAGGACGCCATGGAACCTGCTAGCGGCGAGTCATGGCCATGAGGTTTAAACAAAGAAACCCAGGAATTGCTGTGGCTATTAGCAGAGTCTCTTTTACTTTCATCGGAGAACTCGCTTTATTCTTTGAACTTTAATACCCGAGTCCTGTGTTGGAAGGGTTACGAAGCATGACTTTAATGGACGCCGTAACAACAAAGAGTATTCATTTAACTCAGTGGTAAACCTGACCAATAACCAATTCGTTTCACTAGAGACTATCGGACAAAGACTCATGCGACGCACCCAAACTCTGAGTCAAGGTCATCTGCCTGTAAAAGCCATTACGTATACTCGCCGTGGCGACCGTTTGGGCATTGCAAATTTACTTAAGATGAACGCTGACGAATTATGAGAGCTAATGAGGCTCTGCGGGTCTGTGCTAAACCAACTTATTTGTCCCTGTTCAAAGTCAAATTTTAGTTGTCCTGGTGAGCGTCGACTCTCGGAGCAGTGAAATCTCTCAAAGGTTGACAGGAACTCCGAAGCATATTGCAGAAAGAAACCAAATCGCCGAAATGGAGCTTGACTATAATGCTCACGAAGCGCTTATTACCAACAACCCATTACATGGGCCCCGCTCGGAGAGCTAAGCCCTTTGGTTGCACATTCACACGAATGCGCTTTCTGAGTTGATGAAACCTCGAGAAGGCTATATTGTCAAGTGTACCTCTTCCCCTGGGAAGCAATTACCTCTTGTAGTGAAGAGGCGTCTAGAGTTTCGATGTTGTACGATAGACCAGAATTGAAGAACAGGTCATTTAGTGAAAGGACGTAATCATTCCTATATCAGGATATTGCAGATTCAAAGGGTTTCTAAACTTTGAATCGATCTATTGATACCTGCATGTTCCGAAGTCAACTGTCAGACACGGTAGTACATCTGGACAAAGGCATTAAGGTCAGTCATAAGCATCGGCATCATTCTAACCTTAATCGTTTGGCCATGCCATTAAGCTTCGTGATGAGTGTTGCTAAAGGAATAACATAACACTGGCAATGAGACGCCGATAGCAAATCGGGGTGATAGAAACAAACTTCAGAGCATGCAGAACCCTTTACCATGAGAGTGGCATGCTTGCGGGGGTGCTCTCCGACGTAGCTAGGTATAAATATCCAGACATCTCTTTCTTTTTGACTGACAGATTTTGAAAAGTTTCTCAGCAGACAATCCTTCTATCTATTGCCGTAAAGAGCACTTCCACTTATTTGGCAAAGTTATTAGACCTGAATTATATTCTTCAAAATGTCCAACAACGACGAATACCCAAGTTTTAATCAAGATATGGAACTTCTATTCCAGGCCCCAGCACCTCCTGCTCAACCAGCTCAACCAGCCCAAGCCGCCCACGTCGCCCATATTGCCCCGGCCGCTCAACCCGTTCAATCCGCCGAAGGTGCCCAAGTCGACCAACCCGTCCACTACATGCAGCCTGCCCGCCACCTCCAGGCTGCCCAGGCTGTCCAGGCTGCCCAGGCTTCTCAGGGTACTCAGGCTGCTCGAGACTCACCCAGCGCCTTCACGACTGAGCATCAATTAAGAATGCGACTCTTTGCCCGCCAGATTCTGCGGTTTCGCAGAGCTAACGACAAGAGGCGAGAGGAGAATGCAGAAAAGGGCTACGGGAATATGAGCTTACCGAATGGCGACATGATAGAGCCAGGCGATGTTGAACTCGCGATCAGCATTGACCCTCACATCGACTGGTTCGAGAATAGCGAAACTCGTTTTGGTTTTCGATGGCCCGCGCATTGGATGGAGAACGGAGAAGCCTTTATGCAGGATCTGGACACGTTCCGCCAACACGCACCGGAGTTCCCTCCTTTGGTAGCGCCGGGGTTACAGGCGTTGCGCCAGCAACTCCGGGCTGAGTTCGGGCTGGATCTCCAGAGACAAGGTTGACAAGGCTGAGGTCTGCTTGCAAGACTCCAGACTAAAGCTAGATCTAGAGATGTAGTAAACTCGTTCCTTAAATATCAACTTTGCTAGCTTGTCTCTCATACAGTGTTACCATTTTGTCTTACTTTGTGATCTTTTCATAAACAAGCTTTTCGTTCAGTGGTGTGATGCCGAACGGCCTCTATTGTTTCCCATTCTAGAGGCGTCCCTTTAGCAGATGATCATTTCGTCTGCGTTATATGTCTTACTGGCAGGGAATATTACCCATAGAGAGCAGACATCAGTATATTCAAGCAGCTGTTCCCTGGGAGCTCAAGTCGTGTTCACAAGAATCACATCAAGGTGGGCTATCGAGATTCCAGCAGTCTTATACGAGGTCTCGTGACAGGTGAGAGCCCCGAAAATTATTGCTACTTCAGCAAAAGAGGTTCAGCTGAAGCTTCGTAGTGTATTTACGACCATGTTGAGATAGGCAGATAAAGCTCTCTTTGCTGGAGATCATGTTTGCAATGGCCAACAGCTCTGAGCTCTGATTACAGCTCGTTCTGCCATCCAATCAGAGCCACGCCCGGTTAGCTCAATCGGTAGAGCGTGAGACTCTTATGAGTACGCGATCTCAAGGTTGCGGGTTCGACCCCCGCNGAGTCGCGAGAAATATTTCAAACTTCCTGACCACCAATTACATGATCGTCTTTCAACCAATCAGAGCCACGCCCGGTTAGCTCAATCGGTAGAGCGTGAGACTCTTATGAGTACGCGATCTCAAGGTTGCGGGTTCGACCCCCGCATCGGGCTGTTCCTATAAAACGATTGCAAACATGCGAGGCATCCTTTTTGGCTCTTTCTGTTTTCATACTTCTTTTCCTTATTTTTTGATGTCTATATATCACCGTTTCTATGACTTTGACAGTGAAAATGACAGTCCCTCACGCTCCGGGTACAGCAACACCAGAAGCCTCCTTGCAGATGTCCAACAACTCTTCCTGCTTGCCAACATTATCAGCACCAGGATGGGGCTTGCTCTCTCCACTGGTCGTCACAAAAGCACCAGATGTAACCTTAGCCAAAGATCCCTCGCCAGCGACCCAGCTTGCTAATGCCTTTGCTGGCTCATTCAACATGACTGGCGCTGAGTTACCTCCCATCTTGGTCTTAACCCAGCCCGGATGCATGCTGAGAACTTGAATATCAGTCCACCGTCTCGCGAATGCCTTGGCTAGCATTGTATCGTGGAGTTTCGTGTTCCCATAAGAGTGAGACTGCGTCGCGTTTTTAAGTGTCTCATCACCGCTGTAATGGCTATCCGAGCTCATGAACAGGAGTCGCGATGTTGGCTTGTCCATGAGACATGTGAGAATGTAAGGTGCTAGAGTGTTGACGGCAAAGACAGCTGAGATGTTGTCTGGGGTGATCACTCTGGAGGCTGTTGAGCCATAACCGATGCCTGCATTGTGTACGATGACATCATAGGGACCAGCCTCCTTGGCTTCCTTAGCCAATTTCTTAGTCTCTTCGATTGAAGATAGGTCGCCCACTAAGACGGAATGAGCTTTTGGAATGGCGGATTTGGCTGATGCAGCTCTGTCGGCATTGCGGGCGTGTAGGACAACTTGGTGGCCTTGCTCGGCGAGAAGCTTGGCGGCTGCCTGACCAATGCCATCTGTGGAGCCGGTGATGAAAACGCGAACCATATTGTTGGTATTAGTGTGCTTCGAATTATGGTGTACCGTATGGTTTGTGTTGATGTTGGGAAGTATTGCGAGATACCGTTAAGAGATAGTTTTATACCATTGCATGATATCATAGATTCGAGGACCAATTACGTCACTCACAGACTTCGTTCAACGAACGCATTAATATTGATCTCCATCTTTTACTTGAACAAGGATATTACTCTAATACTTGCAAGTGATTTGGAAGCCATTTCTCACCAGATGAGAGTGGCTTGGTGTAGATTACACAATTGCGGGTGAGATCGTGGTAACTCAAAGGTCAGTTAGCAGGTCCGGTTGCCGCCATCTCGCTGCAAAGGCTTAGCTAAATAGTTTAAATCACATCTGCTTGGCAACATTTTGAGAAGAGAGTTTTAAGGGGACTTTTCATTTATATACTCCTTTCACGGCTAATACAGATGTCGACCCATCTCGATAACTTACCAACTCCGTGGTTCACCTCTCCGCTCGGCTATATACCCCAGACAGGCTTCAAGCATAACCGATGATAAGTTACCATCGAGCTCGGGGATTGAGGCGCATTGAGTAACCAACCCGGAGTTCCAGATCCAGTCCACCGGCTTCCCCACAAAGTGAGTTATTTCGTCAGGAAAAAACCAAGCTCAACTGCCGCTATATCCAAGATACCCATGTTCGGCCACGGACGCCGAGGCCGAAATGCGGAGGTTAGCTTCCCATCCACTAGATCGACAGTAGATATTGCCTAAAGAAGTTAAAGACTAGGATATCGTGATCTCGTTTTCCTTGTTCAAGTTCGCCGATGAAACCCTGAAAACATTGGCAGTAAAATGTATAATACTACGGAGATGTCGCATGGGTGAACCTCCGGTTGGAAGGGTAGTCTCATCCTGAAGTGCATCCTTTCAACATGAGCTCTACTCTCAGCAAAGTCCTCTTGTCTCTTCCGGCATTGGCTGTCTCAAGTCTAGCTGGATCTCCTTCGAAATGTTCTGTTGATGGTATCTCTATCCCGAACGCCACAGTGGACTCAGTTGGCCATTACGCACTCGGCGATGTGATTCCGCTGCCCAACACTGTTGCATCCTGTGGTGGACCAACGTTCAAGGTCAATATCACGAGCAATCTTTGCAGAGTTGTCGTCAACGTCTCCACAAGCGACTCCAGCTCAACTCGCATTGAAGCGTGGTTACCTGATGACTGGAATAATCGTCTTCTGGCAACCGGAACAGGCGGCATCGGAGGATGCATTGACTACCGTTTCGTTCAAAATGGTGCTCATCTAGGCTTTGCCAGTTTCGGGACCAACACGGGCCATGATGGAGAGCAAGGATTCGAATTCTTCCTTAACCAACCTGAAACCATTAACGATTTCGGGCATCGAGGCATTCATATCGAGGCACAGGTTGCAAAGCAAATTGTAGAGCAATATTACGGAAAGAAACCGTCTAAGAGCTATTATCAAGGCTGCAGCACTGGTGGACGCCAAGGTCTGCAGAATGCCCAGCTCTACCCAGACGACTTTGATGGCATCCTTGCTGGAGCTCCTGGGATTGACTGGCTTCGCATCGTTGCCTCCAAGGGAATTCTTGCACGGCGGATTGGATGGCCCGATCTTGATTCCGATGCGTACGTGCGTCCGGAGCAGTGGAAGGCCATTGTTGCCAAGCAGATTGAGATGTTTGATGCCTTAGATGGTGTCGAAGATGGCATCATTGATAACCCAGCTGCACACTCGTTTGATCCTGCTACCATGGCTTGTGGTACAAAGCTTCTCAACAGCTCGTTGTGCTTGAAGCCTCAGCAGATTGCATCTGTCCGAGCTGCATATGAGCCTCTCGCTGACTCTGAAGGTCGGATTGTCTACCCGGGCTTCAATCTGGGCGCAGACACAAGTGTTTTCTCGGCTAACCAGGTTAATGGGACTGCACAGTTGACCTACACTGTTCTCCAGGTGTGTACCAAGAATGACACCCACTCTGCTATGTATGACTAATGGAAGAGCAGGACTTCTGGCGTGGCGCTGTCTACAACGACTCGAACTGGACACCTCACAACTTCACTGTTAAGGATATGGACTTTGCCGTCAACTTGAACCCAGGAGGTGTCAATGCCGCCGAGGGCAAGCTAGACAAGTTTTACGCAAAAGGTGGCAAGATCATTTCCTATCATGGGCAAGCTGATCAGACCATTACCCCAAAGCTCATCGCCGAATACTATGCTCAAGTCCAAAGTAACCTCAACGCCACTCTTGAGGATATGCACTCCTTCTATCGACAGTTCTTCATCGCTGGGATGTATCACTGCTCTGGAGGCCCTGGAGCATTTGACATCGGACAGGTGTACCCAATGGATGAGGATAGACTGAATGCTAGAGAGAATGTCCTGCTCGCTTTGACCAAGTGGGTTGAGGACGATGAGGAGCCCGCTACCCTCGTTGGAGCTAAGTATGATGCTGCTGGTAAAGCTACGGCTTATCGAAGTAAGCAAAGATCCAAGACATAGAGAACTGTCGCTAATCGAACGTAGAATACTGTCCTTACCCATACGAGAGCAAGTGGGATGGATCTGGAAACACAACTGAGGCAGACAGCTGGGATTGTATTATTCCCGGAGCCTGACGAGTGTCAGAGTAGAAGACCAGATCTAGTAAGAAGCAAATATCAAATTCTTTCGAAATAATCTCTATAGCATGTAAATTATACCGGGCCTTCTATCATAGCTTGCTCTTTTGCTGCCATCCAGATTGGATCAGACTCTTATCAATATCCGCAACCTTGTTAATACCTGCGACGTTCATAAGAATGTCCAGGTCGGCCAAAAGCCCCTTCAAGACGTGTCTGACGCCATGCTCGCCCATGATACTCAAACCCCAAATCCACAGCCGTCCAATAAAGACAAATTTGGCCCCCAGAGCAAGAGCCTTGACGATGTCGGCTGCTCCTCTAACACCACTATCGAAAGTGACAACAATGCGGTCGCCAACCTTATCGGCGATTTGTTCCAGAGCATCTAAGCTTCCAATAGCTCCATCGACCTGTCGGCCAGCGTGGTTGCTCACCACTATGCCCTCAAAACCAAGATCAGCTGCCTTCTCCGCATCGTCAACACGTTGAATTCCTTTGATCAGGAAGGGTTTGCCTCCGCTGATCTCCTGCCACTTCTTTCTGGCCCAGACAGCCTTCTCCCAAGACCATGCTCGTCCATGCCAGACGTTATCGATCCAGAGTGCACCTGCTTCTGCCGGCTGCTTCTTTGGATCGATACCATGCTCAGCGAGTCGCTTTTGGAAGACTGGATCGGATAGACCCATGTCAGCGCCAATACCTCTGTAGAAGGCATAGTTTGATGTGGCAACGTCGTCATGTCGCCAACCAAGCTGCCAGGTATCCGTGGTGAGCATACACGCGTCATATCCTGACTCGTGTGCTCTTGTGAGAAGTGAAATCGTGAGCTCGTCATCATGAGGCATGTAGAGCTGGAAGAAACGCGGGCTTTTAGGAATGCGATGGCTCTCTTCACTATTCTCGGCAATCTTACGACCGGCGTCATTGGCGGCTGCGACGTCTTCGATCGGACAAGAGCCAGCAGTGGAAAGACTGTACGGAATACCAAGCTCACCTGCCACTTGAGCGACAGGCAATTCACCTTGAGGGTGGTAGATCTTGTTGATACCAATTGGTGCAATACCGAAAGGTGCAGAGACTTGGTGTCCAAAAATCGTTATTCGAGTAGTTCGATCATTGGTATCTACCAGCTGACGGGGGACTAGTTTATGTCGGAAGAACGCCTGTCGGTTCGCAAGGTGAGTGTCCGACAGGCCTGCGTTGGAGGATGCATAGAGCCATCCATTTTCCGTGAGCTTCTTCTTGGCGAGTTCTTCAAGCTTATCGGGGTCTAAATATGTTAGCTGGGAATGAATATCGGTTCAGGGACGTCATACGAGTATTAAAGGGTGGGACCTCGCCAGTGTTGAGCTTCCAGAAGTTTTCGCGTTGGTATAGACCCCAAGGCGGAGTATCGCGCTTCTTGAGATGAGGTGACCTTGGATCCGACATTGTTAATAATTTTCGAAACGTCAGTAATATGACATTAGACTTGGCTTGGCAATTACAACAACGGAGGCCATTAAAATACTGAGCTTTGTGTCCACTCATACCCACGTTGATCTCTGTTTATGACGTATTAGATCAGTACTTCCGAATACCCGATCTCAGGACAATAATGACGAACAAGTGATTGACTCCATATGTCGGCACATAATATCGGCTGTATCTTCAAGGCGACATTGAGAATGGTAATCCAACTTTGGAAAGAAAATCATTATTAGTTGATGCTTACCTAGTCTTGTCGTAGCTCAAGATAACTTAAGTTTTGGTACCTCTACGATACATCGCGCCGTGGCGCAAAGAAAAGACAAAGACTTCAACCACGTTATGCTAACGGTTGGTCTTCTATAACAGTTCACGCGCCAATTGGAAATTAAAAGTTAAAAGAATGATTCCTTTTTTTGTTACAAGTTACTCGTCTTCCTAAAAATACAAGGCCACTACTCTCCCAAGTTGGGTTGATGGTGACTATGAAATTGCTTTCAATGCGCCTCCGCGTCAAAAACTCCGTAAACATACTAGACATAAATCATAAAATGGATCGTTAGAATTCTTGTTATTTTTCAAATTTCACCTCCGTCATCATGTTTCCTTGTTCTGGTAGTTGTCGTCACTACTTCATAGCGTTCAAACTGCCAGCAGACAGCGGTGGGGCCTTCTCTCCGGCTTGGTTCTTCTTGTCGATCAACTCGCCAAGGGGCATCTTACCCATGGACCCGGCAGTAGCGGTGCCAAGCATGCCTCTGTTGGAAGCCTCGCGAGGCACGTACTGCTGGTATTCGGAGCCTTGCCCCATCTTGTTCTGGATAGAGTAGTCACCGTCGTCGATGGAAGGTCGCTTGCCAGCCGGAGCCTGGTTACCAATCATGTTGGCAGACTTCAAGTCGGAGGCGCCGGTGTGAGGGAACTCAGAATAGTTGACGGACTTTCGGCTTTGAGCGTATTCGGGCATGTTCTTGTCGTTTCCTGAAGGAATGTTGGATCCGGAAGGACCGTGGGAGAAGGATGCCTTGGATGGCTCAGAGAAACCTTGGACGGCAGATTGAGAGAAGCCGGTGGAGTGAGCGGTACTGTCAGAAGTGTTGAAGCTGGACTTTGGCGACTTGTCAAAGCTGTGGGACATATCTTGTGTGGCCTTGAAAGCCATATCCTTGGAGTCCTCGAAAGACATGTCGTTCTTGGGATACTTGGAAGAAACATCTCTGGCCTGAGTAGGCTCAGAAGAGCTGTGGGGAACGCTGGAGGTGACATCGCTAACATTCTTGGATTGGTTCCCAGTGTTGCTCTGCATCATTCGTGGCATCATGTTACCGGCTCGCTGTCGAAGGTTACCAGCAGTATCCTGGGCCCTGGAGGTCAGGTTACCAGCAGTATCCTGAGCTCTGGAGGTCAGGTTACCAGCAGTATCCTGGGCCCTAGAGGTCAGGTTACCAGCAGTATCCTGGGCCCTAGAGGTCAGGTTGGTAGCAGTGTCCTGAGCTCGGGAAGTCATGTTGGAGATGGCGACCTTGCTATCTTGAGCCATGGTACTGGCCTGGTCGACAGCAGCACTGCTGAGTTCCTGGGCGCGGGCCATGCCATCACGGGCAATACCTCTGCCTTGAGGAGAGGTGACGAGAGGGATGATGTACACGGTTGTAAGAGCCAAGATGGCGATACCGAAAGGTGTCATGAACTGGATCAGGAAGTAAAGGGAAGTTGTGATTGCGAAAGCCTATTCATTGTTAGACGTGGTCTAGCTAGTGCGTCGACTGTACCTACAGTGAATGTCTTCTCGAGGTCTTCAGCGAAAATAACCTTTTGAGCTTGTACGACAGCATATTGAATCAAGTCGTGGACATCCTTCAAGGTAGCGTTGAGGGTGGATTCGGGAACGGTCTTGTATTGTCTGGGTCGCATACGGGAGACGAAATTGTTGGGACCGAAAGAGCGACCGGCAAACTCGGCCAGAGACATGACTAGTCATTCAGTCAATATTGTCATTACCACTGTTGAAATCGGTGAAGTTCCATACCTCCAAGACCAATTGCGCTTGCCTTAAGTGCCAGTTGAGTGAGGCGGAGATGGTGAACAGCTAGGAGGAAGCCGAGGGCAGCGAAATACGATCCGATGGTTCGGGCTGGATCCTCCCACTATAAGTCATTGTCAGTTTCGTCTCTGGATATATTCAGATAGGTTACATACGCTGATGTACTTGTAAAGACTGTCCTGCTGAGCGATGATCTCCTTCAAAGGTCCAGATTCTCGACGTTCTCCATTGTGCTGGGAGCCATTGTACTGATTGTGCGAGGTGTCGTCAGCCAAAACGGGCTGGAAGTTGTTCTGAAGACCAGTCATGTCGGTTATTGGTCACTACCTAAGGAGGTAGTTAAAAATAAAAGTAGAGTGATTTAATCAATTGATCAGTAAAGAATAGATGATAGGAATCACAAGCCACGAACTGAGCCAGCACCAGCCCTTTATCTGGTTCTTCTCAACAGCTGAGTTTGGGGCTGAATTCCAATGCGTCATCACAAGCTGGCCGATGCGCTCATGATGATTTTGTGTTCCTGTCGTGACATCAGGCCCGTCTAAGCTGCGTCATTGTGAAACCAGCCTAATCCTGGTCTAGAACCTCACGAGAGTTGAACACTAACGGCTTGGTTCGCGTGAAACTAGAGTAACACCCACGTCATACTTGGCGTCACGGTCTCGGATTATCGAGATCAAGAAATGTTTTAGTTGTGCTTCTGCAATCCATAATCGACGGCTAAGACGGATGCAAAAGGAAATCAAGATCCAACAAGGAATTGAGCCTCGCTCGCCAAGGTTTGCACTATTATCTTTGATTGACATCATGGCGTGCCTGAGAAAGAAAAAAGGCACACGACTTTAATTCCCTCCTTACCTCAATTGGGACCCGGAAAGCTCTCCCCGGCGGAAATAGGTGTGATGGAAACCCCAACATGAGGCTGCATAAAGGATTCCAGGGATCTGCAAAGCCACTTGACATTGCGACAAGTAGCCTAGGGTAGGTTACCTTTTTTTTTTCTTTTTTCTTTTTTTTTTTTTTTTTTTTTTTTTTNTTTTTTTTCTTTTTTCTTTTTTTTTTTTTTTTTTTTTTAATGAACACGCTTTTCACGAATTACAGAATATCATGCTCGTTGAGAAGAAGTGTTGTTTCTACACAAAATTTCACGTCTGGCAGGAGCCAGCTTTATAGGAAGCCTTGGTAGAATAAACTATTTAGAGAGACTTGTGTCGAAATACGACAACAAGTTCCAGATAATGACTCATATCACGGGACACATCGCGCTTGTCAAAAATATGTATATTTCTTAACGTTAATGTCTCGAAGAGACGTCCTCATCTTGGAGTGAAACGTGGGTCACCTGATTCATTTCGCAGCTATTTAGCCAAGTCTATCCGCACGCGACTGGAATCTACCATCCGACAGCAGGCTTCCAGTCCCCCATCAGACCATTCTTTTCCATTCGAGCACGCAGGTTCTGGGCAGTCGAGGCCTCGATTTCCTTGTTTGAGCCATTCAAAAGAACCAACTGGAGCTCTGTTGAGGTGATGTTAATATCGACACCCTTCTTCTCGTAGGCCTTGGCAAGTTTTTTGATCTCATTATCCTTAGACGAGGATGCGTTGCTCTTGCGAGTCATGATAGTGATGGTGTGCGCAGCCATTTTAAATTTCGTTGTTATCGATTGAGTTGTGGTTTCGAAATGTGTTTGTAGTTGTACTTGTGTAAGAAATGGGCTCGGTACTGGGTATGAATTTGAAGTTGTAACGATAGCTGTTTGTTTATGTACATAGATTGTAAGATCTGTTCAAAAGGACGCGGCAGTTCATGATGGCTCTGAGTCCACGAATCCAAATCATGTTGGCTGACATTGAGTCAACGATTCAAAGAATAGGTATCGTTAAGTCAATGAATCAAAGAATGTTGCCCATCTCTAACCCTGAATCAAGTCGTCTGTATCGAATGTGGAGAGGACTTTGGTCGTGAATGTGATTGTCTGGCTACACAATCTTGGCTCAAGTTTGGAAAGGAAAGCCAAGATATATTACACTCCTACATCAGGCTGTGCCTGTCAGCTACGAACTCCATCGAACCTAACCTCTGAAAGCAGCCTACCTGCATGCAATACTCAAGATTGGGACAATGAGGACAGGGCAGATCTATCAATGAGATAAGCAAAACGATCGTAGATAAGTTAATTTCCCAACTCACCCCCAGCCTCTCTGCAAACGTGCGACTGATCTACCAACCATTTCCTGATACACGGGATACAAGGAAATGGCTTGTGTTGAGGCTTGTTCTCACAGCCCTGTTCCTCGTGTTTCGACCGAGCGTCGTCCTGCTTCTCTTCGCGAATCATTGATGCGCTTTTACAAGAATATCTGAGTGGTGTTGTCTTTGTCGGCGCAACAATGATCTCGTCCTCGAGGGGGCGACCGAAGGGAGTGATGAAGGAAGAGGGCCATCTCTGTTCTGCCAAGCATGTTGGCCTAGGCGAAAGAGGTGGCTGAGAAGTGGGATTATCGGGTTTGACGAGGTTGATTGGATTGATGGGACTGAAGCCACCGCGTACCCTAGGTTTCGGCTTTTCCTTAGTCTAGTAGAAAGAGGTAAGCGACCTACTGCTGGAATTGTGATAGTGTCAAAATAGTTTTACTTACCTTGATTTCGCGATGGCTATTCTTTGGCAAGATTTGTTGCTTTGGCATGTTCGACTTTGATGATGGAACAATAGTTGTCTTTTCCTCTATAGGCAAGTCAGGCAAAAGCTCTTGTTGTTCGAAAAGCGGGCGCTAAAGTGCGGGGCTGACAGAACCAAATGTCAAATGATGTCGTATTGTCACTGTACTGAAACTAGTTGGACTTGCAGCTCCAGCCTGAGATCAAAGTCAGATGGAAAGAAGGAGAAAGTTGTCAAAAGGATTGAGCCGTGCATCAAAGTATGTAATTATAAGTTTTAGTAAGAGAGTCGAATGTAGCAACTTGCAATTTGCAAGTTGCTGAGCAGTAGTTTGTAATGGTTGGTGACGGTGGCAAGACTGTGCATTGTTTGCTCCTGTGTTGGGTGCTGACTTGCTGACTGCATTGGTTGAGAACGCCGCTGTGGAAGGGGAAAAGCCTTCTTCTTACTCGGCGCTTATCCTGCACGTTGAGGTGATGGCTGTACCAGGGGAAGATGGTATTGTACCGTCTGACTTTACTTTTGCGTGCGCTGGAGCGGGATGAATTCAGTTGATGTCACGGTCTGCACAAGGCATTTTGCTTTGCATCCTTTTAACTCAGATACTGGTTTCTTATATGATACTGTGAAAGCCTGAATGTTGTAGACAGCTTCTCCTTCTTCAATGTTTCTCGCATGTTCAATCCACCCTCCACTCCTAGCCCTTCAAGAAGCCACCTGACCTTTCAATAACTTCGCTAAGATTTGCACTATAATCAGGTACACACAAACATTTCATACAAGGGATTATGCAAATAAACTGATAATCTTTGCTGCTCACCATTCCTTCCGCCCGATGCCACATCTTGAACTCAACCATTCGACTTGGGACAACCCATCCGCTCTGGAGGAAACACCGGGTTTTATTCTCGAGCTAGTCCAGATCATCATATATACATAGCGATAAACCTGTAAAATCATGTACATTCGTCACAAGAATAAGCATTGCCGTTCGGTTCAAAGGTATGACGATAGAAGAGCCTGGATATCCGATCACGTTCACGGCAGTAATTGCCTTAGACAAACGCTAACTCAATTTCATAACTGTTAAAGCTCATCTTAATCTCCGTAGTAATGTTCAGAAAGTCTGCGAAAAGGGCCATGAAATAGCCTTATTGGCCATTCGATAACCATTTGTTCCATTCGTTATGATCACAGGGGTTACTGATAGAATGACCAGGGCTTCTGCCCTGACCCTTACGACCTATCAATATCAGCACCATTCCCATTGTCGACATCAAGCTGAGACCGATGTCACCCTACGATTTGTATTGATCTCCATGCGTAGGCCCGGTTACCGGCGGACGAACCATTATCGAGGCCGTCGTGTTCCTTGATACAGTCAAGCATATGGGTTTGGGGGCGCACAACCTAGGTGAACAGGCACCGTTAGCGCATTAACCGTCACTTTGTTGGTAAGCGGGCTGTCAGGATGCATTTGGACTTGATACTACCTTTGCAGCACGCTTGCAAGGCCAACCTATTGGACCTCCTTGAGTTGCCATTCCCATTATCAAACTCGCAAGGTTGTTCTGTGAGTTCTCGGACATGAGATATTGGCCAGGAGCCACTTTAGTCATTTGACGCTAAGAACCCATTTACCACATGTCGTTCTCAAGCGAAAGACTATCGATTTATTGGTCTTTGGTCTGTGTTGTGGTGGTATTCTAACACTGACACCCTTTGTACTCCAACGATCCAGTTGCTGTAACATGGGCTCTTACACAGTGAACCACAGCCACCCATCACTCCGGGATCAAAGGTTTACGTCGACGCGCGGCTTCCATACAACTTCTGGAAATAGGTTAAAGATTCTTAAGTTGGAATATGGACCCGACACTTCTGTGCTAGCGCTAATGTTTACTTTTTTGGTGGTTACCGTAGTATGTTGGATGCAGGTCGAAGGAGACTCACGATGACTCCTTGCGATCGCTTTTGTGATTTGACATAGGTCCCCTGTCGGGTTCAAGTCGTAGAGCTTTCCGGGCTAGCGTAATATATTTGTCGAAAACCTTTGACAAAATCGTCGTACGGTCAAGCCAATGATGTCTTACAAAGAGTTAGGGCAGGATCATCGTCATTCACTTCGGTGGCATATATGGTTGCGAAGCCTTACCCAGGCTGGTACGGAAGGATCGGAATCAAGACAGTTGTGGTATTAACTGCCGCGTTTAACATTATTGAGACTACGAGTAGGAGGTTGAACGGGCGTTCAATGATGCTTTACAAGAATCGCCAGGAAGATGATTTGATGCTAGGCTTCGCGGTGTTTCTTCTCATCGAGGTTGAATCAACCACTATATACCTGAGTGGGTGATGTCTGACATGTACGTTATGAGAATTAGGATGGATAGACTGTTCGGCTTTCAAAATGGGCGACCGCTGTATAGTGTCTACGCTAACCATCGCGTGATATACAGCATCTGATGCAAAGACGAACAATTGCTACCATATAGTTTAGAATACCTTGCGATCTATCAGATGATACAATGATCTGCGCGGAGTCAATGATTGTTGAAGTTCCTCACAGCACAGCTTGACATCATTTCTCTGGACCCACGCCGACATGATTCTTCACGCCACGAGCAAAGATAAAGGCCCCGCTTGCTATCTGGAAGTAACCTTTGCGGCTTTTAAAAATTGAGACAAAACTAACATTTAGACGCCAGGCCTGTCTAATCCCGTTCTTATCATTCGAGTAGAGATTCCCGCTGTGTCTCATAGCATCGAGATAGCGCAAGTATGGTGCCAGTTATGTCTTCCAAACAAACAAGAAGGTGTCATGTAGATATCAGCGGCGCAAAATCAATGATATTCTAAGACTAGGTGTCGGAACACATACCCGCTACTCCGAAGGAAGACCCAGTAGAAAGAAAAAAGAGGAGACGTGCAGACATCGTGAACAGGGAACATGGATAATATGCCAAGCGACTAGGTGGCGGTTCGACAGCCTTGTAGAGGATCTACTGGTAGTCTTGCTCATCATTATCTGGCCACAGCCAATCTATGATAGAAGCTCTGTATCGTCTGTCGGCTACCTGCATCGGTAACTTTTGTTTCCGAGAACCCCAACCAAGTTGAGCTCAGTCTCGTGCTGATTTCATCGCATCCCATTACATTCACCGAGTTTGCAATAGCCATTGCACAATAGCATGACGGGTCCGCAGATTATGGTCATTCTATCTCCACTGCTTCTCTCCTATCGAGTACCATATCTCGAAGCACATCGACTATCACCGAACATGAATATACATTCCTTTACGAAAGGACTGACATACGAGAATATAGTTCTATACCGCTGAAATAGAAATTAGGCTCACATACATTAGAATAACCCAATAAGCTCCTTAGGCTGGATTGTTGAGGAAACATGGCGTTATTGCTGGGTAATGATCCACTATAGTAAGGATTGAGAACCTTGTCTAGGTATGCTCGTCAAGGTTGGGGTATCATACACCGAACTGAGATCCATCGCTTGGGTCACAAATGACGACGATCCACATTGCGTTGCTCTGCATTAGCGATGAGGAGTTCCTATCACTTACAAAATGGCGCTTTGACGCCACCAAACGCGATCGTTCTTGGCGAGCGTTGTACTGACGGCCTCAAAATGAAACTATCCAGCCAACCCTCGTATTCTTCTTACTGTGCTAATCACCAAAACACGACATGGGTGAGACGTACCCCGCTACATGTTTTTTCGGGAACAACCCTGTCAAGCTGACTTGTAGTACCCAAAAGTCGTCCTCTAACTCACAAATCGCCGGTATTCTGGAAGTTCTCTACATCTTAAAAGGGTTACATGCTCGTTTATCGACCGTTGAATTTTTCCAATTTCGAATGCAACCTCCCAAAATCGCCCCAAGCCCCAGTTTCTTTTTTTTTTTTTTTTTTTTTTTTTTTTTTTTTTTTTTTTTTTTTGCTTCTACCCTGGCTGCGACCCCTTAAGCGACCTGCTTCTAGATTCTACGCCGCAATTTCTGTGCGCCGATGCCAGGGCTTGCGTTTGAACATCCTGACCGTTTGCATTCGATGAGCTTTTTCGCTGCAAGCTCCCGTCGCACAGCGGCGCCTGACTCCCAGTTTTGTCATCAGAGGGCAAATTATAAGAATGGCTGAGACGGTCCAAGTAGACGATACTCCAAATGCAATTTTTTCCTCATCGTCTGTGCAATGGAATCTGTCACATATCACGTTACGCACCCGACTGGGTCACCCTTCTCTTTCTCTTCTTCATCCTGTGCTTCTGATAGCGCCATCGTGAACAAGAAACGAAAACTGATAGATCTATACCCTATTGAGCGGACCTCAACCGCCACGGCCCTTACCAATCCTCTTTCGGCTGTCAAGATAGCTGATAGTGAGCCGTGGTATACACGGGATATGGCTAGCCTGCCCCCAGAGTCGCGAATGCGGGTGATGTGTCTCAAACTGTTCCTGCTTTTGGTGTGAGTGCACATATTAGTGTGTATACCTTGTCACCTCCCCATGTCACTGACTTACTTCTAAAGAGCGAGAATGGTTAGCTCAACGCCCAATTCAAGTCCACCACAACACGACAGAAAAGGAAAAGGGAAAGCAGTGCAGTCGCAGCTTACTAACGCACAAGCGACACATGTTCTCACCCACCTAGACTATCTTGGCATAATAGCACGTAAAATGCTTAGCATGGTGAATGGTCTAGATGATACTGTCCGGGACATCAAGAATATTATGAAGGATGAAGCAGGAAAGATTCCTAGTGTTGTTTTAGGACTAAGAACTAGCTGCGAGGAGCTTATCGATATTTATGAAGAGAGACTGGTATTTTTGGATGAAATGTGTTAAGACGAACATGGTGGGTTGCAGGGTTTAAATATTACTTGTTGGCTAGCCGGGAGGGGGTGCCAACTAAGCAAGCTTAATTAGCTATAAAAGTATAAGATAAGGCAAAAAGTATAAGATAACCCTATATAGGCTGCTATTATAAAATTATAACTTTTACCTATTAAAACTAATAATTTCTAAAATATTAATTAATAAAAAAGTTATATATTATATCTNAAGCTTAATTAGCTATAAAAGTATAAGATAAGGCAAAAAGTATAAGATAACCCTATATAGGCTGCTATTATAAAATTATAACTTTTACCTATTAAAACTAATAATTTCTAAAATATTAATTAATAAAAAAGTTATATATTATATCTATTAAAATTATGCCCTTATATTATAACCTAAAATGACCTTTTTATATATCCCTATAATTTCCTTATATCACTATTAATTACGGTATTATCTAAATTAACCCTAGACCTAAGTACCTATACGGCCAATATAGGACGTCTATATAAAAATATCTTAAACCAGACGACTTATGCCCCACTAAAGATATATATCGTAAGCCGCCTATAGAAAGCCTATATTAGACTTACGATATTAACTTATAACTTACGATAAGCCGACTTATAATTATAAGCCTAATATAAATATATATATATATTTATTTAGCATTAAATAGAATATAGCTTATTAGCTATTAATAAAGCCTTTTTACCTAAATATACCTAATATACTTTATTTACTATTAAGAAATATAATAACCTTACTTTATTTAGTTAATTAATGCCTTATGTCTCTATAAATATAAACTAAAATAGACTAGTTTATTTATTTAGAAACCTAACTGTTATATATTAATAGCTTTTATTTAAAATATATTATATTAATAATTAAGTAATATTATACTATTAAGATAGCTATTAATAATAGACCTACCCCCCCTTATATTAGGACTATATTTAGCACTATAGAGCTTATAGTTGAGATCTAGCAGTTATATAATACTATTAATAACTTATAAACCTAAGTAAATAAATAACCTATTATATTGGCTACTATAATATATAGTAATAAATAAGACTTAAGAGAAATACTAAAGCCTCTTAAGCTAAAAGCCTTTATAGGTAAGGCAATAAATATTATATTATTCCTTATCTAAATAAAAGGATACTTCTATATATATAAGAATAAATTAGATATTAATATAAAAAAAGTCCTTTATACTTTATCTTTAATTTAGGGAGATATTAAGGATTAATTTAAATTAATCCTTTAAGATTATCTTAAGAATAAAAATAATAAAAACCTTTAGGATTAAGAAATTTAAAATATCTTTACTAAATAGGACAATTTTAAATAAGCCCTTAAAGATAACTTTAAAGTAGTTAATAAAGAGCAATAAGTAGTAGCTAAACTTTTAGCCTTAANACTTTATCTTTAATTTAGGGAGATATTAAGGATTAATTTAAATTAATCCTTTAAGATTATCTTAAGAATAAAAATAATAAAAACCTTTAGGATTAAGAAATTTAAAATATCTTTACTAAATAGGACAATTTTAAATAAGCCCTTAAAGATAACTTTAAAGTAGTTAATAAAGAGCAATAAGTAGTAGCTAAACTTTTAGCCTTAAAGTAATATAAGTCCTATATAGCCTATTTTACTAAATTCTAATAGTTTATATTTAAGACCGAATAGGATAATAAAGCCTTTATAGAGATCTATTACTATAGCCTAAAGGAAGATATAAAAGATAAACTCTATCTAGCTAACTGACCGGATAACTTAACTATATATATTATTATAGCAGTTAAGATCGATAAATAATAGTATAAATGCCGATAAGAGAAAGCCGCCTATATTAAAAAAGGAAGCGACTTTAACCCCTATTACCCTAGCCGACAAAAGTATAATAATAATTAGGGTAACTCTTGCAACTAAGGATAATAATAAAACCAGCTATAAGGCAATACTTACTATAGTATCTATATAGGACTAATAACCTTAAGAGCTATATAACCTATAAATAACTAAGGATAAGATATATTTAAATATAAGTGCTATAACTATAACTAAATAGGCCATATAGTAAGAAACTGCCTATAACTATAAAAACTATAAAACCTAAATTAAGGTAAATAAACTTTAGGACTTATTAATAATCTTAATCTATAGATAGTTTAATAAACCTAAATATTAGGAATATATTAAGACGGCTATAATATATTAAATAAAATAGCCTTTAGAATAAATAAAATAAAGAAAGAATAGATATAATACCCTAAAAGTTTAATATAAGAACTATAGGACTTATTTAAAATATTAAAGGAAATATATAAATAATATACTTAGGAGGCTAAGCCTTTAATAGAGAAACTATAAAAATAAAAAAGAGAATAAAATAAATAATACTATAAAACTAAAGAAGGCGTAAAATAAATTAAGGAAGTATATAATAGGTATAAAAATAAAATAAAAAAAAAACCTTAGACTTTAGGAGTTATAACTATACCCCTATTGCTATTATAATCACTAAGTAAGGAAGGCAAATAGATAAAGTTATAGGAAATAATTAGGTAGATTAATAATATCCCTATATATATTACTATTTAATAGAAAGAAGAATTAGTATTTAAGGAATAAAAAGCGGAATATAAAATATATATACTATAATAATAATAATCCTAAAGTATAGGATATAGAGGCAAAATAGCATAAGCAGCTGCTTAATACCTATAAAAAGAAGATAAAAGAGTTAAGAATAAATAGAGATAAAAATACTAACTATTATATAATAAATAGGGAATATGCACTTATACCAATAAGGAAGATATATATATCTAAAGTGTAAAGGAGTATATAGACGTTATAGATATAGAAAATATATATATTTAAGTATACTATATAATTAAAGCTATAAACCTATATTATAAGGAACCTAAGCTTAATATTAGGGATAATATTAGAACTATGCCGATATATCCCTAATATAATAAAATCTTATAGGTATCCTATAAGTACTATTAATATAAAACTTATTTTAAAAGTAAGAAAGATAATAATTATTTTCCTATAATTATCCCTAGAATACCTAATAATAAACTATATATAACTAAAGAAATAATAGGATATCTAATATATAATTAGTATAAGTCATTTAAAGTAATAGAGTTATATTTTAATGTTATGACCCCAGTTCTTATGTCACATATACCCTATAAAAACCGTATGCACTATACCTAGCTAAGAGACCTACCTCTCCTATTACGACCAATCTATAGAATACCATTATATTAAAACGATAGATATTAAAATATAGCGTCCTAAGAATGCAGCATTCTAGGAATAACTTATCCTTAGGACTTATCGTTCCTTACAGTATTAACTAAATATATATATATACATTCATTTAGCACTAGATAGAACTTAGCTTATTAGCTATTAATAAAACTTCTTTACCTAAATACGCCTAACCTGCCTTATTTACTATTAAGAGATATAATACTTTATAAACGCTTAGCATTATGCCCTATATATCTGCCAATATAAACCTAATACGGACTAGTTTATCCCTTAGGAACCTAAACCGTCACATATTAATAGCTCTTATTTAAATTATACCGCATAAACGCTAAGTAATATTCTACTATCGTAATGGCTTTAAACTGTCTTACTCCTATTAATAATACCGCCCTAATACCTCCCTATAATAGAGCACCGCCTAGCAATATAGAAATAATAGCAGAAGTATAGCAACTAAAAAATACCATTAGAAACCTACAGGCGGCATAAGCCGCAACCCTAGCAACCACTTTAGAAGCTACTTTATATAATTATAACCCTAGAGAATATATAAAACCAGCTATACCGGAACCCTTTAAAGGATATTCCTATAATATTATACTATTTTTAACCTATATTAAAGGATACTTTTGTCTCTTTTTAAATCGCATTAATTCCCTAGAGAAGAAACTCCTCTTTACGGCACTATTAATTTAGGGAACGGCTAGGAACTGGTTTAAACCGCTACTAAGGGACTACCTAAATAACAATAAAGCCCGCTAAGACCTAAATATATAGGAGATCTTCTCTAATTGGAGTAACTTTAAAGAAGCTCTAAAGGAAAACTTTAGAACTATTAATAAAAAACATTAAGCAGCTCTTTAGATAATAAACCTTAAATAAACTAAGTCCTATGCTAAATACTTAGCCCTATTTAGGCAACTTATATTTAAGACCGAATAGGATAATAAAGCCTTAATGGAAATCTACTATAAAGGACTTAAAGATAAGGTAAAAGATAAACTATTTAAGAAAGACCGGCCTAACGATTTAAATAAATACATTATAATAGCCATTAAGATCGATAAGTAATAATATAAATGCAGAAAAGAGAAAGCAGCTATAGGAAGAATTAATACTTATATACTAAACTATCGGTAAGGTAACTCTTAAAATTAAGCCAACTAAGGAAAAGCATAATATATAGATACCTCCTATAGAACCTAAGCAGGACCGATAACATTAGGAGCCATATAACCTACAAATAATAAATAGAAATAAGATATATTTAAGTATAAGTGCTATAACTGCAATTAAATAGGCCATATAGTAAGAAACTGCCTATAACTATAAAAGCCATAAGACCTAAATTAAGGTAAGTAAACTTTAGGACTTATTAATAATCTTAATCCCTAGATAGTTTAATAAACTTAGACACTAGGAATATGTTAAGACGGCTATAATATATTAAATAAGATAGCCCTTAAAACAACTAAAACAATAGAGAAGTAGATATAACACCTAGGAAGTTCGATGTAAGAACTATAAGACCTATTTAAAACATTAGAGGAAGTATATAAACAGTATAATTAAGAAGTTAAACCCTTAATAGAGAAACTATAAAAATAAAAAAGAGAATAAAATAAATATTACTATAAAACTAAAGAAGGTGCAAAATAAATTAAGAAAGCATATAATAGGTATAGAAATAAGATAAAGAAAAAACCTTAGACTTTAGGGGTTATAACCATACTAATAACACTATTATAATCGCTAAGTAAGAAAGACAGTTAGATATAACTATAAGAAATAGTTAAATAATAAATTGATAATATCCCTATATAAGTTACTATTTAATAAAAAGAAGAAGCTATACTTAAAGAACGATAAGCAGCATATAAGATTTACATATTATAGCAATAATAGTCCTAAAGCATAAGATATTAAGGCGGAATAGCATAAGCAATTGCATATTACCTATAAAAGGAAGATAAAAAAATTAAAAATAAGTGGAAATAGGAGTATTAACCCTTATATAATAAATAAGGACTATATATCTACATCAGTAAAGAGGATATATATATCTAGAGTGCAAAGGAATATACGGACCTTATAGAAGCAGAAAACATTTATATTTAAGCATACCATATAATCGAAGCTATAAACCTATACTATAAGGAACCTAAGTTTAATGCTAAGGACGATATTAGAATAATACTAATGCACCCCCAGTATGGCAAAATCGCATAAGTATCCTATAAGTATTATTAATATAAAGAATATCTTAAAAGTAAGAAGGATAACGATTATTTCCCTATAATAATTCCTAGAACACCTAACGATAAACCCTATATATCTAAGGAAACAATAGGGTATTTAATATATTCCTAATATAAATCACTTAAAGTAGCAGAGCTATAATTTAACCTAGCCTACTGCCGCAATTAGCAAAAAGACTAAGAAACTATAAAGGCAATTCGATAGAGTATATAAGCTATTAAAGAAGCCAACTAAGAGTTTAGGGAGCTTATAAGAGGGAAATACGACTACCTAATAAAGTTAAATAAAGATAAGGAATTAGACGATATAAATAAACTTATCTAGGACCTTAAAGAAACCTAAAAAGAATAAAATACCTACCTAAAATAGAGGATAAAACCTTTTACACCCTTAGGCCTAGAAGAAGCATTTAAATAAATTGAAATTCTAAAAGAAAGTAAAAAAAACAATTATTAAGAGTATAATAACGATAAATGCAAATAATAACAGCATATAAAATCGGGAAAAGTTATATACTCTCTATAATAGAGCCACAAAAGAGTAAAGCATATAGATAAGAACGACTTAAACCATTAAGTGCTTTAGGAGCTATATAAAGCGATAAGCTTAAATGCCTAATATTATAAGTTTAGATTAAGGGGAGATAGCTAAACGTATAGATCGACTGTAAAGTATAAAAGAACTTTATTAATCCTAGACTAATTATAAGGCTAAAGATTCTATAGAAAAGGAAATAGGATCTATATCTGCTAATTAATATAGAAGGATAACTATTTAACTATAATAATAGGATTATAGATTAAAAGACTAATTATCTTAAGATTTATACCTTAGGTAAAAATTAAAAAGTTAACTTTAATATTATACCTTTAGGAGAAGGTAATAATAATATCCTTTTAGAAATGCTATAGCTTAGAAGTATAAACCTAACCATTAATTAAACGACCGGCTAAGTTTCTATCCTAAAAACTTTAGATAATAATATAGAAACGATTATAATAAACAATAAGAGATCTTAAACCCAGACTGCAAAGGAAAGCAGTAGGGATAAGCATAAGGCGCAGAACTTACTAACCTTAAAAGAGGCATAAAAACAGTATATAATAGGCAAAAAACGATAAATCCTAGGCATCCTCATTAAGTAAGACATAAGAAAGCAGGATAACAATAAACTAAGCCAGGATAGACTATATAATATACCGAAAGAATACCAGATATATAATAAACTATTCTAAGAGGAATTAGATATAAAGATACCTAAATACAGCAGATAGGATTATAAAATTAACCTTATAAGCGATAAGGTACCATTTAGAAAGATTTATATACTTAACGCTAAGGAGTTAAAGGAGCTATAAGAATACTTAGATAACAGTCTAATAAAAGGATATATTAGACTATTAACCTTATCAGTAGGTATATTAATAATATTTATATTAAAGAAAAACGGAAAGCTATAATTAGTAATCGACTATAGAGGATTAAATGCGCTTATAGTTAAGGATTAAATACTACTTCTACTAATTATAAAACTAAAAGATCGACTATAAGAAAAATAGATCTTTACCGCTTTAGACCTTAAAGGCGCCTATAACCTTATACGAATTAAAGAAGGAGATAAATAAAAGACGGCATTCCGCATTAAGTTTAGACTCTTTAAGTACTTAATAATGCCTTTCGGTCTTATTAATGCACTTATAACATTTTAATAGATAATTAACTATATATTATAATAATACCTTAATATCTTTATAGTATACTACTTAGACGATATCTTAATCTTCTTAGATAATAAAGAAGAGCATAAAGAATATATCTATAAAATTCTAAAAGCACTATAAGACATTAAGCTATTAGTTAAACTAGAGAAGAGTTACTTTTATATAAAAGAAGTAGACTTCTTAAGATATACTATTACGCCAGGAGAAATATATATAGAAAAAAAGAAAATCTCTATAGTAGCTAATTAAAAGGTCCCTAATAATATTAAAGAAATATAAGCCTTTTTAGGTTTTACTAACTATTACTAACGATTTATTAAAGACTTTAGTAAGATTATAAACCTACTTATGGAATTAATAAAAAAAGATAAGATATTTAAATAGAATAATAAGGCATAATAAGCATTTAAATAACTTAAATAAGCCATCCTTAATAAACCTATTCTAGCTATATTTAATCTAAATAAGGAAATTAAGCTAAAAACTAATACATTAGACTTTACTTTAGGAGGATAAATTAGATAATATAACAATAACGGCAAAATATACCCTATTGCATTCTACTTATATAAGCTATATAGAGCTAAACTTAACTACCTTATATACGATAAAGAGTTCTTAGTAATTTTTAATTACTTTAAGGAATTTCGATATTACCTTATAGGAAGTAAGTATCAGATTAAAGTCTATACGGATTATCAGAATATTATGCACTTTGCCACGACATAAGAACTAAATAGGCAATAAATAAGATATGCCAAATACCTATATGAGTTTAACTTTATTATTATTTACCGTAAAGGATTAAATAATAGAAGGGCTAATACAATTAGCCGACGACCAGACTTTAATATAGGAACTATTAAGGCTAAGGAGTAACTCCTTAAAAAGATAAAGGAAGGAGGATATAAGCTTATACAATAAGTATAGACATTAGGACTTATAACTAGATAAGCAGGAGTTACTATAGATTAGAATAAAAAGCAAATTAAGAAACTAGATAAAGAAATAGGAAGACTATTATAATAAGCTTAATAACCGCTATTAGAATATAAACCACTACTACTATATAATAGAGAATAGGATTATATGGATTATATAAGAGGATCTTACTATAATAAAGACGACAGAATAATATACTTTTTCGGAAAAATCGAGATATTAGGATAATATCTAATAAAGATATTTAATTATTACTATAATTAGAACCCCTATAATGGAGACTACTATAAGATATAGAAACTAATAAATAAAATCTATAATAGGTATTAGATGGAAGTAGAAATTAAAGGATTAACTAAAGTATGCCCTAAATGTCACCTAAGAATTAACCGATTAATGCAAAAAATCTAGATATAAGATAAGTTTAAGGAAGAAATAGTGTAAGAAGCATATAAATATCCCCTATATGGCCACTAAGGTGTTATAAAGACCTTAAAGCGACTAGAAGAAAAGTATGCTATAGACTGAATAAAGAAAATAGTAGAAAAAGTCATTAAATAATGCGATCTATACGTAAAGACTAAACCATAACGACATAAGCCTTACGGCATATTATAACCGCTACTAATAGCATAATAACTATAGGATTTAATTATAATAGACTTTATAACTAAATTACTACTATTAGAAGAACCTTCGACCGGAATCTTCTATAATAGTATACTAGTTATAATAGATCGTTTAATAAAATTCTATTATTATATCCCTTATAAGGAAGCAATAGAAGTAAAGCAAATAGCCTATATCTTCTACGATTGAATTTTTAGGACCTATAGATTACCATTTAAGATCCTTTTAGATAGAGGAATAACGTTTGCTAGCAAATTTTGGCAAGCGCTTTTAACCATATTAGGAATTAACTATAGACTATCTATAGCATTTCGACTATAGATAGATAGGCAGATAGAATAAATAAATTAAATACTGGAATAATACTTGCGATGCTATATTAACTATAAATAAGACAATTAGGTTAAAAAGTTATTAATTGCCTAATTTGCCTATAATACGGTATATAATAAAAGCATTAAGATAACGCCAGCCTATGCCAACTTTAGATTTATACTAAATGCTTATTATAATAAATAAGACCTTATAATAATTAACCTAGCAGTAATTCTAAAAGTAGATAAGCTTAAGAATTTACATAAAGAAATAAAAAAAGAACTTAAATATATTAGATAATGGATAAAGCGATACTATAATACTAAGAAGGTAAAGGGACTAACCTTTAAGGAGGGGGATATAGTCTACCTATCTATAAAAAATATTATAATAAAACGACTATTATATAAACTTAACTATAAATATATTAGACTATATAAAGTTAAACGCCTAGTTAAGCCAGATATATACGATTTAGAACTACTACCGAAAGTCAGATTATACCTAGTCTACTATATTTTATTCCTTAAATCTACAGCCGACATAATATAAGTTAAGACCGGCAATAAACCTAAGGATATCGACAGACTAGAAATATATAAAGCAGAGGAAATTAGAGATATAAAAAAGACTAATAACTAAATAATATATTTAATTAAATAGAAAGGTTATCTAGAAAGCGAAAATATATAGGAACCACCGAAACACCTTGCTAATGCCTAATGGCTCTTAAAGAAGTTCTACCAGACTTAAATAAAGGGGAAGCCTTAAGAAAATCCTCCCCTAAACTAAAAGCAGACCAATTAATATCATTTAGAATATAATCAGCCTAAAGATCTTTAAGTAAGGCACCCTTATAAACGTCTAATATAGACAATAAGTTATCCTGCTATTTGACCTCTTATAAACCCTGCTAAGTAGCTTTAGAACGCTTTTCCTTTACCTTATTCTTAATTTTCTAAATCTATAATAAACGACCTATAGCAGCAGCCAAATGGGACTATAGAGCTACTATCTCCTTATAAAGTTTAAGTAAATCCTTACTTACCTTATCCTTATTATTCTCTAATTTCTTCTCTTATTTCATTAAAGTTATTACTAAACCAATAAAGTCAGCCTTATATAACCATAAAAGATAGCATAACCTATAAGAAGAAGCAATATAAGTACTATTATAAGACTTCCGATTTTAAATATACTTACTATACCGACTGGAATCAGAAGATATTATATATTATAAGCCCTTATAAAAATAATAAGTATATAGCATCTTAGCGTTATCCTTAAAATTGTAAATAGAACTAGCTAAAGACTTAATCTTATGCTCTTTACGAATTCGCTTAATTTCTTTATTAACTACTTAAGTTAGGCGAGTTTTATAAACGGACTATTTAGATATATAGTTAGATATTACGTAATATAATAATAAAAGGTCTAAGTTTTAACCTATTAGAAAACGATTTAGGAAGGCCGAGTTAATAGGTCTTAAGGATAAGACCTAATAGAGGGGAGAGATTATATTATAACCCTAGTTCTTACGTTATATATACCCTATAAAAACCGTATATACTATACCTAGCTAAGAGACCTACCTCTCCTATTACGACCAATCTATAGAATACCATTATATTAGAACGATAGATATTAGAACGTAGCGTCCTAAGAATGCAGCATTCTAGGAATAACTTATCCTTAGGACTTATTATTCCTTATAGTATTAACTAAATATATATATATATATTTATTTAGCATTAGATAGAACTTAACTTACCAGCTATTAATAAAACTTCTTTACCTAAATATACCTAACCTGCCTTATTTACTATTAAGAGATATAATACTTTACAAACGCTTAGCATTATGCCTTATATATCTGCCAATATAAACTTAGTACGGACTAGTTTATCCCTTAGGAACCTAAACCGTCACATTTAACTTAGCCTATTACTAAAGCCAGTAAAAAGACTAAAAAACTACTAAGGCTATTTAGTAAAGTATATAAGTTATTAAAGAAGCTAATAAAGAATTTAAGGAATTTATAAAGGGAAAATATAATTATCTAATAAAACCTAAGGAAAATAAGGAATTAAAAGATATAAAAGAACTAGACTGCATATAGGAAAAAGATAGACTTTACCTAGCCAGTATTTATAATAAGGGGAAATAACCTATAAACGTATTAACTATAGAAGCGATATAAGCAAAAAAGGATTAAGAATTAAATACCTTAGAAGAATATATTAAAGACTGCTATTATAGAGTTAATTATAATAATAGCAACTATAAGCTATTATATAAAGTAAGCTTAGGAAATATTATATGCCTTCTATAATAAAGCTATAAAAGAGTAAAGTATATAGTTAAAAATAACTTAAACTATTAAGTGCTTTAGGAGCTATATAAAGCGATAAGCTTAAATGCCTAATATTATAAGTTTAAATTAAAGGGAGATAGCTAAATATATAGATCGACTGTAAAGTAAGGAGGAACTTTATTAACCTTAGATTAATTATAAAGCTAGGAATTCTATAGAAAAGGAAATAGGATAAAGAAAAACCTAATTAGGATAGATTATATAATATATTAAAAGAATACTAAATATATAATAAACTATTTTAAGAAGAGTTAGATATAAAGATATCTAAATATAATAAATAGGATTATAAAATTAATCTTATAAGTAATAAAATACTATTTAAGAAAATCTATATACTTAATGCTAAAGAATTAGAAATACTATAAGAATATTTAGATAACAGTCTAATAAAGGGATATATTAGACTATCTACCTTATTAGTAGGAGCACCTATAATATTTATACCTAAGAAAAATAGGAAGCTATAACTAATAATCGATTTTAAAGGATTAAATATACTTACAGTTAAGGATTAAATATTACTTTTACTAATTATAGAATTAAAAGATTAACTATAAGGGAAATAGATCTTTATTGCTTTAGACCTTAAAGGCGCTTATAACTTTATCCGGATTAAAGAAGGAGATAAATAGAAGATAGCATTTTAAATTAAGTTTAAACTCTTTAAGTATTTAGTAATGCCTTTTAGTCTTATTAATATACCTATAATATTTTAGCGGATAATTAACTATATATTATAATAATACTTTAATATCTTTATAGTATACTATTTAAATAATATTTTAATCTTTTTAAATAATAAAGAAGACCATAAGGAATATATCTATAAGGTTCTAAAGGTACTATAAGACGCTAAGCTATTAGTTAAATTAGAAAAAAGTTACTTTTACATTTAAAAAGTAGACTTCTTAAGGCATACTATTATACTAGGAGAAATATATATAGAGAAAAAGAAAATCTCTATAGTGGCTAATTAGAAAGTCCTTAATAATATTAAGGAAATATAAGCCTTTCTAGGCTTTATTAACTACTATTAATAATTTATTAAAGACTTTAGTAAAATTATAAACCTACTTATAGAGTTAATTAAGAAAGATAAAACTTTTAAATAGAATAATAAGGTATAATAAGCACTTAAATAACTTAAATAAGCTATCCTTAGCGAATTAATTCTAGTTATATTTAACCTAAATAAAGAAATTAAGCTAGAAATAGATATATTAAATTTCGCTTTAAGAGGATAAATTAGATAATATAATAATAACGGTAAAGTATACCCTATTGCATTCTATTTATATAAATTACATAAAGCTAAACTTAATTACCCTATATATAATAAAGAGTTTTTAGCAATATTTAATTACTTTAAAGAATTTTAATACTACCTTATAGGAAGTAAATACTAGATTAAAGTCTATATGGATTATTAGAATATTATATACTTTACTATAACTTAGGAATTAAATAGGCGATAAATAAGATATACTAAATACCTATATAAGTTTAACTTTATTATTATTTACCGTAAGGGATTAAATAACGGAAAAGCTAATACAATTAGCCGATAACCTAACTTTAATATTAGAACTATTAAGGCCTAAAAATAACTCCTTAAATTAATAGAGGAAGGAGGATATAAGCTTATATAATAAGTATAGATATTAGGACTTATAATAAAATAAGCAGGAGCCATTACAGATTAAAATAAGAAATAAATTAAAAAGCTTAATAAAGAAATAGGAGAACTATTAAGATAAATAAAAAATAATATAAATTAAGAACTCACTAAAGAAATTTGCAAATCTATATAATATATATAAGGATATAAAGTACCCTTAGGAGTTTATAATATAGCTTAAGGAGTAATATATAACGGCAAACTCTAGGTATTTATAAAGGACCTATAAGAAAAATTAATATAGGATATTTATAAATATCCCCTATATAGATATTAAGGCGTTATAAAAACCTTAAAATAAATATAAGAAAAATATAATTAGAGGAATGCTAGGGAAATAGTAAAAAAAGTTATTAAATAATGCAATCTTTATATAAAAACCAAGCTATAATAATATAAACCCTATAGAATACTATAACTATTACTAGTTGCATAATAACTATAGGACTTAATTATAANAGAGGAATGCTAGGGAAATAGTAAAAAAAGTTATTAAATAATGCAATCTTTATATAAAAACCAAGCTATAATAATATAAACCCTATAGAATACTATAACTATTACTAGTTGCATAATAACTATAGGACTTAATTATAATAGATTTTATAATTAAGCTACTACTATTAAAAGAACCCTTAACTGAAATCTTTTATAATAGTATACTAATTATAGTAGACCGATTAATAAAGTTTTACTATTATATCCCTTATAAAGAAGTAATAGAAGCAGAATAAATGGCCTATATCTTCTATAATTGGATTTTTTAAACCTATAGATTACTATTTAAGATTCTTTTAAATAGAGGAATAATATTTACTAGTAAATTCTAATAAGTACTCTTAGCTATATTAAGAACTAATTATAGATTGTCTATAGTATTCCGCCTTTAAATAAATAGATAAATAGAATAAATAAATTAAGTATTAAAATAATACTTATAATGCTATATTAACTATAAATAAAATAATTAGGTTAAAAAGCTATTAATCGCCTAATTTACCTATAATACGGCATATAATAAAAGCATTAAGTTAATATTAGCCTATACTAACTTTAGATTTATATTAAATGCTTATTATAATAAATAAGACCTTATAATAATTAATTTAATAGTAATTCTAAAAGTAAATAAGCTTAAGAACTTATATAAAGAAATAAAAATAGAACTTAAATATATTAAATAATAAATAAAGCGATATTATAATACTAAGAAGGTAAAGGGATTAACCTTTAGGGAGGGAGATAAGGTCTATTTATCTATAAAAAATATTATAATGAAATAACTATTATATAAACTTAACTATAAATATATCGGACTATATAAGGTTAAACGCCTAATTAAGCCAGATATATACGATTTAGAACTACTACTAAAAGTTAGACTATATCCAGTCTATTATATTTTATTCCTTAAATCTATAGCCGATATAATATAAGTAAAAACCGGCAATAAACCTATAGAAATCGACAGACTAGAGATATATAAAGCAGAAGAAATTAAGGATATAAAGAAAATCGATAACTAAATAATATATTTAATTAAATAGAAAGGTTATTTAGAAAGTAAAAATATATAGGAATTATTAAAATACCTTACTAATACCTAATAACTCCTAAAGAACTTCTATTAAATACGGAATTAATCTAAATAGGATTAATGCCAATAAAAACCTTATTCTAATCTATAATATCTATAGCGCCTACTAATTGCGCCTTAGCTATAGCTATCAATTTAGCATTTTTAATAGCCTTAAGTTTATCTATTATCTCTATATTCTAATAAAATATCTTTTTATTATGCTTTTAAAGTTAACATTTTTAATAACATAAATATATTAGATAATTTAACTGCTTATTTACTTATTATTAAAGATTAAGTAATTCTATTTCTATTAACTCTTCTTTATATTTTAAGTGATATTTTTTAGCGGTAAAATAATTAGCTAGGAAAGTTAGTAAAAACCCTAAAAAATCTATATAAATAAATAGAATTACTATAAACCTTTAAGGATAGTAATACCTTTACTATTGCATTTCTAATTGCAATAAGTATATTATATATAATATTTATAACCCTCTTTAGCCTAATAATACAGCCTATAGGGCTTATAGTAACTATAAGGCATAATAAGAAAACCGATACTTTTAATTAATATAGCTTACACTTTACAGTTATAAGTAGCTTTTAAATCTAATATCCTATTAGTATAAAGAAAAGATTATAGGTTTAAGTTATACCTATTAATAGCAGCCAATAAGATTATAAATTAATACTAATCTTAAGGATAAGACCTAAAGGAGGGGAGAGATTATATTATAACCTAGAATGACCTTTTTATATATCCCTATAATTTCCTTATATTACTATTAATTACGGTATTATCTAGGTTAACCCTAGACCTAAGTACCTATACGGCCAATATAAGACGTCTATATAAGAACGTCTTAAACCGGATAACTTATGCCCTACTAAAGATATATATTATAAGCCGCCTATAAAAAGCCTATATTAGACTTATAATATCGACTTATAACTTATAATAAGCTGACTTATAATTATAAGCCTAATATAAGTATATATATATATTTATTTAGTATTAGATAGAATATAGCTTACTAGCTATTAATAAAGCCTTTTTACCTAAATATACTTAATATGCTCTATTTACTATTAAGAAATATAATAACCTTACTTTACTTAATTAATTAATGCCTTATATCTTTATAAATATAAATTAAAACGGACTAGTTTACTTATTTAGAAACCTAACCGTTATACCTTATAATTAAATCTAAAAGCTATTTAGGCTATTATTCTTTTATATTAGTAACTTTACTATAGTCTTAATTATAATACTGCCGGCTGCCTAAAAAAGCTATTAACTCTTTATACTACTAAAGCTTAATATACCGGCTCTACTTATATATCTATTAACTATATTATTAAAAGGCTTAAGGCTATAAATACTATAGATTATAAGGATATTATTAATCTTAAGATAAGGCGCCTATAATAACTTATAGATAAGGAAAAAAAAGCTATTATATATTATATTATCTAAATAGAAAAGTTAGGCCTATTTACCTTTAAATAGGAAATAGAAGATATAGTACTTACTTTATGCCGCTACTATAATCTTAATATAAGACCTATAAGTAAGATATAGTACTTTTACTTCTATAATAATTATCCTAAGTTAGTAAAATCGATATTAAAGTTAAGAGAAGCTTTATATACTAAATATAAAGAAGGCGGTATTAATAATATAAAGAAGTAATTTTAATACCTTAGTAATATAATAATAAAGTATAATATTAATATATTAGAGACTTAAAATATAGATAAAATAGGAATTAAAGTTAAAATACTATAAAATAAAATAGAATGCCTTATTATATGCATTAAAAAGAAATTAATAATAAAGGTATTTTCTTTATAAAATTATAAGACTTATATAGTTATTAGCTTAGGTAATATAGCTAGTATAATAATACCCCCTTAGCTAATCTTTAAGTCGTTATTAACACTTAAGTAAGTATTTATTAAAGGTAATCTTAATATGCAATTTATTTAGTTAGACTTAGTATTCTTAAGTGCAGTAATAATACTTAAGTGTTATAACCCTTGCGGTTATATTATATATGCCCTATATTTTTATCTAATTAACTATAAGCTTACCTTTAGCAGTATAAGCCTTATAAAGCTTACTTATATAAATATAAGATATACCCTATAGCTTACTTAGTATATTATAAGCTTTCTTTAAAAGCTTACTTTAATATAAGTAAACCTCTATATATATATATATTTATTTAATATTAAATAGAATTTAGCTTATTAGCTATTAATATTTTAATAAATTTAAGACTTTTTTACCTAAATATACCTAACCTACTCTATTTACTATTAAGAAATATAATACTTTATAACACTTAATATTATACCTTATAACTCTATTAATATAAATTTAAAACAGTTTAATTTATTACCTTAGGAACCTTAACTATTATATATTAATAGCTTTTATTTAAATTATACTATATAAACGCTAAGTAATACCTATATAATAGCACCTATTACCTTAATTTAACCTACTATTACTCCTTACGGCCAGTAATACCCTTAGGCTATATTACTTAAGAGCTAGCCTACTTTTTAATAGGAACTTAAAGTCCTAATAGATATAGGTAATAAAAAAGAAAAGGAGATTATACCTACTTATCTTAATACTTATAAAGATAAGGTTAAGAAACTTAAATAAAAAATATAAGAATTAAATAAATAATATAATAACCTCCTTAATGCAGCTAAATTTAACTCTAAAGTAGCTAAAATTAAAATTAAAAACCTAAAAGAAAAGGTAATTAACCTTATTAATATTATTAAAAACCTTAACTAAAAGGTAAAAAAAAGTTAAAGACTCTATAAGGAATATATATAATATACTATATCCCTTATTATATTTAAAAAAGACCCTAAAGAGATCTTTTAACCCTATTAGCTTAACCTATATAGCGGTAAACTTAAGAAACTTTAAGGATTCCTTATTAGCCTCTATAATTACTAAATATATTACCCTATTTAGTTTAATACTAATAAACTAAAAGTCTAATATACTATAAGCTTTCTTAAAGATAAGGCATAAAGACTTATAAAACCTATTATTTATAATTTTATTAATAACCCCTATTATATAAGGAAGGATATAATTAAATATATCTATAAGAAGTATAAATACTTTAAAAAAGAATTTATCTATATATTTAAAATTATAAATAAAAAGTAAGAAATTAAAATAAAAATATAATAATTAACCTAAAAGGGGTTAACTATAGCTTACCTTATAGAATACTAATTCTAGGTAGTTAAGCTTAATTAAAATAAAGTAGCTTATATAGCCTAAGTTTATTTTAGCCTAAAAGCTAAAGTTAAAGATATAATAGTTTATATTTAAGATAAACTTAAGAACTTAAATAAGTTAGTAACTATTATAATAGAAATTAATAATTAGTAATTTAAATAAAAAAAGGAAAAATAAGCTAATAAGTATAGCGGCTTTTATAATCTTAATTAAAATAAAAACTATTAAAATAAAAACTATAATAATGCTAATTAAGGGAAATTAAAATATACCGATACTTCTTATAGAACCTAAGTAGGGCCTATAACTATTAGAGCCACTTAATTTAATAAATCTAAGCTTATATATTAGAATTATAGTAAAAAGGGTTATAAGGAACTTAAATACTATAACCTTATAAAGACTAATTAAAAGTATAAATTAATACTAAAAGGTAAAAAGGCCTAATAAATTAACTTATAGGAAAAAGAACTATAAATAGTAATATAATTAACCTAAAGAATTACTATAACCTAATCTAGATGTAATATATAACCTGCCAGTATAATAATTAATACTACTTAATATTAAGACTAAATAGAATATNACTATAACCTTATAAAGACTAATTAAAAGTATAAATTAATACTAAAAGGTAAAAAGGCCTAATAAATTAACTTATAGGAAAAAGAACTATAAATAGTAATATAATTAACCTAAAGAATTACTATAACCTAATCTAGATGTAATATATAACCTGCCAGTATAATAATTAATACTACTTAATATTAAGACTAAATAGAATATAAATAATAAACTTAGGTAAAATAGTATATAAATTATAATAAGGAAGAATAATAAGCCTTAATTAAATTAGAAAAATAATAGGAAAAGGAAGAATATAGAAGATATACTATAGAGAAAAAGAAAGCCTATAATTAACTATTAGAAAACTAAAAAAAGAAGAATACTTAAGCATAAGTATATTAAGTAGTAGAAAAACTTAGGAAATAATAATAATAGGAGTGGCAATTTATACCTAAAATAATAAATAAACCTAGATAATAAAGGATTACTATTACCTATAAGGGAAAGGAGACTGCCCCTAAATAGGATAAAATACTTACTTTTAATAAAGCTATTAATAATATCTTTATATAAATAATATAGCTAAGACCTAATTAATACTATAGAGACCTTAACTATCTTATAAGCTATAGACTGGCAGTAATATTAAAAATAATAAAAATTAAGGAAGAAAACTATTATAAGAAAAAATTATATAAAGAAGATCTATAGACTAGGGACTTTAGTAATAAATATTAGGAATAGGACCTAGAAGAACAGGTAGATAAAGCTAAATAATATATTGCATAAGTATAAGAATAAACCGAAATAGCATAAGATAATAATATCTATATATAAGCCACTATATTTAATAAACTATATAGCTTAGAACTTATAAATAATCCTATTTAAGCCTTTATAGATATATAAAGGTATACTATAGATCTATATTATAAATAACTATCCTAAATATTATATATAGCCTATAATTGCGCTATTTATAAGTAAGATAAGATAGTAAATAACTATTTTCCTTAACCTATTTAGGAATACTAATTTTAGAAACCCTACCTTATTATTAAAATAATAGGTTATTACCTATATAAAAGATATTTAAATAATAAGATAGTATATTTTAAGGCTAACTTAAAAGAATAAGAAAATGCCTTAAGATACTTAAAAAATAGAAAAACTATTAACTAATAGAGAAAATATATAAATTAGCCAATAAAAGGATTATTAAATCTTAAAGTAAGAAATAAGGATAATAAATACCTTATGTAATAATAGCAATAATATAACCCTAACTGAATTAATATATTAAACCTAAAGACATTAAGGAATTAAAAAGAATTAGAAAAAGATAAATTAGAATAATAATATAGCCTTATCTATAGTAGAGAATACCTAAATAACCTAAACTATAAAGATTTTAATTATAAATTAAAATACTATTACGACTTAGAATGACCTTTTTATATATCCCTATAATTTCCTTATGTCACTACTAATTACGGCATTATCCCAGGTTAACCCTAGACCTAAGGATCTATACGGCCAATATAGGACGTCTATATAAGAATGTCTCAACTAGGCGACTTATGCCCCACTAAGAATACATACCGTAAGCCGCCTATAGGAAGCCTAAATTAGACTTACGATATTAACTTACGACTTACGATAAGCCGACTTATAATTGTAAGCCTAATATAAATATATATATATATATATTTATTTAGCACTAGATAGAATATAGCTTATTAGCTATTAATAAAGCCTCTTTACCTAAATATACCTAATATGCCTTATTTATTATTAAGAAATATAATAACCTTACTTTACTTAATTAACTAATGCCTTATATCTCTATAAATATAAACTAATACAGACTAGTTTATTTATTTAAAAACCTAACCGTTATAAATACCTTTTAATAATATAGTAAAAGTATAGGAATACTATTACTTACTATAGATATATAGAGATATATAAGAAATACCTTAATAAAAGTAAATAACTTTAATAATAATAGAGATAAAATATATATAGCGACCTTAATAGAGGAGCTATACCTAAACCTTAAACTTTAAGGCAATATAAACTATAAAGTATATTAAAAGAAAAAGCTTAAGATAGGGCATAATATAAACTTAAAGAATAATATAAATGCCTTAATAACTTAAATTATATTAAAAGTAATTATAATTTAAAATACTTATACCTATTAGGAAATAATAAAAGCTTATTATACTATTAGAGCTATAGTTAAGTAGAGCTATAAAAGGATACTAAAGAGGATCCTTAAGAGCTTTAAAAGCGACTAAAAAGAATAGTCTATTAGATTACTTAGAATTAAAAATATAAATTAAGGGAATATAGCTAACCGCTTTAGTAAATAGTAAAGCTACTATTAATATAATTAACTTTTATATAGTTAATAAGTTAAAGCTATTATAGAAGAATAAGGCTTAGCCTTATCTATTAAGAAACTTAAAAGGAGAATTATTTAAATATAGAGATAAAGTTATTACCTAAGAGATTAATTACTTAAAGATATTTCTTAATACCTATAGATAGAATATCGACTTTAATATTATCCTTATATTAAGATTTAACTTAATATTAAGATATCTATAGCTATAATACTATAACCTATATTTTAATTAAATAATTAGCCAGATTAATAGTATTATTAAGTATTTAAATAAAGAAATAATAGATTTAAAAGATAATAAATAGAGATCTTAAACTTTAATTAATATAATTAATAAAGTTAGGTATAAAGATATAATAAATACTTACCTACCTCTAAATAGAATATAATATAAATATAAAAAAGGTAAATTATAATAAATAGTAAAAATAGTTATAATATTTAGTAAATAATTATATAACTTAAAAAGGAATCTATAAGTATAATTAAAACTATTAGAAAATAATAATAAACTTAAGNTAAATAGAATATAATATAAATATAAAAAAGGTAAATTATAATAAATAGTAAAAATAGTTATAATATTTAGTAAATAATTATATAACTTAAAAAGGAATCTATAAGTATAATTAAAACTATTAGAAAATAATAATAAACTTAAGAATATATTACTAAAGTATTATATCTATAATAAGTTATTTAAGGAAGAACTTAAAATTAAGGTACTATAGTATAGCCGCTAGGACTATAAGATTATACTTAAATTAAATAACCTACCTTTTTAAAAGATCTATAACCTTAATAAGATAGAACTTATTATTCTTAAGGAATACTTAAAAGAAGAATTATAAAAGGGTAATATATAAGAATTAATATCTTTAGTAGGATTTCCTATTATATTTATACTTAAGAAGAATAGAAAACTATAACTTATTATAGACTATTAATAGTTAAATGCCTTAATAGTTAAGGATTAGACCTTACTTTTATTTATTATAGAACTTAAGGACTATTTATAAGAAAAGTAAATTTTTACTGCCTTAGACCTTAAAGGAGCCTATAACCTTATTTATATTAAGGAAGGTAATAAATAGAAGACTGCCTTTAGAATTAAATTTAGACTTTTTAAATATTTAGTTATACCTTTTAGCCTTATAAATATACTAACTACCTTCTAAAAGATAATTAATAATATCTTATAATAATACCTTAATATATTTATAGTATACTACCTTAATAATATTTTAATCTTTTTAAATAATAAAGAAAACTATAAGGAATATATCTATAAGGTTCTTAAAGTACTTTAAAATATAAACCTATTAGTAAAGTTAAAAAAGAGTTACTTTTATACTAAAGAAGTTAACTTCTTAAGATATATTATCTTATTAAAAGAAATTTAAATAAATTATAAGAAAATATTAATAGTATAAGATTAGCTAATACCTACTATAATTAAGGAAATATAAAGCTTCTTAGGATTTACTAATTACTATTAATAATTTATTAAGGACTTTAATAAAATAGTAAACTTTTTTATAGAACTTATTAAAAAGGATTATAAGTTCTTATAGTATAATAAGGCGTAATAAGTATTTAAATAACTATAAAATGCCATATTTAGTAAATTAGTATTAATTATATTTAATTTAATAAAAAAAATTAAACTTAAAATTAATTCTTTAGACTTTACCTTAAAAGGATAAATCGGTTAAAGAGATATAGAAGGTCAATTATACCCTATTGCCTTTTACTTCTATAAATTATATAGAGTAGAATTTAATTACCCTATTTATAATAAAGAATTTCTAGCTATTATTAATTACTTTAAAGAATTTTAATACTACCTTATAGGAAGTCTCTATTAAATTAAAGTCTATATTAATTACTAGAATATTATATACTTTACTATAATATAAGAATTAAAATAGATAATAACTATATTATATTAAATACCTATATAAATTTAATTTTATAATTATATATTATAAAGGATTTAATAATAAATATATAAATGCTATTAATTAAAGACTAAATTATAATATTAAAATTACTACTAAAGCTAAAGAAAAGCTTCTAGAGATTAATAATAAAAGGGAATACTAATTTACCTAATTAGCTAGAATAATTACTACTATTAAAAAATATAATAAATAATTAAAACTACCGATAGAATTAACCTATAAATAGAAACTTAGGTTTAATTAAGCTATAATAAAATAAGAATATATAATTAAGGTAAAAAACTTAAAAGGAATTAAATAGTTTAAAGTACCTATAGTATATAGACTGCTATATATTCCTAATAAAATCCTAAATAAATATATTAAATACCTTTATTAAACCGTTAAATATAGAGACAAATTAGATAATACCTAATTTTAAATATATATCTTCTTAAATTATAATAAAGGATTAAATAGAATAAGAAATAATTAGTTTAACTGCCTAATTTATAAAGATAATACCTATACTAACTGCTAGAATTATAAATTAAATAGAATCGCTTATATAATTATAATGCAATAGGTATTAAATAAATATAAAATAGAATTAATATAGGATATATATAAATATCCCCTATATAGCCACTAAGGTATTATTAAAATAATAAAAAGATTAAAAGGAAAATATAAAATAAATTAAATAAAGAAAACAGTATAATAAGTTATTAAATAATATAATATCTATATATAAATAAAGTTATAATAATATAAGCCATATGGCATACTATAAGCACTATTAGTTATATAATAACCTTAGGACTTAATTATAATAGACTTTATTATAAAATTGCCTATCTTAAAAGAACCCTTAATTGATATCTTCTATAATAGTATTATAGTTATTATTAATTAACTTATAAAATTTTCTTACTATCTACCCTATAGAGAGGTAATAGATATAAAAGAACTTACTTATATCTTCTATTAATATATTATTAATATATATAGACTACTATTAGAAATACTATTAAATAAAGGACTAATATTTACCGCTAAGTTTTAATAGGTATTTACCTTTTATATAGGATTAAACTACTGCCTTTTAATAGCTTTTAGACTATAAATAGATAGATAGATAAAATAAATAAACTAAATATTAAAATAATACTTATAATACTATATTAACTATAAATAAAATAATTAGGTTAAAAAGCTACCTATTATATAACTAGCCTATAATACCGCCTATAATAAAAGCATAAAGTTAATACTAGCCTATATTAATTTTAAATTTACCCTAAATATATATTATAATATATAAGAAATAAAAATAATTAACCCTACTGTAATTATTAAAGTAAAGGATCTTAAAAACCTATATAAAGAAATAAAGATAGAATTAGAATTTATTAGAAAAAGAATAGAAAAATACTATAACCTTAAAAAGCTAGGAGGACCTACCTTTAAGGAGGGAGATATAGTTTACCTATTAATAAAAAACATTTTAATAAAATAGCTAAGCTATAAACTTAATTATAAATATATTAAATTATATAAAATTAAAAAATAAATATTAATAAATAATTATATATTAGACCTACCTTTAATAGTTAGGATCTATTTAATCTTTTATATTTCCTTACTTAAATTAGCAGCTAATACTATATAAGTTAAAATCGGCAATAAACCTAAAGAAATTAAAGGACTAAAGACCTATAAAGTAAAAGATATTAAGGATATATAGAAAATTAATAGATAAATAATATATTTAGTAAAATAGAAAAACTACTTAAAAAGTAAAAATATATAAGAACCACTAAAATACCTTATTAGCGCCTAATAACTTTTAATAAAGTTCTATTAATATTAAAAGAAAAATTAAGGAAATTAAAATTTAATATATTTAAATGCATTAATATATTAATATCCTTTACTGCTAACTGCTTTTAAATAGACTTAACCTTTTTTACCTCTTTTAATTCTTCTAAGGAATCTAGACCCTATTAAGTTATTTTAATATTATATATAACTAACTCCTTCTTTTATTTTTAATAAGACTTAAGTTAGGAAAGAGACTTATTTAACTTTTATTATATTACCTAAAGAGCCTCCTAATAAGAAGATAATAACTCTTTAGTAGCAGCCTTATACTCTTTAAGACGCTTTACTTTATTAATAATCTAAGTAACTATTTATTAGCATTTAAAAAAAAAAAAAAAAAACTAACTACTAGAAATAAAAACTTATAAGAATTTAAAGGTATACCTATTATATTATAAGGATAATTAAGAGAAATATATAAACTATACTTCTTTTTTCTAGTAATTATTTTATATACTACTTTATACTTTATATACTAAGAATAAGGTATAACTTTAATATTAAACTGTATAATACCCTTAGTAGCTTTATAATATTTTTCTATAGAAGTTAAAGGGATATTATTAAAAGAATCTACCTTTCGTTTAGTAGAATACTTTAATATAGTAATAGATATAGGTTTAAGTTAGACTTATTAAGAATATATTATTAAATAAACTGGTTATATAGGTCTTAAAGATAAGACCTAATAGAAGGGAGAGATTATATTATAACCCTTACGGTTATATTATATATACCTTATATTTTTATTTAATTAACTATAAGCTTACCTTTAGTAGTATAAGCCTTATAAAGCTTACTTATATAAATATAAAATATACCCTATAGCTTACTTAATATATTATAAGCTTTCTTTAAAAGCTTACTTTAATATAAGTAAACCTCTATATATATATATATTTATTTAGTATTAAATAGAATTTAGCTTACTAGCTATTAATACTTTAGTAAATTTAAGACTTTTTTACCTAAATATACTTAACCTACTTTATTTACTATTAANAATAGAATTTAGCTTACTAGCTATTAATACTTTAGTAAATTTAAGACTTTTTTACCTAAATATACTTAACCTACTTTATTTACTATTAAGAAATATAATACTTTATAACGCTTAGTATTATGCCTTATAACTCTATTAATATAAACCTAAAACGGTTTAGTTTATTACCTTAGGAACCCTAACCGTTATATTAAGTAGGTAAAGCATTTTAACTAATACTTATAGGAGAAATCTACTATTATATAGTAATATTAGCTTAATTTTAAAGAGTGGTTTAGGTATAATAAGCACCTTTAGGATATAAATAACCGCTTAATTACTTACGATATGCCTTTAGCGGTAAGGTCTAATAATAAGGCTATATAGCGGCTACTTATTATTAACGGCTTTATAGGCTATAGCTTATTTAAATTATAAGAATATATAATAAAGTTTAATATTCTTATAGTATTTTTTTTGCCTTATTTAATATATATACTCTAACTAATAGATATAGGTATATTTTAATTTCTAAAGGAAGTATATTAAAAGAAGCTTTATAAGGCATTATAAAAGGGAAATCTTACCTTTAGCCGATATGCCTTTATAAGAGCTTTTTAAGTATATACCTTTTTAATTAGCCTTTATTAAAAAAGGCCCTTTTTCTTATTAAAATTAAGAGATCTTTAATAAAGGCTTTACTGCCGCTTATATTATTTTAGGCTTTTAAAAAATAGGTATTTACCTTCCTATAAATCGACCTACTATAAAATATCTTCTTAAAAAATAGCTTAAAAAGAAGAAGACCTTTATGCCTACTTATTCCTTACTTTTTCCTTTAAATATATAATTTTATACCTCTTTTAATATAGCTAAAACTATTAATAAATAATATTATAATATCTTAAGCTCTCCTATACTTATAGGGCTTTAGTATATTTATAATATTATTTATAAAGCTATAATACTTAAGGATATTATTAAAAAGTATATAGATAATTAAAGAACTTATATTNGTATATTTATAATATTATTTATAAAGCTATAATACTTAAGGATATTATTAAAAAGTATATAGATAATTAAAGAACTTATATTAAAAAGCAATATTATAAGAGAAAGTAAGGCCGCCATATAAAGACTATCTTTAACCTTATTCCTATAGTATTACTATAAGATCTATAAGATTAATAAGAGGAGGCTATTACTAATAATAAAAAGAAGTAATATAAGTAAGGTATATAATTTATATAATTTATTATTATTAAGGAGATAAACCGCCTTAAGGATAAATAGTAAGAAAATAAAAAAGTTATTATTAATAATATATTAAAAAGGCTGCAATTTAAGTAATAATTAAAGTATATAAGGAAGTAATATAACTATTTATCTATAGATATATAGTATTTATAAATAATTAAAATATTAAAAAAAGAGACTAATAGCTATATAATAGATATATAACTCCCTAATAATATATATAAAGCTATTTATAAGGTATAATATACCGTAAAGCCTTTTAGCGCTATTAATCTTATTGGCCTCCCTTATAGTAATAATACTATTACTTTTAACCTTATATAAGTATATAAATATAAGAAAATAGATAAAAAAGATAAGATTTTTCTTATAATTAAAGTTGCCGGCAGTAATAAAGNTAAAGCCTTTTAGCGCTATTAATCTTATTGGCCTCCCTTATAGTAATAATACTATTACTTTTAACCTTATATAAGTATATAAATATAAGAAAATAGATAAAAAAGATAAGATTTTTCTTATAATTAAAGTTGCCGGCAGTAATAAAGTTAAGATGCCCTTATTGCCGCCTTATGCACCTAACTTTAAGTTATTACTATTTATACTTCCCTTAATGCCTTATCCCTATTAATACTATATCTAGCTTTATAAGTTATTTTATAATATTATTAAGGGAATAAAAATAATATAAAAAGATAGCCTTATTAATTAGGGAAATAGATATATGGCATATTTTAATAGGGAAGCTATTTCTTAAGCTAAAGTATTATAAAAGCTATTATAGTTATTCCCCTTATTTTAAAATAGCTAATAAATTAATAAAAGCTTTAAATTATGCCTTTTTATTAATTTAACCCTATTTTAATAAGATTTAAATATTATTTAATTAAAAAAAATGGTATTTTAATATAAATTATATTAAGTAGGTATCTTCTAAGATGTCTCACACTTTTCGCCTTATCTTACACTTTTGTAGCCAACTAAGCTTACTTAGTTGGCACCNATAGCTAATAAATTAATAAAAGCTTTAAATTATGCCTTTTTATTAATTTAACCCTATTTTAATAAGATTTAAATATTATTTAATTAAAAAAAATGGTATTTTAATATAAATTATATTAAGTAGGTATCTTCTAAGATGTCTCACACTTTTCGCCTTATCTTACACTTTTGTAGCCAACTAAGCTTACTTAGTTGGCACCCCCTCCCGGCTAGCCAACGAGTACCTTGTTATTGACGGCCCGTTCTGAGCACATTCGTCTGTACTGTATCTATTAGCGCAAGAACCAATACAAGAAATCTCAAACAACGTTCACAACCAGCCTCCCCACTACGTTTCAATCCACTGTTGCGTTTCGTAGGTGCTGTGATATACCCTAAATACCTCAAGTCATGTCTTCATCAACACATAGATCTCAACATACTTTGTCTCACTTAATCCCATTGCGGTAAAGGGATCACCAAAAAACGAAGATAAATTGATTCTCATAGTATTTTTTGACGCTCGCACTACAAAGTCCACATAACTGTCTCTGAATAAATTTCCTATAGCCGCCTAACTTGACAAAATTCCAATTCCAGCTCAAAATACAAACCACCAGAATGCAGCCACAAGTAACACATTTTCCCACCGTCTACATCTCCCTGGTCCCATCAAAGAAACTTGAGTTGAACAGATACGTCTCTAGGCATTGCGATTGTTCTGGCAAAGCTCACGAATGTCGTCAAGAATCTTGCGACGCTCTGCTTCGACTTCATGGCGCCTCATCTCACTAGCTTCATAGCGTGCTAGAATATCCGCGAATGCAGCATTGGCTGAACTGCCACTGCGGCTGAGGCGCGCAAGCTCTGCCTCCTCGTAAAGGGCATCTCTTCTGCGATCAGCCTCCTCCACTTCCTCGTCGGGTTTGGCCAACTGGGCTTCCTTGTCACGCTTTGCCTTGGCTAGTACCTTCTTCCTCAAGTAGCCATCGTACTGGTGACTTATGTCCTCTTCATCAAACAGCTCGATGCTATCTGTTTCCTGGCCAGATGAGCTGCCGTGGGACCAAGGTGAAGATGAGCCTTGCTCGTCGAAGGCGTCGAGATTGCCTCGACGAAGGGGCTTATACGCCTCATCCTGCGCGGCTGAATTCTCTTCCATAGCGTTGTTACTGTCGTTTTCCAGTTCCAGTCTCTCCATTCTTTGCAAAAAAGAGCCACTTCGGGTCTCACCCCAGCTCTGAACTGAGGCTCTGGCTGGCTGATGTTAGTAATGCTCATACTGATAACAATTGCAGGTAATATCCGTTGCGAATTTCTCTTATCTATGTTGGCTGATAGCTGACAGCTGACTGGATGACTTACCTTGTAGTATTGATGTGTGCAATTGCGGGTGAACTAACGCTTGTGGTGATACAGGATAGAGATCTTTCCCATAAGATCTTTGCGACATTTATATTCGAAACTCATTTGGCGACGGCAAACAAACATTATGTCCGTTTAGGGAATGAGGGCCTTGTTGTCGTTGTCTTTTGAGCGTTCACAAGAACATAGACGCGGTGATCAGCCTTTGCACGGGCACATCTTTGTTGCACGATCAGGACTGTAAACATATTTAAGCGCCCCGTGTAATCCATTCAAGACTACAAGCTTTTCCATTACATGCATGCGATGTGCAGACCATAACGAAATTTACCACTGATGCCGCATCTCTATGCCATTCCAAGATTCTCCACCGCACGTCGGCACAAGCCTAGCATGATAAAGAGCATCAACCACTCTTCCGGAGTAGTGGCCTGTTTGGCGGCGCTTGTTATGCTTGGTAATCGGGCCAACGTCCTTAGAGTTCTTTGTTCCGGTCAACTTGAAAATAAGGCTGTTGCAGATATACCCTGGTTCGTAGTGGCTTCCTGACATTCTTTGTCTCCAGCCTCACTCTACCTCGAGTGTACAGAATAGAGACCTTCTTCAATGAGAACAAATAGCTGTACCAGAAATGAAAGAAATACTACGGAGTATTCTAGTCCCAAGTGCACATCAGAAGTTACCTTTGTAAGACGAAGTATATGAAGTCACAGTTGGAGCAAAAGGAAGGCATGCCTCTTTATTTCTAGCTGATCAGTATCTATGCATATCGAAACACAAAGAGAAGACATTGAATACTATCGTAATGTGAGACGTATTTAAGATTGAGTTTCTTCAGTGCGACTCTTACAATCTGTTTCCTGAACATCTCTCACGTCAACGTACTCTGCTGCACTGCTATTAAAACCAAATTAGTAATCTAGCCACGCAACGAAACCACACAGTCGCAGCTACTGGACAACTTCAATACTCACCACATCATTATCATGAGCTGGCTCACAAAGGAGGAGCGTCTTCGCCAACGCGCCTGCAAAATCATTCGCTTTCACGACAAGTCAAGAGCCAAGGACCACTCCCTTTCGCCCACCATATCACCGAGGCCGATCTCCAAGCTGCGCGCTGTCCCTCGATAGGCGTACCTCTCACCAACGACGAGATCGAGTATCCTCCCGAATGGGAGACGCTTCCGCGATCCCTGCCCACAGTGCTGGCCACATTCCGCAAGAATGCGATGGCAAATCAGAATGCTCAAGCTGCGTACCTGGAGGCTAAGCTGAACCAAGCTGAGTGTGACCTCTTGACGGCTGAAGAGAAGAACGCGGCTTTGCAGAACTTGGTGGATAAGAACCTTGAACGGGCTAAGGCTGCCGGGGCCAAAGTTCGTAAGTTGGAGAGGGCTAGAAAGTAAGAGTAGGAAATCCAAGACGGAGAGGAACAGTATCTAGGGTTGGACATGACGAAGGAAGTTCACTGTCGAGGCATTTGGATATATGAAACACAACGTTAAAGGTCTCTGTTCATGGCCTCACACAGAATGCGCAGTGCCTCAATGGATCTATTGGAACAGAGTTACAAGTCTTTGAACAGTATATTCCAGAGTAAAGCACTTTGCTTATGACAACCGGCGGGCTTTCTGGCCGGATTAGTGATTCAGATTGATATCAAATAGAACCATGAAACTAAAATATTTGGTAGCCGGTTGCAAACAGGTTGACTGAGAAAGATGTCTGAATGATCTGTGGATGCAAACAAGGGTCGATATGGACATAGTATTGCTGAGAGAATCTCAAAGCATCTTCTTGAATGGTCGACCTATGTCATAAGATAACAAATCGGTTGATTTCTCTAAATCGTCACACTTGTAGAAGTAGCCCGGATGATAGCGAAAAGTGCCTTTGAGAGGATCAACGATGTGTATAATCAGTCCTTGTGCAGACGCACCGTGTAGGATTTAGCTTGAGTCGCTAACTTGAAAACAGTAGCCTACGACTCTGACTATCTGTATACATCCTCCCATAGACCTCAGGATTGACGTAAGGGATAGATATAGGATCGCTAGCAGTAGCAGAAAACAGTGTATCATAGTAATCGGAAAGCCCTGACGCCTCCACCGCACGCTTGACATCATATTCCTGCCTATACATATATGATCCCAGGGGTTCCGAAATCATCAACACTTCGTCGTGCCTGGAAACCCTCCAAACATAGTTGCCCCCGGTATTGTCAAGGAATCGCATCAAGCTGTACATATAACCCGACGAATTTCCTCTTTTGCGAAAGACGGATTTGAAATAGCAAATCTCGTCCATTTTTAAGTCTAAAACTTTCGAAGCTTTGAATGGTTAGTGATGTGAAGACTTAATTGGAAAAGGCGAGTAGAATGGTCATGGGGATTTAATAATTTTTATCAAAGGAAACAGAGACGCTTGCTAGTCTTGGGGATTTTATAGTTGAGAGATTTTGATAGCACTGTGTGATATGAGGGCAGGATGTACAGGTACCAAGTGTTGATATAAAGCATACGATACTCACGGTCATAGCCTACAGCGCACTTCCGTCGATGTACTCCTTCGGAACATCATTTTGGTCATTGTTTGTCAGGACGAGTACCTTCGGCCAATCTTCATGGAGACCGTTCTCATCCATGGCTGCCAGCAACTTGTTTCTCGCTCTTTTCTCAGTTGATGGAAGACACGGAATCGTCAACTGAAGTATGGTGTCGTTGAGGTGAAGCGTCATGTTGTATCTTCGATTCGTAGCGGCCTGGAAGTGGATTAGCTTTGACATAGAGTCTACTGCGTCTTCACTTCGAAAGAAGAGTGCATGCAAATAGTAGTCGATCATGTTTGCGTATCGTTCTCGCCGAAGGTTGTGTTTTTATTATGGGCTGCGTGTATTGGTCGATGCATTAAAGCAGGGCAGTCTCCCTCGTCTCCTTAAGTAGGGGGATGTTCTGACAAAGTCTCCAACCGCAATTTAACGGTTTTCGTGACCCAGTTACCTCTTGATACAAACGTTGTTCGTATCAGAGAAATTAGATTTTCCCGGCTGTTGATACGGCCAGTGACAATGCCATCTCCATAAACAAGATGATGGTGTGTATTTTGACTGAGCGCTTGATTGTGTCTGGACCTTATAGCATTATCCCTCTGGAGATATACCAAGGTTACATTGTCCAGATAATCACGATATCATATACACTTTGGACCGAGCGCGTGATTAGAGTCTATTCTCAATGCCTACTAATTATTAAAACCACTTCTCGGGAAGAACAACAGCTATTATGAAAGACCGGGCTCCCATACCAGTTACATTCAAAATGCTCCATGAGCAATCACGCTCCATAAACGTCTTTCGTGCTGTAGTACCCTATTCTACGTGGATCATCTTCTTTCATTTGCCAGCCTCTCCCGTCACCTGTCCCATCTTTCGTATCGTGAACTCCATGAATCAAGGCTGAGTAGCCCCATTTAGGAACAGAACTTTTGTTCACGACAGCATCTGTGGTCTGGACCCATTTTCTGAGAAGATTCGATTCCTCCATCAAAGCCAATAGCATGGTTGTCTCCAGATCATTGTCGCTGCTCAAGGTGCATGCCGTAAACTCCAGGCATTTGTACTCTTCGCTAAAAGAAATGATGTATCTTGGCATGAATATATCGAAGTCCTCTCTGTCAGGCACAATTTTCTCGAGACCCGGTCTCCTGCAGAACTCTGCGTGAAAGAAGTTGGTTAAGTCAAGGGAAGACATTGCGGGTAGTGATTTGTTAGTGTCCACTGATGCGTTACCGTGTTGATGATTTCATTCTAGAATCCCTATGGAGTTTTAAATATTCCTTTGTGAACGTTGGACAATCCATGATAAAGAGCCATTTACCTTACAGGCTCAGTGGACCAAATTTTGTCGGCTTTGGTTCAGACGGTCTATCAAGCCTGCAGTGAAAAGCTTGCTGTTGTCAGATAGAGAGCTCCAGCGAATCAAAGCAAAAAGCTGCTTCTACTGAAGTTATGTTACTCGTCACAGACGAGCTTTTCTGCACCACGGGGTTTCGAGAGGAAGGGATGCATCAGGCAAACCGGTTCAGTGCAGGTATCTCCTCTTCTAGATCTTTTGACTATCGAAGCAATCCAACATAATTGTTCTTCCTCTCAAGCTCTCGCTTGAAAACGCTTGAGGCTCTTCAAAACACTTCCAATCTCTAATTTTTAGGCTTCTGTCCATAAAAAACGGTGCTAGGTTGGGATCGCGTTAGCATCAGGTCAAAAAGAATAGTTGGCATCAAAAAGTTGGGGGCGCTTACACCTCGACGTATACATGCAGATCTGGGTCTGTCAAACCCTTGCGCATGTCCGACAGGAACATCTGGGCATCCTCGTATTTCCACTATAGACCAGGTAGTCAGCTTTCATAAGTTCTTAACTGTTCACCGAAAAGGTTAACTTACACCCAACATTTCAGTCAAGCCACGGATTGAGAAGCCCTCAAGACCCTCAAACAAAAACTGGCGAATCCACGCGCCCCATTGCTTAAGGGTCTTATCCTTGGGCCAAGTTCCCACTGGCAACTTGATCCTTCGACCTTGTACGTTGATGAAGCCAGCATCGCTGATGGACTGGGCCATTTTGTCATCCCAAAAGAAAGTCTTGCCTGTAATGCCTTCGATTTGTTTGAAGACCTCTACCCACCTGTGGTATGTTGAGCCCGGCGTGAGGCTGTTGTCGTCGGATTTGCCCTCGCCCCAAAGCTCAACGCTTTCCACCCAACCGCCAGGTTGGATGTGGCTATCGGCAGTCAGCATGTATTAGACAGTGACATCACTTGACTTACATATATGCCTTCTTGAAAAGCTCTGTCCAATCAGGAATGCAGCCTGTCATGCCCCGGATGTGGATGAAGTCGAAGTGATCGGCGGGATAAGTCCACTCTTGTGTGATATCGTCGACCTCAAATCGACAATTCGGAGGCACGAATTTGGGTTGAATGGGTGAGAGGTCAACGCCAGTCACTTCTGCAGATGGGTGGGCATCGGCGAATTCGCTGCAATTGTCAGACTGATGGATTTGTTGTTCTCCAAAAACACTTACATTGCCCAAATTCCAGTTCCACAGCCCAAATCGAGGACCCTCTAGCAACCGATTAGACATTGAACGAGAATGCCTGTCTCATAGACCCACCTGTGCATTTTCGCCGATTGGGGCCTCGTATAGCTCACCATTCAGAATGATCTTGAACACCTCGTGCCTGGCGATATTTTTAGCGTAGAATACCGAGTGAAGCACCTATGAACATACATCAAATCTTCTGCTTCTTGTTGACGTTCATCATTCGGTGCCCTAATAGTTGGCAATTAGCTCTCATGGCATCACTCAACATCATGTATTTCCCACCAGTAAGTCCCGTCCTGATAAGCGTGGTATCGCCGCCCGTTCTCCCACTTGTAGCTCAAGATCGACGATCGGAGGGACTCTGTGTCGGTAATTCCCGTCCTGCTATGGGTTAGCGCGACTTCAGGACTCTGAACCCGGCAGTTCAGCAAGGCTTACGATCTGGTGTACGAAGAATCGGAATCATTGTCCTATTGACATGACGAACTCAAAATCAGCACACTTCTTAAAGTTAAAATTAGACGGATAAATCTCACAACTTCAATTGCCGGCTGTTCTGCGGTAGTTTGATCCAGCCTGGGGGAAGATTGAGGAGCCGGGGATGATTTAGACCGGGATGATTTTGGCGAAGACATACCCGCTCCAGTTGCCAGTTGAGACCACAATAAAGTTCGAAGCTAATTTCTGACTCAATATCTGTGAAACTGGAGAGATTGCAAAGTTTAAAAAAAAGAGACAGATCGCTTTGTGGTCTGTTGGTCTTCGTGAGGGGTTTTCAAACAATCCTTGTCGTCGTACAACCAACACAATCTTGTGAACAAGTGGCTGTTGGTCTATCGTATGATAGTAAGAGGCGAGAAAATGTTATGATGTTTGCCGATCATCTTATCATAGATTCAGGTTGTCAGGCGAGCTCCCCGTTTCTCGCTTGAATCTACGCGTGTAGTAGAATCATACAGCAGCCTTGTCAAACCGTGCTCAAGTTGTTATATTCCGTTGCTCTATAAACTCAAGATCAACTCAGAACTGCCAAAGTGTGGCCGAGACTGGCCAACGGTGATCAGTGGATTAACAAGAAAGCCCTCGTCCTCACGGTATTGCATGAATGCCAAGAAAACATGATACACTTTGAGGGGTCCACAACCAGAGGGCTTCTAGAAACATGCCATGTCCTGGCAGCTAGACATGACTTTGACTGATCATTCAGAGTGCATATGCTGGTATCTATACTTTCATATGAAGTGCAAACCAGTATAGATTTATCGCCTTCGCAGAACTACGTGTATTTGGTGTTCTTTAACAGTTCTAGCATCATGACTCCGATGCTTTCACAATAACCTTCAATCAAGCTTGTCGCTCATAAGGCCACCAAAGCTTATAGTAATAATGATGCCCTAATTTAACCTTTACAGACGAGATAAAATCGTCTGTCTGATTCCTTCGTCGCGGAGCCTTCGCAGAACCAAGAGCATAGTAAACGAATCCGTAAGACGGTGCTGATCACGATACTACCTGGCAGGGCTGAGGCACTGTCTAGTTAACAGACGCGTGTTGCCAGGACTTGGCGCCAGGAAATGAAATTCAGATTGTGCTACACGTTTACTATTTATTAAATGGCGTTGAATGACATCCCAAGGTCAGTTCGATTGCCCAGGAGCACGTTAGGGATCTAATCGCGCCAACTTTGATCAATTATCGTGACATCTTCAGGTTTAGCTAGTACAAGGGAACATGATGTAGATTATCTCGCATATCGTCTCGGCTATTCTCCACACATAAGCGCTTCCAAACGACGTGCAAAGAGACGTCCCGGCAATGCACTGTATGCCCTTTATAATGTAGATACTCATTTACCACGGCTATGGCATCCGGTCGCGTAAATGTGTAAAAATAGAATACTAATGTTACCGGAAGCCTCTAAATCATCTCCCTCCCACCGGGCGTAAGTCTAGATGAGGGGAGATCCGGAGAGCTAATTTACAAATCAATCCCAATCCTTTACTAACCCCACGCTAAAAACAAGTGCTTCCCCAGTGGCTTGATTGAAGCTCCAGGTTAGCTGTGGTCGTTGCCGTCCCAAAATTACGTGGTCGAGTACCGAGAACGCCACATTCCGTAGTGCGCGGTGACACATACCGCCTGTTCCGAGAAAGATGCTTCTTGCGTTTAAGTGATCCTGTGTATCCAGCGTCGAGGTAATATGCCCCAGTTAGATATACTAAGGTAGATTGTAGGCAAATGGTAAGTAAGCTTCTTTTAGGTTACTATTGGCGATCTTATCTTGCTACTCTGTAGCACGCTTGGCCTTATACGGGTCGCAGCGCGAATTGTCACTGCTTCGGCAGCACTGATCACACATGAGCTCTGTTGCTTTAGGCTCGGTTCGTTAGTTTCCCGATGGCCTTCTAGAATTTGACACCATTGCTTTTTTTGGCTTGGCCTCTTTGCTTCTTCATGAACCTGGTTCTCGGAATTGTGTAAGTTCATGGTAAAGGAACATGTCAGATGATGCAATTGGGATTGCTCGCATTAGTTCATATAAACGTAGCCATGTTTATTTATTCCGACGGTCAAGTGATAGCGGAATGTGCTTGAGGCTTTGGAAAGGAGGCCTGAGTGCTGGGAGGCATTGCAGCCCGGCAGGGGTTCAGAGTCGGGATACGAGTTACCGAAACGGCAACAGATTTTCGGTTACCATGCGCGTATCGAATCTTGACCCGACATTGCACATGTTGGATACCTTCCCCTTTCAGGGAAACTGGAGCGAAGGATGCGCCAAGGACAGGTGCCGAAGGTAAACTCTATTTCAGCGCCGTTGCATATTCCCCTCCTTTCTCCCCGCGGGGACACGAGTCAAGGTTTCCTCAATTCAGCTTAGCCATGCCCTGATGTTTCGCTAAGCTTCTTAGTTCACTACTAAAGTGCATTAGGTTGCCAACCACTTTCTTAGACATGCGCCCAATCCTACTACGTAGTACGCCTACGGATAACCCGAGTTCAGCTGTCAGATCAGTATACTGATTGCGCAAGGATGAGGTATCCACCGGCCAATTCTCGATCGCGGAGGACATTTGGATTGGAAGAGGCGCTGTGAACCCGGGATCTTTCTTTAATTATTTGATACGTAAGGGACCTATTCGTGGCTGAAGAAGAACCAACGACTTGCTGTTGAGTCAGGATCAGGGGTTATCCCAAACTCTCATCATATAACAGGACCAGTGCAGCCGTGTCTCGATTCGTCTAACTTGATAGGAGACTGATCATCTCTGCCAGGGTCCTGCCTTTAAACTACTCAGCCATGTCGCATTGCTTTTTCTCTTAGCCTTCTGTCACCTTTTCCATCTATTGCTTTTACACGATTTGATCTGGCAGATCGAGAATGGCGACTGCAGCGGTACCGGTATTCTTCGAACTGAGTTGGTCTATCCTATTCACCATTTGTATGGGAAATGTCTTTCTCGGAGCTCTAGTATGTGGTATCACCAATTGGACCCTTCTGGCCGCGGTGCCCATGGTTTCATCGGCGGCGGGGGCCATCGCCAACGGACTGTGTTATGTTGTCTACTATCAGCAGCATCCACCAATGTATACTGCGATAGCTTCGGTGTTTGCAGACATCTTCTGGCTGGTATGATACCTTTTGTCGATGAGAAATAACATGAACTAATAGACGACAGGTTCAAGAGGCCGGTCTCTTGTTTTATAGTTACATCATCCTCAAACGAGTTCTCCGCGGACTGCGATGGAGAGTTTTCGCTTCGCTGTTCTGGACGGGTATTGCCGGTATCATCATGGTCCGAATAGTCATTATCGCTTTCCGAGTTCGCTCTATTCTCGCCGAAAATAACGACTTATTGATGACCATTAACCACATCCACATCGGTTACTTTGGTCTCATCGCACTACTCGAATGTCTTAGTGCCTACTTCCTCATGGTCCTGTTCACCTCGGCCAAGGCTTCATCGGTCGAAATCGCACGCAGCGGTGGTCTTTTTCAATACTTGGCTCGAAGCACAGAAATGCGAGTCGGACTTCTCGCTCTGCAGGGTGTACTGCGCGCCATTACACATTCCTTCAAAACTGCTGGCCAAACGGCCGAGAATATTGCCACACAGCTCGACCGATTCTTTTATGCTATCTTCTGCTTGTACTCAATGGTTTTCTAGTAAGTTGCCTCGCTTTGTATTTCCCTGGCCTCCAATTAATGGCTACAGTATCGATCTTCTTTCTTCCAAGCTCAAATTTAGCGCTGGTAGCCAAGACTACCCGTCTTCTCGAGATCGCTATAACCACCAGAACAGTCACCAAAACCACTTCAATTCAACCCAAAGAGACGATTTTGGCCAAAGTCGGACTGAGCATGTCGTCGGAGTGAATGGAGGAAAGACCAAAACTCGAAGTGACTCAACAGACCAGATTATAGAGTGCAGCTCGTCACAAGGAGACGGCTCTATCAAGCTTGAGGATATGGACCTCAAAGGCAATGTCATCAAGAAGACTGTAGAGTTTAGAGTGGTGTAGATTTGCGTTTGTTCTTGGTCGACTTCAGCTTCTGGGCTCTCTCTATACTGCACATAGTCTTTCTATACCCCCCGTTTTCTTTTCTCTTATGTATCATAGTAATCCTCCAGAATAACGGCCTTTCATATGATGTTCTCTTCTTTCTTCGTCGATATCAAACCGTACCCATTGAGCAGTGCTACACGGATGAGCTTGGGTCCCAACTTTCAGAACATTTGAGTGACGCACAAAGATTCTCAGCTCGCAGTTACCAAAATTATCATCCCACGCTAGGTGAGCTTCTTACGCTAGTAGCATGAATCCTCTACGTTGCAAGTAGACAGGTTACTACAACCAGTAAAGATCACCGCCACTAGCCAGTCGAACAGAAATCCGGGAATCACTTTCGGGTCCGAGCTACTGATGGTCAGTTCATTGACCCGGAGTTGCGTCTTTTCTTAGGATGGATATTGCAGATCATCTCTGGAACTTGGATTCGCCAACTTGTGAAGGGCGCATGCAACGCCCGCCAGGCACGGGCTATCTTGCCTAAGGTAGAAACGCATAGAACCGAGACTGAAGCCCTTCCAAATTAAAGTTCGAGTCGCCATTTCAGGTATGATATATGCGTGTTGACAATGTGTGATGAGTTTGATAACCACAAGTCCGTGCATTATGGGCGGCAACAGGAGGGGGAAATGTCGAGTCGCTGACCTTTGGCTGATCAAGTTATGCACAGTATCTACAAGGGCTTAGTTAGGCCCTCCTATCTGCTAGTTGGATGGGCACTGATTCTAAGTTCGGAATGAATTTCAAATATAAACATTGAGTCGCTATAAAACATTTACGCTAAATTTACATAAAATATGACCACCTTTTTGGTGTAGCGTTCCAAACGGCAACAGTCGATATCCCTTTTTCAAGTTGCTAATTTTTGCTATTCCTGATTGAGTCAAACCAGAGCGATGACTAGACACACTCTGAACGGACCAGTGCAGGAACGCAAGATGAGAGTATTTTGTGCCAATAGAGATGTCAAGATTCTGGTCAAAAACAACTTCCGTCCCATGCACTGACGTGGCTCTAGTTCGCACCTTTTGACTAGGCATATCAGGTAGGAGTAGCTCAATTTCGACCCACACAGGACCATCATGTTCCACTTCGTGGAAACTTGCCACAATAACGTCCACCCCAATACGAATTTGCTTTGGTTCTGGTTGTATCTTTGGCACATATCCCAAGCTTCCAGCAAACATGGCATCATTCAACCTCATATGGAAGTCATGTGTCTGATAATTGAGAGCGACCATCTGAGTGCCATGTTTCCAGCATTCGAGTGGGTTGAAATTGGATGAGTCGACTCGGCTTGGGTCCGGATATACCCGAATCATGTGTTGCGTACCGATCAACCCAAGAGGTCGCTCTTTGTTGATACGTTTTCTTAGATTCGTCTCGGAGATAGAGTAGATAAAGTTTCTGTGTGAATCTATAGCATCTGGTTGAGGTAGTCGTTTCCCAGCGCCATACACAGCTAGGCTTTGTAGTAGGTCTTCTTGTAGACTGTTTCGTTCAGATTGGGGTAATTTCGTAGCAGCCTTGGTGGTACCATCCTGCTTTGTTTCAGCTTCGCTTGATGTCAGATGCAGCTGACTAGAATCATAGTCTTCCTGGTCGCTATCCGCATGGTTTGAGTGTTGAGAGACTTTGACTTTTAGTAAAATCTTTCCTCGTAGCTGATTCGGGGATGGCAGTGTTTTCGAGTGTTGCGGAAGTGGTTCAGTGATCAAATTCGATCCGAAAATCTCTATCATATCTCTAGCCATGATGTCTCTCTGGGGCTTGCTGCAATGCACCTCTAACGATAACCACAAAGGTAGGTCAGAGGCGATAAACGCATGCTCTTTAATGGTGTTGATCACGGAGCGGAAGCCAACTGACTTTGTCAAACTGTATCCATGCTTGACAATAGGTTGCCCGTGCCTTCCATCCCAGCAGTCAATCTCCACGGACCGACATCCTTGTGATAAAGCTTCCACATATCCTTCTAATTTCGAACGGGTGGCCACTTGGCGACCAAGAAGGTATGTGTTGTGAGAGGTTGAGATATAGTATTCGTTGATCGGGCGGTCTAAATCTGAGTATTTTGGCATGTCCAGAAGTACTAAGTTTTCGTCGGAAAGAAGATGAGAAACGAATGCATCAGACGAGATATCTCTAGCAGACTTGATTGTGTCAGAGTGTGTTGAGCCAACGAGAGTACTAGAAGAATCGGTGAAATCTCTTGCCGTCTCGCATATATGAGCGTGACCATCCTCTCCTTGTACTTTTCTCATAAATAACGAGAGAACTTCTGGTGATATTCTGCTAGAACTCTTGCCAGTGAAGATCTTAGTCTCGCGACTCGAGATCATGTCCAATAAAGCCTTACTCGAGCTGGATGAGTGGCTCAATGGGTACTTAGTAAGCTCATTGTTGTCTCCAGATGATGACACATTAGCTACCTTATTATCTGTTAGAATGTGTGCGTATGTAAGGCAGTTGATGGCTTACAGTTATTGGTCCCTCGCTTTCAACATCATAGATGGCTTTTGGGGGATTGCGGACTACAAGCTTGGTAAAGTCAAAGACAGTGGGTATCAGAAAAATGAAAACAAGAACAATTATATGTCCGCAAAGAATGATGTAGGCGACGAGCATTCTACCTGAGTGATCCGTTACTCCAGGTAAGAAGCCGATGTGTATAGAGAACAAGGCTATTCTAGTCATAGATAGAATGCCAGCAAGTGATATGAGATGAGTGCGTCCAACCCAGTGTAACATCGACATGAGATGCATCGCCTCGCATGCGAGGAGAGAGCCGACCTGAACAGAATTGTATGTTTGGAGACCTCCGAGTACACTTCCACGCAGTAGCATCAAGAGGAATACAACCAAAGCGCAGTACTTTTGGCCCTTATCGGAGAATCCCGTCACAGAGCCGGAACCCTGTATAACTAGTGATGCTATCTCAGGGTCTTGTGACCAGCTCCAATAGAAGCCTGCCAAGAGAAGAATTAAGACGAGTACGGCCATAGCAGCATTCCCATAGCCGAAAACGCGTCCATCCACAAATTGATAGCTTGCCCAGGCGCTGAGTGGCAGCATGAAGCAGCTGAGGAACAGCCTTACTACAGCCCAGTAGTGAGTTGTGATTTGGCATCTTAGACTCGCAAAGCCCGTTCCTGGGCTCGACATGCCCTTTCGAAGTCGGAGAATGATGTAGGAAAAGACGTAAAGAGAAAGAAATACAAGTATTGATAAAACAAATGTGTTCATCCAACTCCGAGACTTGGTTGGTGACCCAGTCATCTGTGTCAATAACTCTAAGCCCGGGGCTCCAGTGACCGTCCCATTGTGTTCATAGATACCGTCCTTGACTCCGGCAGTTGCATACGGTGTTCCGGTCTCTATTACTCCAGTGGGCAACATCAATGTAGACCAGCCGCTAAGACCGACTAAAGGTTGGAAGAAGCCAGGGTATCGAAGACTCAAAGAGCCAGAAAAGAAAATAAACTGGATGTATGCCAGTAAGTCGATTGCACGAGCGACAGATGAGTTCTTGGAAGTATTGGATCCGGTGCTTTGTCGGGCCGGCCAACATGCTGTAATACAGGCCAAGGTAAAAGTAATGATTGGAAGCCAAAGACTGAGTAGACGTATCGGTCTTGGGACTGCCGGAGTGAGAACTGCCGTTAGACAAGAGAGTGTCGTGTTATCTGAGTTTGCCAACTCAAAGGTAGTTGCGAAAGTGTCAAGTAGTGTTGATCGGTTAAATGAAGTGGCGATAGTGAACATCGATCTGGACCCAACCCGTTGGGTTGTGAAGCAGGACTGGTTGACAATCTGTCCCGAGATGTAAGGAGTGTAACTGCCATAGTCGATGACTGCAAACCGAGGAACGATATCAGAAAGATCGGCTTCGCAAGAGTTGCGATTCTTTAGTCCAGCGATGAAGTCGAATGTCCAGTCGAAAGTATCCTTCCCCCGCTCGACCGACGCGCGAAAACTCTCCGGAATGAGTGACGAAGAGTCGTTTGTTTCAGAACAGTCTCGAAACTGTACATATGCAGCTCGACAGCCAGCTGTCAAGAGCATGCAAGGTGTAACTCTTGACAGCTTCATGGCTACCTGCTGTGTTCGGCCATGGCGGATGTGAGAGATCAAATTGGGCAGACCCTCAGTGGATCACGTTGGTTTGCCTCCTTGAATTTTCCAGCTGTATACGCTAATGACTAAGCTCTCAAACATGCTAATAATAGATACAAATGCCGAGATTAATCTTATTTTGGGAATAGTTAATACGAGCTAACCCACTTGATGTGTCCCAGACAGCATGAATACCAAATCACTGGGATGCAGGATTTTTGTACAGTCGTACGATGAAACAAAGATCATGTCTAGGAACCTCGGCTCTGTTATATGATTGACTATGTTTGACTATTCATCTAATGGCTGATCTAACTACATATTGCACCACCAAGATAGTCGTTTTTTGCTATGTTTATGCACAGACAAATTATTCATCCAAGGCGAATGATCATAATGAGGCCCGTTTGCTCAGTGTATTTGGCATCAGTGATATCTTCGGGGAGCAGGTCGCCATCGCCGTTCGCGATAAGTGCCTCCACTAGAGTGCATTTTCCAGCATTCTCAAATCCCAATTTCTGGTACAGACGGACTGCAGCTGTGTTTTGAGCCTTCAGCATTAATCTGACAAGAACTCGAGGCTTTTGCCGCCGATCTTGTAGGTATCTGAGTGCTTCTCGACAAAGACTCTGTGCCAAGCCTTGGCCTTGATGTTCAGGGAGAACAAAAAGGCTTAGCATTTGCCATTTTTCCTCTTCCTCATCTCTTCCGAAATTTGGTTGTCCAGAGGCTTCGGGAAGAGTAAAGTCTTGCTGGCTGGCTGGACCGCGAAGTGTCAACTGTCCAACCCATCTAGGCAAGGATCCGTTCGAGTCTGTAGGTGTTGCGATGCAGACAAGGTTTTCTCTGTCTTCTTGAAGGATGCGTTTTTTCCATATATCGGACGTAAATTGCGACTCGATGTCATATGTGGAGGAAAATGATGAGGGAGATGCCTTTAATGCTTTGAGACGTAGGTCGCGATATTGAGTCGCGGACTCGTCGATTGAATTTGTCTTTGGAATGATTGAAAACGAATACTTGAACTGATGAGACATGTTTGAGATTCCAGAACAATCTGATGGGATAATAGAATTGAATGACTGGCGCGTAGTTATGCGAACTACTCTGTCAAGATAGTATAAACAGGAGGAAGAGGAACTTTTCTCCTTTTATCTGAAAGTAAAACGGCAATATTATATGAATTAAATACTGATTATTAATTCAAAGGGCCCGGTTGACAAGTGAGTCTTTTTCATAATCAGATAGTTGACAAGAAAGGGTGCAAAGTGGAGATATTCTGATAAGGATGATTATTAAACATAAGTACACCGAATCGGGCGCGCAGGAACACTAGAATGCTTAGCGATACCTATGCATAGGCTCTCTATATTGAGACAGCTAGGTTTCTTGATCCAGCTCTTGAAAGTGAAGCTGAAGTGTCGCAAGTCTCATGCGTTCACTGGGAGCCTTCAGCAAATATGCGAGACACACAGAGGTTAAACGTCCACAAGCGATGCTGGCCGCTCTGAAACCCTTCTAAGAAGCCAAGCTATCATAAATGCCAACTGTAGCAACGTCGAAAGTCCTGTTGACTATGTCAAAAAGGCACAGCCAGTCCAAGAGATTGCTCTGTGGCCTATTGCACATGAACGTATAGTACCTCTACTATGGCTCTTAGCAACAAGGTTCATATGGGGTTGCGAAAGTTGGTAGAGTTTTTACTTTGGAAACCTTTAGTGGTAGGTTCTAGTCTCTGGACTACTTCAGCGGGCTCATATTAAGGTCAGCCCCGGACCGAAAAGTATGGCATCACCAGAATGTCGGTTATTGCGATCCGTTGTACTTATCTACAAGAACGCCTCTGTTTTTGAACAGTTTTAGTAAATGTTGGCTTGGTTACCCACCTGAAATCAACTTAACAAGCACGCTGGTGGTCGATTTGACTCGTTCAGTCTTAATGACTCAAACAGTCATTACTACATCAGACAAGGACAACAAACACTACAGAACCATCTCTAATACAACAACCGATCTTAGCCTCACGGCTATATTCCAAATTCATGACAGCAAGTTAAGGAATTCATTTGAGTGTAGAAATCAAGCTCGGTACGTTTACTTCATCCAAGCCCACTCAAAGTATGGGTCACTCAGCGTATCCGTAAAGACTACTACGGTCTATTAGTTTGTATTCTGCACAGCCGCTGGTGCCATTCTCAATAGATTCCAGACTATCGCTACGATATTCCATGACATCAAAGATTGTTTTGTCGACTTTCAACATAACTAAAAATGGCAAGGACAAAGCCTTGTGTGTTGATCCGCCATTGAGAGCTCTGGGTTTAATCCTTGGAAAGTCTGTGGTGTGTTACTTATGACATATCTATCAACTGCTTCATTGAGCACAAAGAACTTGGTCCAGTGCTGATGTGTAAATGTCTCCCTCAATAATCTATCACTACCTAAGGTGACAATTCTGAGGGAACCAAAACACCCACCACCAGCGTACCATCACCCTCACAGCAACTCAAACAGCCCAGCTAAGGATGGTCTGCCTTAAGTCTCAGTAAAGCTTTCCTCAGTCAACTCAAACAACATGGAAGTGTCCGATGTCTGACGTACGAGATATAGTAGACGATGCAAGCAAGGTAGATAGCACCAGTACCAACGTCCCAGACACAATCCCCAATCAGTTTCAACTAGAACACGGCGGCCGTATTCAGATTAACCTGCAGACAAATCTTCTTATGATCAAGGTCCTTCAATGTGCTACCCATTGAAGAAAACGTGGATCTGCAAAAGATCTGAACCTAAAGAGGAGAGAAGAATACCACGGTATCAGTAAGCTAATACTCTGAAAGAACTTCTCAGATATCCTAAATTATTTTTGTGTTTAACCGGAGAGAGTTGTTGTGTTGGAGGGTCGGTCATGATGCCTCAAAGTGTATACAATAGTGTTTTTTTAAAATTATAACCTTGATCTGTCCCCAGAGGGATATTGGTATAAGGTTCAAACATTTGGGTCGTCCGGTGCGATCTGTAAATGTTCTGAGAACTCTTTTGATCAGGACCCAGGTCATGATACTCTATGCCCTCGTTGTCTGTAAGAAGTGGGATATGGATGTGTCATCATGACGGTCTCGGCGTTTCATGGTGTTTAAACAAAGTTTCTGATTGGATCGTGAGACAGTGACGGTGATATTCTACATATTCTATGCGCCTAAACTCGTCTATATACTCTCGCCAGCTCCGCGTCTATCTATCTGAGTTGAACGTGGCTAATCGTGCGTTGTAAAACGCTGATGTTGGTAGGGAAGTAGACAAGCTGCTACTTTGCGACTCTTACTAAAGCTGGAATGATAGACGTTTCACCCACCCACAGCCGTTCGAGAATACAGTAACTCCTAAGTGTAAGCAAAGGCTTGGGTTCAGCTTTACACTGACGTATCTGGGTAAGCCTAGGGGAATGATAAAAGGTGAAGCGTGTCATCATATTTATCTCTGTCAGGTTCCCCAGCCACCCGAGCAGAAGCTTCAGCCTGTCCTCTCCCAGCTCAGCCGCAGCTCATTGCCTCTACCGTTCTTTGCAAGCCAAAGTCGGCCTCATTGAAACGGTGCCTGTTTTCTGTCTAGCTTTGTGGCATTCTAAGATGGCAAACACACCCCAACCTGAACCGGCCAAGTATCAATTGGCTGTAAATGTCCGGCTGACACAAATCCTAGCGCGCCATGTTTATCTCAACTCTTTTCGGAGTGAGGTTGTGGAACTCCCTAATGCGGCAATCCCGCCGATCTCCGTGCTCCGTCCCATGTCGAGACGTCGGAGCCGACTAGTCTAGAGTATTGCCAATTGACAGGCAGGTGGGTTGTATAATAATCCGCATGCGCAAAAAGCTTGACAGAAATAACAGCCTAAACTTTAGGCTAAGCTGCCTTAAAATATCCTAAAGTCTTTTGTCATCCCTTATGCTTTAGTATAATGCCATAGCTAGTGTGCGGATTATTTTGCAACCTGCCTGACAGACTATTAGAGTCAGACCACGTTGTCGATCACTACGGGGGATGCCGTGCCGTCGAATTGACTTTCAGTGATCCTAAAATCGAATGGTTGCTAAAGATTAGGTGTCAACATCATGATTCATAGCTAAACTATAATGGAGATTAGGCGTGCCATCCACCAAAAAATGAATAACCTTGAAGCTTAAGTTAGAATAAGATCGACAGTCAGCATTTCCCGTACCATTGTGACTCGTGGTGAGCAATATGGCTGACTCCCTGGAGCCCTTGGCTAACAAAATCGACAACTGTCTTGTCGCGGCTTCAAAATGCCCATCAGGAATGCATTGATTAATTGGTTACAGCACATTGCAAAGCTATTGAAAGAAAGTCGAAAGTACTTGAGAACGTAGCGAAATAATATTAATCGCAATATGCTGCTAAATACAAGGATATATAATGCTCTTTCATCTTTATGTACCTCCCATGCCCCTTCATCTCATGAATATAATTTTTTAAATGCAACGTCCGTCTAATCGTTACTTGCCGGCAGTCCGGCTGCTTCTATAGTATGTGTCTATAGCGTGGTGTGTATGTGTGTAGTTGATGATGGTCGTTTAGGAAGAAGCCTCCTCATCGGTGACACCCTCACGGGCGGCCTTGGAGTGGGTGTTGTGACCAACCCACTTAGAAGAGGTAATGGGGTTGACCTTCTCGACGTACATGGTGTCAATCTCCTCGAGAGTGCGGTCCTTGGACTCGATGACGAAGAAGAAGACAATGGCCACAAGGGCAGCACAGCATCCGGCGTAGACAAGACCGTAGAAGTAGTCAATAGCATCAGTGATGAATCGGGTGCTGCGAAATTGTTAGTGAGGTGCAAATGTGAGGTGCATTAATGTGTACTTACAAGAAACCAATGAGGAAGTTGAAGAGCCAGTTGGTAGCAGTGGCGAGAGCCATGCAGCGACTGCGGTACTGAGAAGGGTACATCTCGGCGACGACAGCCCAGACAAGAGGACCCCAGGTGGTAGCGAAGGCGACAATAGCCAAGCAAGAGAAGGTAACGAGAACGGTACCGGCGGCGGGGGTGTTGAGAGGGTTCTCACGGTCGAGAGCGAAGTGACCAACGAAGGCATAGATGAAGAAGCACATCATCATCCAAGCGGCACCGATCATGAGAGAGATACGGCGACCACACTTCTGAACGACGTAGAGACCACCGAAGGTACAAGCACAGTTGACGGATCCAAGAATGAGCTGGGTGACGTAGGAGTTCTTAAGACCAGTAGAAGCAAAGACAGTGGTACCGAAGTAAAAGAAGAAGTTGATACCAGTGAGCTGCTGACCGGCCTGGAGGACAATACCGAGGATGGTACGGTACATCATACGGGGACCAGTGAAGATCTCAACAAGGCGGGTCTCGGGGAGAGAGCGCTCTTCCTCAAGCTTCTCGCGGATCTCATCGATCTGGCGGTTAACACTGGGGGCGTTGATGTCGAGACCAGCAAGGTTAGCAATGGTCTTGCGGGCTTCCTCCTCCTTACCCTTTCGGTAGGCAAATCGAGGGGACTCGGGGAGGAAGAGGATACCACCACCGAGGAGCAGGGCCCAGAGGAAGTTAAGACCGTTGGGGATTCTCCAGGAAGCGCTGCCGGCGTACTCGTTGGTACCCCAGTTGACCATCTCAGCACACCAGATACCAAGGGTAACAAAGAGCTGGTAGCAAGAGACGATGATACCTCGAATGATGGCAGGGGCACTCTCAGACTGGTACATGGGGACAGCGACAGAGAGAGCACCGACTCCCAGACCGGTAACGAGTCGGCCAATAGCGTGCTGGTACCAGGCGTGTTGAGAGGCGACCTCAATGACGGTACCGACACAAGTCCAAAGCGCAGAGACAGAGATAGTGGTACGACGACCAATAGTATCGCAAAGGTTACCAGCAACAAGAGAGCCGAACAAGCATCCAATAGAGAGAAGACCGGTGATTGTTCCTTGTCGCGCCGCGCTGAACTCGTATGTGCCGTCGCCGTTTGGTACTCCGAATCGTTCGCCGTAGTCCTTCATCATGAAGTAACCACTAATCTGTCCAGAAGAGTATCCAAAGATCATACCGCCCATCTTTAGTTGTGTTATTAGCTTCTAATTACTTTAATTGTGGTGTTTGTTGACTTACAGAAGCGACCAGGCCCATGAAGCAGGCGAGGAAGGTGATGTGACCATCGGTATCAGGAGTCTTTCTCCTTTCGAGATGCTCGCCCTCAGCGGCATGCTCTTGACGTTTAGAGCTAAAAAACTTCATATTGAATGAATCAATTGACCAATTGAATGTAGAATGTGTGTGTTGAGGTGTTGATACACAAGATGTGGTGGTGAGCCAGAACGAAATTGAAGAGCGACGACGTGCCTTTTTTACTATTCTTTATTGTGGAGATGATCGCCAAGTACCATCGCGGGCACCGAGCGACCATGGGTCCATCTCATGACTTCTGATGGTCATGCTCGAAAGCAAAAAAAAAGCTAACTCAAACCCCGGGGGGCTTGGAGCAAACGAGTTGCGGAGACTGACGTGGGTGAGAAGGTAAAAAGACTTGGAGAAGAGCGGAGCCCCTGTGAGTAGAAGGCCCGGAGACTCACGTCATGGGGTTTGCTTTACTTTCCGTGCCTGTTGTGATGTCGATCCAAGTGAGTAAGCAGAACATTCCTGGGTTTGATGTGTATGGGTATCCCATCACGCAGTTTCAATGGACCACACTACGCCCAGTAACCACACGCCCCTTCTGTGGGCTGATTGGTTCTCCGGAGGTCCCCTAGTCCCTAAGCTGGAGCAGCTTAATCCAGATTCATCTCCGTTCAGAAAACGGTGGACCGATCAAGCTGGTTGTGGTCTGTGTCTTTGGGTCCCTACGTGGAGTGACGATTTTTTCTCTTCCATTCTTGTTACCGTACTGCCGGCCTCCCTTCGGCATATATGACGCACTTGGACCCTTTTCCAAGCTGATTAATGGGCCCATGGAATCCACTCTTTTGTTCCTTGGATCCAGTTTTTGCTTCTACTCGGCTTCTGGTGTTACAGTATCTCTTGGCGTCGATGATCTCGGCAGAGTCTGCAATGGCGGCAATTACCAGCAGAACTCTTTCAAGGTGGGAAAGATATCAGTAAACAGCAAAGGAACAAACAGTATCTCATTAATAGAAACAGTTTTACTACAGTTAATTTCATCGTCTCTTCCATCGGCTTTTCGAAACGTCCCGACACTAGTCAGCTTTCCTTTAGTTCCTCATATTTCCGAGGCTCGCCTCACCCGCTGAGCCCCATTTCCCTGATGATATGACACCGAGAGGCGCCGAATCTCGGTCCGACTGCTTTGGGAAAGGCAGCATCGGTGCTCGCGCAGATTTTTTATTTCCGGATGTCAGAATCTGGTGTTTTAATTTTTTCCCAGCGGATTGCCCATTGTGGCCAAACGAAAGTAGGAAAATTATGATGTTATTGTCACGGCACTTAAACTCCCGTAAGATACCGGATCTGATCTGATCTTTTTTTCTACGCTATATTCGACACTTGCAATTGCCGCGCATTTCGGCCAACATTTTTTTTTAGAGTGAGGTAATCTGCAACAGCCCATTCTTTTCTCACTCAACATGGTGAATGGTGAATACTCGGCCAAATATCTCGAGTTTTATCCACGCCGTTGAGACCGACCGAATTGAGCGGAGCACTTTTCGCTCAACCTGCTCCATATTCGTTGCAGAGTTCATGGATCGGGAGCGAGTAATATCGCGGTGCTCTCGGTCAAACTGATAAGCCTTGGATAGTCAATTGGAACAGAAGAGAACAGAACAGGGCATGCGAGATAACACCGAGAGCTGCGACATTCATTACCCAACCTGGCAGGTAGAGTAATAATTACTGTAATGTGCATTCTAACTGTTGCAATTGTCATCTTTTTTGAGTCGCAACACCATCACATGTTTGCCTCCCAAACTCACACATCACAAGACATTTTCTCGAAGCATTGCCTTGCCTTGCCTCTGCCCTTCCCGCAGAGCCTCCTTTACCCCTGGACCCATCCATAACATCATTATCCATGCGGCTCTGCAACGGGTGGGAACGCCATGGCTTCTTCTCTCTACCGTACCCACACGGGCCGAAAAAGGCACTCGGCGATACTCGATTCTGGTGTCCACTATTAGTGGGCCTTCTGAAGCTATTCGGACCCGAACGTTTGAGCCGTTTTCCAGGTGGATACATTTTACGTTACGGAGACTCACTCCCTTCCTTTCACTCCCTCACATCGACAATTGCAGGTAATCGCGGAGAACAACAAGCACCAGATCGCGGGTTGACAGGATATGGAGAAGCGCCGTATCCTTGGAACAGACCGGTTCTAGACTATGGAGAGGCAGGATGAAGTCGGAATGTATCATCGTGAACAGTCGACAACGGCCTGATTCTTGCTGTCATGTCGGATGACGTTTGCAGTACAGTATGCCTGCCTTCCGGCGTTTACCACGCTGACATTCTCGTGACAAACGTTTGACAAAGTAATATGCTTCAACCGAAATTAGAATTAGACGCGCTGAACTATTGCAGTCTGGACTCTCCAGGCAGGTGACCAATTCGTAGAGGAGCGTGTGACCAGCAGAGCTTTCTTAACAAAGTTTTATATTAATATCTAGTTTTAACTAAGCTATGGTCGTTTAAAGTCTGAGCTTGTAATGTTAAACGCCATGGCTACGGCCATCATCGCCAGCCTCTACTTCAGACTCGGACGAAACCGTTGAAGTGCAACGTCTCACCAAGGACAACCTTCTCCAACATTCAGTCCCCTCACTCTCCCCATCTGGGGGAGCGCAACCCGTCATAACCATAACACCCACACAGAAACCCGGATCGGCGTCTCGACAGCTTCCTCGGTCTTACCCACACGCACCGGCCTGTATCCTCTTTCTTCCCCAGTTCCAATCACCGCCATGGGGAACGGAAGAGACGAGGCCAAAATCTCGGTCGAATTTCTCCAGCATACGCCGAAGGGGCGGGTTCTTGGGTCCTGTCGCCTCCCCCAGAGAGACCCAACTCTCCGCACCCCCTTTTTCTGCCATGCATGCATCCAGTTTCTTTATTTTGGCTTATCGGTCCTTTGGAGGAGGAAGGCGGGCAAGCGAAAGTTTCGCATCCCGCATCCTCCGCATTTGCGAGCATCTTGCGGGTGCTGGTGGAAATTTTTGCTGTTCACATGGCAATTTTTGAGGTTCATGAACATACGATCTCGGGATCACGGTCCGTTGGAGTTTTCGTATGGTAAGTTTTGTGTAGAACGTAGATTTGCGATCATATCATCAGATATTATGGTGTTTTCGGGTACCCCGATCTTAAGACTGTGCAGAAAACGCCGCCAGAGTTACCCTACACATTATTACTGACAATGAATTTGCGCAAAAGTGTCGTAAAATTTGCGAGATTATTCTTAGAGAACTTTGAAAGCAAATTGTAAGAGTTCCGTAGTGAGTGTTGGAAGAATGCATATGATAGATGCAGTCAAAGCTCAGTGGGACAATTTCCAAGAAAATCTTCGACGATCAGGCCTGGTTCAGATGTATGCAGCATCACTCAGCAATCGACCGTAAAATTTCTCTACATTATGATGACTAGTAATCTAGAGCGCAAAGTTTTTACAAATTCGGTTAATACTTACGATTGCTTTGGGCAAATACGTAACGGTCGACCAAGTATACAACATAAACATTGAACAGACATCTATCGCATCATGTCGGTCTAGCTTCGACTATCCAAGGTTCAAAACTCCGAACTAGTGCATCTTGATCTCTTGATAGTTTTCGCATATCTATACTTGCAGTAGTCGATCTGGACCCAGCCACAGATCGTGTGCTTCAAACCCTTCGAGAGGGTCCTTACTAACGATTGAAGTGTGGCTGTCTTGGATTACTGGCACAGCCACATTTGATGCGAGTATCTTACGATTATGATATCAGTACCTCTCTATCTGCATGAACGCGATATTAGGCGAGACTATGCGAAATTTCGTCCAATCTTTTCTTAATAAGCGGAGGTCTTTGTTCTATTGGTCCTATTAAACTATCAATGCAGATGCCTCTACCACACCTCGGCCGAGCAACCGAGCTCTTGGAAGGAGGCGCTCCTCCAGAATGGCTTAATAACAGAAAGCTCCCAATGGCTTCAACAAGCCTCAGTGGATGCTTCGAAAAATCTGCAGTAGTTGCATTGTCAAGCTTCTGGTGGTAGAATATGGTTAGGGTCATCGATGTTCAGAAAAGATGAAATTCGTGGATGGACGAATGTGCCAGGCCGACCAGAACTCAAGCCATTTAGGCCATTTTCAGGGCAGGAATCGTCAAATCTTTATCATAAATATGCAGTGAACTTTCTAATCTTATGAACCACTAACGTTTTGGTGAGATCTGGCGCAACCACTGCGATACGGCAGGAAAATATCGATAAACCCGTATTTGTGCCGTATTAGCGGCCTCTCAGGCTTTTATCAAATAGTTTCGCACAAAGAAGCCTCGAAACCCGCTTGAATGACACCCATCGCTGCCGCAACAACAACGGGACCCTGTTTGCTAGAAGGATCAGGATCACTTACAGCTTCGCAATATGCCACTGTTGACACCTGATTCGCTAGGTTCTCAATCTCCTTCAAAATAGCCGCAGATTTATTCGAGCCTGACGCTTCCTTGTTAAGCTCGTAGAATTGTCCAGCCGTGATAAACATCCCCCAATACGCAATCACTAGGTTCAACATGGCTGCCCTGGAGCGGCCATCCAGTCCAGGGAAGAACGTGCTTTGGCGGCCAGACTCGAGGCATTTCTGGTGCCGCTTGAGGACGAGCGAGGCCACAGCCTTGACAGCCGATTTGATGTAGTTCGTTTCGCGGAGGAAGTCCCCATCGATGGGATCTTGAGGTATAGCATGAGCTGCAACGGAGCTACAGGCTGAGGCAAGAGCATTCAGAGTAGACATCGGTTTGCTGAACATGTTCAACTTGGAGTCCGATGGTCCATCGGCTTCGAGAGCGGTTACGAATCCGCTTAGAAGGTGCGCGATGGCTCCAACGGCGTGGCAGCCAATGTATACATCCTTTGCACTTTCACTGCTCAAGGTTGGCAGCTTCGGCACAGAGAGACAGGAGGCCCCTTCTGGCACGGACGAGGATTTCTGTGATGGAGCGGTAGCACTGCCACCGAAGAGCGCTTTGAGATCATCCCAGCTTTCTGCGCCAATGATAGCGTCGGCCTCTGTAGAAGAAAACGGAGCACTATCGTGAGCGATTTTGTATGTAACAGTATAGGCAACGGCGGGGATCCAGCAAAAGAGGTCCAACATAGACAAGTCCGGCACACCAAGAGCAGTTAGAATATCGGAGATGACAGGAATGTGGATCTTGATGTTGAGAACATCGAAAGCCGTACTCGCAAGGTCGCAAAGAATATTGAGAATTGCATCTCCAACAGTCTTCATGCCGGATAAAAAGACATTGGCGAGGATGCCTACTAGCTGTTTGAGAACATCATCGATAGACATAGAAGTAAAGTTGGTAGCCAGGCTTTTCAGGTTATTGTATGCCCCGTATAATGCTTTTCCCTCTTGCTCAACAGCGGCAAGGAGATCATCGAAAAGTTGCTGAACCGAATCGTTGGCAGGGGGACTCCCCACCACAGTAAGACTGGATGCGTTGCTCTTGTAACGATTCGACAGCATCTGAGAGCCAGAAGTCTGTCCCTTCGTGGGATCTTTTGTTCCTGATACAGTTTGCCCAGCTGTCTGTTCGAGAGGTGTTGACCAGTCTGACACACCAGCCCATTGATTGATAGAGGTTATGGGAAGAGCAAATCCCACAGCAGCAAGGCATAGTAGGGCTACGGCCAGTCTCATGACGTATAGGGAAAATGTTGATGAAAATGCTTGTGAGATTAGAGTTGTGAATAATTTCTCGCCGGGGAGAATGCTGGCTTCACATATTAAATTGATTAGCATGTTATTTGGTTGCGCATGGGATATCAACACTAGTCTCCAAGCAATATCAGTCGACGATAGCCCAGAACCCCGCTTAGTTATCATGCGCGAAGCCACTGAGCAGCTCAGGTAAGTGATGCTTGGATGATAAGGATCTAATATGTCCTAACTATCCCTTCGCATGGGCCATATCCCCAAGCCACAGGTTAGACTGTTTCAAATAGTCGGCTTTAGTATCGTGAGAGCTACCAATGACGGTCTCGTTTTCATGATCCCAGGTTAGGGCTGGTTAAATATATTGCAAAAAGTTAGATGTATCTAATATTGTCCTTTTCCAAAGCTATCATATGTCGCTCAACAACAAGTCAGCTCAAAAGTAGGAAGAAGTCTGCAAGGCCAATTGACGGTAAAATAACATTAATGAAGGCTTCCATGTCTTGGATAAATATTGGATATAATTACTTTGTCTCTAAACTGACTTGGAACCACTGCGATGATGAGGGCTGAAGCCTTTACCATTGACAAGACTGGTTGGTTTGCGGCACGCAGTCGTCTTCGTGGCACTATCGCCGTCAGCTGAAGTCGTTCTCTATACATTCAAGCGACCACAGTAATCACTGGAGAGAACTTGCACACACTACTGATAGACTATTAAAGAACTATTCCTACCAACCAGAAACTATTCTCCATCACATCAGACTTTGCAACACACGTCAACTCTAAATGGACAAACACACACAGGGCAGTTTACTGGGTGACAGTCGACTAAGCTTATGTTTAAGCGTTACCTGAATGGTAGTCTTTCCGTGGCGCTATTGGTCTAGCCTGAACAGTAAGAAATGTGGCTGGCTGGTCTTGCTCACCGCTCAAATTGGCCTTAGTTGTTTGAGACTTGTCGTGATCAAGAAAGATTATCACCAAATGGTCTCAAGGGTTCAGCCCAGGTCAGCTTCGATACAATGTTCCACCGTCACATTCTTTGCGTAGATCGTTAAAACAAATGAAGATTAACTAGATTTTCGTTCTGGGTTAGAACGTATCGTTTGTTTGTAGTTCAAGAAAGCTTAATACTTTAAGATATTTGGTCATAGTTGATGCGAAGATCGGCTGAACTTCGTATGAATCTAGTTAGGGAGCCATGTTGTGACACAAAAAAGACCGACTTATCTCTCCTGCAGATAGTTTATAAACTCAGCGCTATGAGGATACTGATCATGCCACATCTTTCCCGCCTTGGGAACTTCCATCATGGCAATAGGACAGTTTTTCTCGGTGCGTCTGCCACTTGTCACTTCATACACCTGTGGCCAACGCCTCTGGTTCGTGCCTTTAGGCCAGTTGGGTATCACAGCCACAGCAGTTGAACCAGAGTATGGCTATAGTCAGTCTTTAGTGTGGCCTCCACGAAACAGACTGAATCAATTCTATGAGCCATCCAACTTTTGCGCGGCCATACATTCGTGGCGGAGTCAACCTTACATCTTCCACAAGCAGGAGAGTTTCAGCGACCAGTCAAAATTCTATAGGGTATATTCATAAATAATCTAGGGATATTCTATAAGGCGCTAATATAATATGGAAGTGGATAATAAAAAAGAAAATGACGAAGATCCCAGAAGTTAGTCACAGAGTCAGATCCATCTTGCCAACGGCGAGCATCAGATCTGAGCCAAAGAAAACACCCAAAATGAACACGCTAGTGGAAACAACTGTTGTGATTGGCGAACGGTGCCTAGTTGGAGTAGTGAGCAACGTAGCCAACTTCCATCATGCTTCCATAGCCATCGCAAGTGTTTCCATTGGGGTATCCGGGCTATGTAATCGGTTAGTTCATGTCTGAGTTTCGTGCTGCTTATTAACTTACCCAAGTGCCGCCAACAGCGACGTTAAGAATGAAGTACATTGGGCTATGGCACAAGCTGTTCCAAACCCCTTGGTCGTTGATCCTGGCACCGGAGATCTGGTGGAACTGCTGACCATCCATGAACCATGTGATGGTTTCATCGCGCCAGTTGCTCTTGGCTCGATTGAACTCGATTCTCCAAGTGTGCCAACTCTGATCTGGAATTCCAATAGTGCCTCCAATACCTGTACCTTCGTTGCAGATACCGCCGGGGTAGACATGGCAGTGAGTGGTTCCGTAACCAGTGAGCTGGCCATTGACAGTCTCCATCACGTCGAGCTCACCACAAGAAGGCCAGCTACCGCCGTTGCGCAAAATGTTACCGAGCATCCAGAAAGCTGGCCAGATGCCTTGCTTGTTGTTGGTGGAGCAGGTACCGAATCGGAGGTTGGCTTCGGCCCGGGTGACTTTGCCTGCCTGAGGGGTGAAGACATACTTGCTCTCGATGCGGCCAGAAGTCCATCCCTTGAGAGCAGAAGCATCGCGCCATGGTACAAGCTGGAGAGTGTCGCCTCCACTTCGTTGCACGTTGCGGCTGGAGGAAGTATAAACCTCGAGCTCTGCATTAACGTTGAGGTACCCTTCTATGATGTTCCATCTGCCGGTGTCGGGCAGACTACCACCTGCACCTGCAAAGGAATCCTGCCAGACTTTAGTGAAGCCACCATAATTAGGGGCATCCCAGGCGACAGTGCCGAGTGAGAACAAGGACAAAAGAATGAAAGATTGCTTGAAGAACATCTTGACTGTAACTGGGATAGCTGAGGGCTTGTGTGTAGATGAGTGTCTGATGTTAAGGGGCTAGGAGCCAACTTGACGTCTTTTAAGCTTACTTTTATATATAGGTGACAAGGGTAGCATTCGGCATCATCCTAGATATAATCCGTCTCTTATTGTATGGTCTTCATGGATCATGGACAATATGCTGAGATCCACAGCACATTTCATCAGCCGAACAATACCATCAGTACGAAAAGTAAGGCACGAGTTAACAAGTGAGCTTCATGGCCCAGCCCATTCTGTCTAAACAGCAATTCTCGTGCTCAGAACCATTAACTCATGGCCTCTTTTATTTGTCCAGGTATGATCAGAAGTATAGTCACAGTTGATTACTCGATGACCTATTGATCAGAAATACAGCATTGTGCTGATCAAGTTGCGTGACCTATCACAGCGTCACATTAGAGTGCGAATGTCGCAGACCAATCCGGTGCACACTAGCAGGCAAATCACTTGTCTTTTTGAGCCTTTGTCCGAAATTATTTAATGCGATTGTAATGCGACAATCATCACTCATCTAAAACGCCAAGAGGGTACTTCAACCTTATCTATCATCAAACCGGAGGCGAATTACCGTTCGGAATACAATTTTACATCCTTGAGACGATCTCCCTAAAAGGAAGCTAGCTTGTGCTGGTTAGAGTGATTGGCTGCCAGGACTGGAGATATGAACCAAGTCGGACTAGAGGACAAACCCAAATGTAACCTTCCATTCCAGAGAGTCATATGGGCGCTTGGAATTCCAGAACAGTGTCTTAGTGAGTAGAAACGGTCCAATCATGCTGGAGATCCGAAGAACTGACCTGCTCATGAGTTTATCTAGCACAAGCGACGCTGTTTCTTTTAAATACTTCTCCATGATCGTCCAACTGATGAGCAACACACGCTGTTTCTCTAACAATCTTCATTTGCAGCTACATGAGTCAAGCAGTTTGTTATTGGTCAATGCTCTTTTCTCTAAATAAATAGACCTCTAGCTTTGGGCTCTTTGCAAAGGATAGATTCGTGAGTATTCAGCGATCAATACGTCCATGTCTGCAATACTCAGCCCATTGAGAGTGAATGGGTTATTAAAACCTGAGCACATTATAAGTGCACACGCTCAGGTTTTCGCTTCTGAATGTTTGTCTTTGCCAATATTCGCACAGCTATGGATCACTTATTCCGATATCTAATGAAGTACTTTATGTCCTTCTGTTACTCATATGACGCATTGCAGATCCCCCAAACATGTGGTCAAAAAGCAAGGGTTCTTCGGCAGTTTTTAGGACGAACCATATCCTTGGCGATATCCATTTGGCCCTAAGAGCTCAAGGCACCATACATATACCGATATTTAAGATGTCGAGTATTAGTTCTATAAGACATTCTCTTTTGCTGTCGGCGTCTGTACGTCAAATTTCGTTTAGCGACTTAGATCGGATGTGACGATTTGCAGTGGATTCGTAGTGGCATGTCAAAATGGAAAACACGGAACCATTGAAAGGCTTCTCATCTCGAGACTCGAAGGTATGTTTTTCGATCTTATCTTATGTAGCCCCCAAAGTCTAGAACACTTAACAAGATTCTAGACGCGGCACCAGGAACACTAGCTTCTCGTAGGTGCAAAAATACACAGCACAACAACACGGCTACAACTTATCGAATATCCTGCAGCCTTGGTTGAAAAATGCCTGCGAAGATCTCGCGCAAAATCAAACACTCAACTCGTGTATTAAGATGGCCCTATCATCTAAGCTTAAAACTGTCATTGGTGGACTCATTCCCCCAACCTCGTGTCTGGAAAAACCCGCCAATCGAGACCAATCTTCTCCCACTAGTTCATCACCATCCCCGTGCTTCACTTACGGCTTTTGGGAATAGAGCTCGCGTTACCCCAGGATTTAGCAGAAATGCTTGTTTAACAGCTGACTCAATTCAGATTGTTGAGGCGGTGTGATTGGTCTCCCCAAATAGCGGGTTGGGCGATGGACAGACGGAATATTTGGAGGCTTATTTCCTCAAATAAGCATCGAGAGAGGCTGGAGATGTAACATCAAACGGAGTTTCACTCGGAGGACTAGCTTGCCGCTTTAGGACTCGTTCGTCGCTCTTAGATGGCTATTGGTGCAAACGCGATGAGAACCCTCAGGGTTATGGCAATGAAGGATATATCACGGTGAAGAATAGTTAAAGACATAGGAGAGTTGTGATTATATAAAGAATGATGGATCCTATGAGCCAAGAGCATCTCATCACTGCACCCGCCACATCATAACAGCCATCAAGACATCCTCAGTGCAACCGTTCACCCAACATGAAGTACGCTACCATCCTCGCCCTTGCTGGCGTCTCTTCCGCCGCTGTCACCAAGACTCTCCCCAAGTCAGCTGGTGTCACCTCCTTCCCCACTGCTGTTCCCGTCAAGGGCAGCTTTGACGGTGGCATGAAGCGATTCGAGCGAAGCAGTAGGTTTTTTTTTTTTTTTTAACATCCTTTTCCAAAAGATAGACTAACACAAACTAGCCAACGTTTGTCAAGGTCAAACAGAGACTGGTGAGAAGGATGCTATGTTCATTCTCGAGAACGGCGCTACTCTTTCCAACGTCATCATCGGTGCTTCCCAGGCCGAGGGTGTTCACTGCAAGGGAACCTGGTAAGTCAAAACAGTACTGTAGCATTGTTTGTCGTTAACATTCTCACTAGCACATTGAATAATGTCTGGTGGGCCGAGGTCTGCGAAGATGCTCTCACTCTCAAGCAAACTAGCGGCACATCCTTCGTTAACGGTGGTGGCGCTTTCAACGCTGACGACAAGATCATTCAATTCAACGGCCGTGGTACCGTCCAAATCAAGGACTTCTATGCCCAGAACTATGGCAAGCTGGTCCGCAGCTGCGGCAACTGCAAGGATAACGGCGGTCCTCGCAACGTGGTCATTCAGAACTCTGTCGCTGTCAACGGAGGTGTCCTGTGCGGTATCAACACCAACTATGGCGATACCTGCAAGATCAGCAACACTTGCCAAAACAGCGGCAAGTACTGCGATCGCTACCAGGGCAACTCGGATGGCTCTGAGCCTTCCAAGATTGGATCAGGTCCTGATGGAAAGTTCTGCACTACTACTGGTGTTACCAAGAGCTGTTAGATGGATTGACGAGTAACGCGAGACGGGAATGATTGGGTTACTGTTGCAGTAAAAGTCGATGAGCCAAGTTTAGCTTCTGTATATATTTGCCTAGGCTGTTATAGCCTCAATGTCACATACAATTTTAAGAGCACGAATCATCCGATCAGTTGTACCTTCAATTTGTTTCTTTTGTAAAGACGTTGTAGCAAGGTTGTATCTAGTTCGTGTAACGCCAGAATAAAATTGCAATAAGTCATGCACTATTTCAAAACTGTCAATTAAGCGAAGCAGCATGGGGTTGATTCCAGAACGGGAGCAAAACGACACGAATACTCATTCGTATGTGCGCAAGGTTCACCTGCTCTTTGTTATTGCAGAGCGGGAAAGTAAAAATGGAGTGCGAAAATACAAAAAAAGAAAGAATGAGGAACACCGGATTTGAACCGATAACCTTCAGGAATCCCCGAATTGAGCTGTGGGACAGCTAACTGGAATCTGACGCGCTACCGTTGCGCCAGCTCCCCATCTTTTGGTGATGAAGCAGTTCTAAAAAGAAACTATGTACCAAGACAAGAAATTCCGAGAACAAAGAACAGCGCAGAAGGTGGAAGCTCTATTGACCCATCCGTGGTATGGTAGCCCACATCGGTGATCTTGCGGAGATAAAATAAAGTGAGGCAATTGCGGTATCTCGCTTAGAGCAATCGACCAAACAACAAGTTGTTTCGCAAAATGCTAAGGGGCGCAACGTGAAGATCTGCATTCGTCGGAACTTTTTCTAGCCAGGATTCAAGCTTTGCCTTCCAAAACTCGGCAAGAAGACCCCTGCAATTCTTGAGACGTTGAGCGATTGCTCGTGATTGGGATTTATCAGAAACGCTATCGGTTCCTTTTAATCTCACAAAAGAACCTCTGATGTTCCAAGATTTAGACAAGCGAACAAGACCTTTTGACGTGTTCAGGGGATCAGACATGAAACCAACTCCCTAGCCAGGCAATTGATCGTCACGATTGGCTAGTCGCCTCGGCCGATATCGTTTCATGGCAGATTAAGCATCTCGGAATTCTTATTGGTGAGAGATCGGCCATGCTAATACCCAACTCCACAAGCATGGCGGTAATGGAATAACCAGTCATAACACAAAACCAAGGCAACTCATTAATTATGCACTCCTTTTGTAGCATTCGACCTCGTGGCGAACGACGCATAGTCAAACTTGAATACTGCACCACACGTTTCGGTTGGTTGAGGCATTGACGGTTAATAATTATGCTATAGCTCAAACTCCATCGGTGGAGGCAACTCCCGGGATCGACACGCCTTTTAGGCAGGTAATGGTTGCAGACAAGGATGTAGGTTATTTCTCAGACGATGGCGATCATCGGAGCAGAGCACATGTCTTCGCACGATAGGCCTGAGTGCGAATGACTACCAACAACCGAATATAGACGAGGATGAAAGGAGATGAACTATCGAGATAAATAGATGCGTCTGTCTCGAGAAACTTCATCTCATCTCATCAAGCAACTCAGCTCTTCGGTCTTTACAACAAGTCAACAGTTACTTTCACTCACTACACCACCCTCTTTTTCAAACACCAACTTCAACACTCATTATCAAAATGCGTTCCGCCACTCTTCTCGCTCTTTTGCCCTTTGCGCTGGCCGCTCCCTCTGCCTCAGTCTCTCGACGAACTGAGCCCGCTCCTGTCATCCGACCTCGTGGCGTCAAGCTTGTCGATGGCAAGTACATCGTCAAGATGAAGAGCGGTGTCAGGGCTGCTTCTGTTGACAGCGCTGTTTCGACTATCCAGGCTGATGCCGATTACACTTACACCAAGACCTTCAATGGTTTTGCTGCTAGCCTCAAGGACGATGAGATTGAGAAGCTCAAGCACGACCCCAACGTGAGTTGCATGAATCACAGTTGATCAGGATAATACTAACAATATTCAGGTCGAGTACATTGAGCAGGATGCCGTCATCACCATCAAGGCTACCGTCGAGCAGAACAATGCTCCTTGGGGTATTGCCCGCCTTTCCAGCTCCAAGCCTGGTAGCAGGACTTACACCTACGACGAGAGCGCCGGAGAGGGCACTTGCTCTTATGTCATCGACACCGGTATCGATGTTGAGCACCCTGTAAGTCTATCCCAGACCTCGCAAGTATTCCATTCTAACATTAGCAGGACTTTGATGGGCGCGCCAAGTTCCTCAAGAACTTTGCTGGTGGCCGTGATGGCGATGGCCAAGGCCACGGCACCCACGTCGCTGGAACTATCGGCTCAACCACCTACGGTGTCGCCAAGAAGACCAGCCTCTTCGCCGTCAAGGTCCTCGGTGATGACGGTTCAGGTACCAACTCTGCTGTCATTGCTGGTATGGACTTCGTCGCTAGCCACGCCGACGACGAGAGCTGCCCCAACGGCGCCGTTGTCAACATGTCTCTAGGTGGCGAAGCCTCCCAGGCCATCAACAGCGCTGCCAAGAGCATCGTCGACGCTGGTCTCTTCCTCGCCGTCGCTGCTGGTAACGAAGCCACTGATGCTTCCAGCTCCTCCCCTGCTTCCGAGGTCAGCGTCTGCACCGTCGGCGCAACCACTCGAAACGACTCTCTCTCCGACTTCTCCAACTTTGGCGATCTTGTCGATGTCCTTGCTCCCGGTACTGACATCCTGAGCACCTGGCCCGGCGGTCAGACCAACACCATCTCTGGAACTTCCATGGCTTCTCCCCATGTTGCTGGCCTGGCCGCTTACTTCCTCGGCCTTGGACAAAAGGCTGAGGGTCTCTGCGACTACATTGCTTCCCAGGCTCTCAACGGAATCGTGGCCAACGTGCCTCGCGGTACTGTTAACAAGCTTATCAACAACGGTGTTAGCAAGTAAGATGGGCCAAGAGCTGGCTTAGATCCATCTGTATAGTTTTCTTATGTATGATTAACGTATCATATAATGTTATTCCCTTTACCTTCAATGAATTCGCGGAATCTCTCTATTAGTGATATAGACATGCGGAAGATATAACGTCGAATTCGGCACATGTTGGTCAGGCTTCGCCCCAGTACAAGCGACGAGGGTCGATCAAAGTCGTGATGGCGTCAATGGGTGACATTTTCGAGATTCTCGTCTACTTACGATCCATGTCTTACTTCCACTTTACTCTTTCCAGCCATCTCCAGCGCCGAGGAACCAGTTCACACCCACCAGTCGTAGCCCATACTTTTCCACGAACTTGGCGGTATCGAAAGACCGTCTTTCCGTAAACTCTTCACCTCCGACGTCCTTCTTTGCCAGATCGAGGTCTGCAGGTTGACGATACAGAAGTAGTAGGTATCTGTGTGGCTTTGAGCTGAGATATTGTTAGCAAACGATCCGACGATGAATGACGTCTTGACTCACTCATCCTTTGGGCCGGGTCCCAAATACTCTGTCAGCGCTGGCTGGATCTGGGCGACAGCATCAGCACTTCCCAAAGGCCTTAAGCCGGGAAGAACCCAGTGTCTCCAGAATGCAAACTTGGGGTCGTCGGGTGTCGGCGCATCAGGATCAACGAGGAGAAGCATATACGTAGCATCACCTGGCGCATCGGCCTAAGAGTAAATAGCATAAGCAAAGATCCTCATCTCTGAAGTCCATATACATACCTCTTGATCGAATGAGACACTGGGTGAGCGCTTGCACTCACTCGCGCGAAACAAGTTCCCCAGCTCAACGTCCTTCCCATCAAAGGAAACGCGCAGATTGGTGCTAGGCTTGAAGTCCTCGGGAATAAGACTAGCTGCTACACCTGGGACTAGCTTCGCCTCGGCTAGGGAACTCGATAGTGTGGTCGACATTGTGAATAAATTGTCGGATTTCCTGATCTGGAGTTTGTGTTTGTTGCAATTTTGAGCGAGGTTGGGTCGATGACGGTATTTGAGAGAAGTTACCCCACGTTGGGGGCTTGCATCAGAATGACATCTGACTGGTGGAATAATGCGTGAGCAGCGTTGTTGAACATCACGATACCCCCAATGTTGACGATTAATGAGCGGGACTACAACGCGGAGATGAAAATAAACTAACAATGCTGTTTGACACGTTGTTTATTGTGCCTGGGCGCAGAGCATCTGCAAGGCAAGTCGAAGGGTGCGGCGCGCGCCGAGGGTGACCCACTCATTAAGCTTATCATGCGGAAGGCCGATAACGGCACCCACGAAAAAGCTTGGTCGCTATAGGGTAGGGCAGGTGCATTGAACCTTCAGAAATCCAACCTGCGAAACCGACACATATCGATAAATTATAAGCAATTAAGCATTAGTAAATATCTAAAGACGCCTTCACAGCTCTTACTGATGTCATTTCTTTGTAGATAAAATACAGAAATGGGCATGGTGTGGCAATCTGCGGATTTAGATGATTTATGTCTACAAGATTTGAATATGACCACACTTGACTACGAGTTAGAGGCAAGCTTCTGGGTCTGTCAAGCTGACCCACCCTGAATCTTTTCATTGGTCAAAAAGACAACAGAGATAAGATAAGATGAAGAATTACATCATAGTCACGTGAAGAACGCGGGTCATCGGTTTCGCGTGTGCCATCGCGTCACCATTCTAAGTGCTGAAGAATCACGCGCGGTTCAAGAGCCGCTGCTTCACTGGCCCACGTTTACAGCATCGCAATCCGTCGAGCACTACATGTTATTGCGAAGCCTCACTTTGATCCCATGACTTAGAGCTATTCTTCCGCGTAACACCGAGTCACAGCGCTCGTCCCGTGATAAGGAAAAGAGAAGCCGACGGGCCTCCAATCCCACGTCCGTCTCGGCTCCTTGATTCGGGCGCACGATTTCTTGAGTGAGCAGTGAATGCAACATGGTTGCCAAATACTTACAGAAACCTCCTCCACCATTCAACTCTATCTGTGGACAGCCTTTCTCGAAGCCATTTAAGCAGCACCACTTGGCCACGCCCATCGAAAAACTTACCGCCCACTTTACTGACCTCGAAACCATGGAACGTTGACCAGGCCGATCGGTAGCTGTTCCTCCGAAAACTTCTTACAACTGCGAATGTTACACCGGTCCCCTTTGCGACGGCGCACCCAGCGCCTACCGATTGTCTTGCCAAGCCGACACCATAATGAGCTGGCAACAGTAGTAATACAAGCATGATGGTGTCTCAAGAAACTCGCTCTCAAATAATCTCACCGCGAAGTCGAAGGCTCCGACATCCTTGACCGAGAACAAATCTGAGTCCCAGAGAGCCGTTACTTGACGACAACGTGCCAGCGCTCGCCAACAACCCCTCTTCCTCCCAATCTCCATGTCGTGATGCGTTTCCCACAGTGTCCATAATGACCGATTCTCGATATCGACTCAGCATCGCTTTGCCGCTCCGGGAAGCCCCGAAATCCGCGCATGCGACCATACTTTCTTCCCTCCGAAAGCTTAAGTGACACGATAAAGGCAGCATCCCATCCATACTATTCCCGATCGACCGATCGAATACATACATTTTCCACGCCTAAAAAGTTGTGGTGTAGCGACCGACGGCACTTGGGTTTTGCGAAGTCCGAGACCAAGTCCGTCGGTACTTGCCTTTAAACCGCGCCGAAAGACCATCGGACCCGGCGAGAAGAACAAGGCCAAAGGACAGTTCTTGTGCCACGGAGTTCCGTGCAAATGTGACAGGACCAGCACAGCTTTGTGTCAGGTTTCATCGTTCGTGCTATGTCGTTGTCCTTACCACCTGGCGATAGCTTCTATTCAGGTTGCGCTCTATCGGGGAAAGGTCACCTTGCTACTGAGTGATGGTATTCTGTGTACGACGAAGCTCGCATCGCGCGGACATCGAACTCCTACGGATGCGGCAAAGGCAATCACTGAGCGCATTGCGGTAAAGTCGCTGTTGCACGTCGGCCGGACGTTCTGCCAGCATCAACCGCAAAGCCAAGAGGAACGGACATCTGCTACGGAACACCAATGGCTCAAGGCCAGGAACCTGGAATCCGGAACCCGAGAAGCCAGGTGGGCCATGTTCCCTGTAAATTACGCCCGATGCCGTTGACCAACGGATATCATTGCTCGCTTGAAGACCGAAGTCCATCGGGGCTCGGTGTACCATCATGTCCGTTCAGAAGTTTCCGTCCCACTATTGTTCTGGTCAAGGTGAATGTAGTGATAAAGCAAAAAGAGTCCAACGCCGACCTTCTGTTTCATGTCGTATAAAGCCTACCGAATGTCCAGCAATATAATGTCATGAAAGCCATCCTGTATATGCGCCCCGAAGCGCCCTTCTGACCATACAGGCCTCTTACGCAAGCCTTGACCTGACTTCTGAGTGTTCCCCATGATACAGTAACATGGCCAGGTGCTTCGTCCACAAGCTGTCAAAGGGAACAATTGCCACGATCTATATACCATAGATATCGTTCCTGATCCCCTGCCCTGCCGTCCTCTATCTTTATTTGAGCATCATGGTAGATCAATATGGCTCGCGGTAGAACACTTGGGTTTAGACCGTCCCAAAACGCTCATCAGTCATTTTAATTGCCACATAAAAGCTTGCTATTAGCCATGGTAGTATGCGAAGCCATTGCCACTTATTGCGTTATCGCTTGTGTACACTTGGTAGGTCTTGGCTATCGGTGATGGAAGACTGGCATCCGTTCATTCGCAAGGGCAACTTATCGCAATTTTCGATGGCAAAGTGTAAATCACTCAGCGCATTTACTTATTCTCCCAAAGCGAAGAAAACCAGCACTGGAGACGTCTGAACTACGAAATACAAGGGTGCAGCAGTTGACTGATGGAAGAGAGCGATCATTAAAATAACTGGTGCAATGCTATATGGTTTCCAATTTCTGCGAAAGTTAGCGGATGGTGGCTAGGTCTGATTCTTAACGGAATCGGATCAACGATGCTATCGTCCACCCTTCTTATTTTTTGCTCTCTCAAAGCCATCAGTTCGATTCCCTGGCATCTTTTCTCGAAGACTGCACTTCCCCGCCAAATCCTCGGCCAAGTAAGATGTGAGCCGAGAAACGAGGCACTCGAGAATGAGGTTGCCGCCTACGCAGGTACCACTGCATGTCTGAGCCGGATGATCGAGGTCAGGTCACTGAAGTCAAGGCAATTGATTCCATGCGCTGCAGATTGATTCCAAATGTAAGCGGGGCCGATGATTGGCTTGTAAGATTCGGGTTGTGGGTGTGGAGGGACCATCAGACAGTTAGCGGAACAGTGAACTTTCAGGGCTCCGGAGTATCAGAGAGCGTTACATCATTGAGGCAGCCCGTAGTTCTCTATTTTTTGTTGGAATTTGCTACAATTTAATAACCAGAATTCAAGAAATCATTTTAATACAGCATGAACTGAAGTGATGTATCATTGCCATCAAATTGAATGGCTCTCATCCTTCTTACCCAGTTCCGAAACCACGATTGTAATGATGGAAGTTGACCCCGCTCTTTAGCCTACCATCTCGGGGGACAAACCCGCAGCACGCTACAGCGGAGGGGCACAGAAGTGAGAGCTCCCCTGCTATCAGATCCTCTTTTTCCAAGAGTATGTAAGCGATCTATGACCAAACGGGTTGTTGGAACGCAGACAATTGGATTGCTCAGTTGCTGTAGTGCTTTGTTTTTGCGGGGCAGGACCGGTACTAAACCGATCACGGGGTGTTTGCGACCCAAGGCTATTCACCTGTGGCGATCAACTCAAGTGTAATGCGATGCGATGTAATTCACAGTCGAGATATCATCCATTTGAGTATGTAATTCTAGATGTTTCTTTGAGGCGATTCATTGCAAATAGTCATGATCATCTCAAGCCCGGTGTCTCTTTTCCGATGCCGAAGCAATCCGGGCTTTTGTGATGATTCTCGTTACACTGACTGCTGGATCGGTATAGCTTCCCCGCACTTGGCTACAGTGCATCGTGTAGCTTTGTTGACAAAGCCGGCATAAGTTCCCGAGTATCAAGCAAGACTGCTTGTCGAGATTCCGAGCGTGATCCGGACCTCGTCTTCTCCGTCTCCTCTTTCTTACCTACCTACTGTCGCCACTCCACTCACAGGCCTTCTTTTGCCAATCCAACTCTTGCTATAAAGAGGCCCCAAACTCCACCCCCGCATCTTTTTCTATGCCTCGGTTCCTTCTCCCTCTGTCTTCTTCTTCTTCTCGTAATTTGTCTTTGTCTTTGTCTTTGTCTATAGCGAGGAGGACCTGGACTTTGAAAAACACAGCAGCAACACACAGATTCTTGTCTACAACACCATACAATATGTCCGAGAGCAAGTGTCCCGTTGCGCACACAAAGGTGCCCAACGTCGCGGGACACGGCGTCACTCACCAGAAGTGGTGGCCCGAGTCTCTCAAGACGAACATCCTGCGCCAGCACAGCAACGTCACAAACCCCTACGGCGAGAACTTTAGCTACGCTGAGGCTTTCAAGTCGCTCGACTACAATGCGCTCAAGGAGGATCTGCGCAAGTTGATGAGCGATTCGCAGGATTGGTGGCCTGCCGACTTCGGCCACTACGGTGGTCTCATGGTGCGAATGTCATGGCACAGCGTTGGAACATACCGTGTCTTTGACGGCCGAGGTGGTGGTCGACAGGTAAACACTCAATTAACTCCCGACTTGATTGCCCACATCGCTAACAAACCTTACAGGGTCAGCAGCGATTCGCCCCTCTCAACTCGTGGCCCGACAACGTTTCCCTCGATAAGGCTCGCCGACTCCTCTGGCCCATCAAGCAAAAGTATGGTAACAAGATTTCATGGGCCGACCTGATCGTCCTTGCTGGCAACGTCGCCCTCGAAGACATGGGCTTCAAGACCCTTGGCTTCGCTGGTGGCCGTGAGGATACATGGGAGGCTGATGAGGCCACCTACTACGGTGGTGAGGATACTTGGCTCGGAAACGACGTCCGTTACTCCAACGGAAGCAAGGGAACCACTAAGCCTGGTGCCACCGACTCGGACCAGCCCGAGCACACTGATATTCACAACCGAGATCTCGAGAAGCCTTTGGCGGCTGCTCACCACGGTCTCATCTACGTCAACCCTGGTATGTCTCCTCGTTTTAATAGTTGCACGATCATCGCTGACAGTAAATAGAGGGTCCTGATGGCCACCCCGATCCCGTCGCCGCCGCCCGTGATATCCGCGAGACCTTCGGCCGCATGGCCATGAACGACGAAGAGACCGTTGCCCTCATCGCTGGTGGTCACACTGTCGGAAAGACCCACGGAGCCGGCTCTACCGACCACGTCGGCCCTGAGCCTGAAGCCGCCGACCTCGCCCAGCAGGGTCTCGGCTGGTCCAACAGCTACAAGACCGGCAAGGGTCCCGACACAACCACCTCTGGTATCGAGGTTACATGGACAAGCACTCCCGTCAAGTGGAGTCACGATTACCTCAAGTACCTCTTCCAGTTCGAGTGGGAGCTCACAAAGAGTCCCGCTGGCGCTCACCAGTGGGTTGCCAAGGATGCTAACGCTACCATCCCTGATGCCTACGACCCCAACAAGAAGCACAAGCCCACCATGTTGACAACTGACTTGGCGCTTCGTTTCGACCCTGAGTACGAGAAGATCTCTCGTCGCTACCTCGAGAACCCCCAGGAGTTCAACGATGCTTTTGCCAAGGCCTGGTTTAAGCTCACCCACCGTGACATGGGTCCCCGCGACCGTTACCTCGGCCCTGAGGTCCCCAAGGAGGTCTTCATTTGGCAAGACCCCGTCCCCGAGCGCGACTACAAGCTCGTCGATGACGGTGACATCTCCGCCATCAAGAACGAGATCCTCAAGTCCGGCATTGACGTCTCCAAGCTTGTCTCTACTGCCTGGGCTGCTGCTTCTACTTTCCGAGGTAGTGATCTCCGCGGTGGTGCCAACGGTGCCCGCCTCCGTCTTGAGCCCCAGAAGAACTGGGAGGTCAACAACCCCTCTCAATTGAGCCAGGTCCTCAACGGTCTTGAGGGTATTCAGAAGAAGTTCAACGACTCTCAGTCTAGTGGCAAGGCCATCTCTCTGGCTGATGTGATCGTCCTCGCTGGTTCTGCTGCCGTCGAGAAGGCCGCCAAGGACGCTGGTGTTAACATCACCGTGCCCTTCACCCCAGGCCGCACCGACGCCACCCAGGAGCAGACCGACATCAAGTCCGTCAACCACCTGGAGCCTGCCGCCGACGGTTTCCGAAACTACGGCGCCTCCACAGACCGCGTCAAGCTTGAGCACATGCTCATTGACCGCGCTCAACTTCTTACCCTCAGCGTCCCCGAGATCACCGCTTTGGTGGGTGGTCTTCGTGCGCTCAACACCAACTGGGACGGATCATCTCACGGTATCCTGACCAAGCGCCCCGGTGTCCTGTCCAACGACTTCTTCGTCAATCTTCTCGACATGAGCACCGAGTGGAAGCCTGTTGGCAACGGTGACCTGTTTGAGGGTATTGACCGCAAGAGCGGCAACAAGAAGTGGACTGGTACTCGCGTCGATCTTGTCTTTGGATCGCATGCTGAGCTCCGCGCGACAGCTGAGACGTACGCTGAGGCTGGCGGTAACGAGAAGCTTGTTCGCGACTTTGTCGCTGCTTGGACCAAGGTGATGAACCTTGACCGATTTGATGTTAAGAAGGGTAGCGCACCTAATGTCTCTCCTCGACTGTAATTTTATGAATAGCAATGTAGCAAAATACCTTTGAGAATGAAATGATTACGAATTTACTCTGATCGGCGCTTCAACTATGTGATGCCTTGTCTGTCGTCTGTTCCCTCTCACCTCATCAATTGACGTTGCTTCCATGAGCCTTCGTGTCTAATTAATCCCTGATGCCAAAATTTTCGGCGTTGTTTTGGCCTGTAAGTGGGGAGGCAGGATGTTCGTCCGTGCGATGCATCTCGAGAAGCCAGCGATAGACATGGGTGGTGATCTTCTTGTGCTTCNAAAATGCTGCCCCCGTATCCCTGGTAACTTTTTGTTGAAAAAGACACCGTGGTGATGCTATTATACCCAAACCCGAAAATCAAAAAAAAAAAAAAAAAAAAAAAAAAAGCTCGCACGTGCCAGTAATCGTTTGCGGCTCTTGTAGACCCGGCATTAAGACTGTCGCTGACATCCTACTAATTGTGATAGGTCATTGATAGCTCGTGCTGAATAGTATGATCTTGCGACAGTTGAAGCAATTCCTGGACCTGACCCAGCCGAACCGGACCCACCACCGGGAGATCAACCGCCCAACTCCGATCATGTGAGGCAGATATTCCCGACATGTCTGATAACGCAAACTGACAGATACCACAAATAGTAGCTTGCAATGAACTTATGTGCCTGATTAGCAAGACGTGCCACATAGTGCGTTGCCATTGATAGAAGAGCGCTGGTGATGATAGGTGGAAAGCTGTTGGAACATAACCAGTCCTAGCATAGCTATCAACCATTTGCCGCTTCCCTATATGCTCTAGTCCGTCTAAAATTTGTATCACCATGATTGATTGCTTTGAGATCGAAAAATGATGCACATAAGTGCTCATAAATACTTCATATTGCCACTTCTGAGACCTGTTCGACCGTTCCTATGCACTATCGAGCTTCTCAAGGCAAGGGCTTGCTATTATTACTGCATGAGAAGGGAAGCAATCTCAGAGCGTGATATCCTTTATGTGCTAATGTTATTCTCAAATTTTGCTGGTACACTTCAGGTGAGTGTACACATTGCTTAGACTCCTATAGGGTCAGTTATGCTGTTACGACCGATGCAGCTGTCAAAGTCGCTCCAGAATGAACACGGCATCAGGACAAAGGAGATCTAAGGGTCACGGCGATAAGCGAACTGTCGAGAGGATTCGTAGACCGAAGTTCATTATTTGTTCAAGCCGTTTTACCATCTGGCGGCACAATTACACACAATAAGGAACATATATGGCGACTTAAAAAGCTGCTGAATAATGAGCCTGTGATCAGTTTCTACGTAGGCAACAATCTTTCGAGATACTTCTGATATAGACAGGCGGGCACAACAACCCGCACACATCGACCTCGGAAGAAACACGAGGTAGCCTAAGCCCTTGACAAAGTCGCCTAAAACCACTAAGGCTTTTGGCAGCCCTTATGCTTTAGTATGCAGGGCATGTACGGATTACTTACTAACCTGCCGGACGAATAACGATTGTGCCATGGAGTGATCGGGCTGCTGTCAGTACCCGCCAGCCGGCAGTCTAGATACGGGCTCCTATTCACTGCCCCTACCTAAATGTACCTATCAAACAGTGATTCGCAAACATGGATGTCCGTTGCTTGAAGCTTCCATTAACTAGGTACGTACCTTCTGAAGTGTTCACTGTTGCCTGAGTCATCGATGCATCCTTAATCGCTGTGAAGATTTCTCAATTTTTTTCTTTCTCCCTCTCTTCCTTCAACATCACATAATCTTCCTTTCCACAATCTTGCCTTTCTGGATCGTTTGGTTTTTCCTTCTTTCGCTTTGTCGCTCGCAGCTCTACTGCAGCTACGCCGGTCGGTTTGAACCTTATAGCAATGTCCTTCTGGGGACAGGTCAAGGTTACACTAAATACTATATTATATACACTTTGAGACATCATGACCGACCCTCCAACACGACAACTCTCGATATATACAAAGTTTACAAAGTGACTTCCCAGAAAACCTTCAATGTGCGATCTTACGTCAAGGACTGCGCGATCTTGTATGGCCCATAGCCCTTGGAATGAAGCCTCTCTCATCTCTGACAAGTTTCTAGGATTAGAGACTGTGGCCCTATATTTACCAGCGGCAAGTCGCTAGGCTATAGTACCAAGCTTGATATACAGGTCGGTGCATTTAAGCCAGCCGATGAGGATCCTTAGATTGACCTCCTGATCAAGAATCCTCTCGGCAAGAACCAAGTGGCCAACGAAGCCAACTGTTTTGGCGTCCACCATTGTGAGTGGTAGTTTAATTCGACTGGCTTGTAGATATTACCTGCCGACCCCAACGTTCTCAGCCTGCCTGCTCTGGCCAGACGGATACTGTGCTCGCAAACGACCAATACATCGTACAAGTACGATTCCCTCGCGGTTCTCTGAAGCAGAAGGTCGAGCTCGCCCGCGAGAGAGTCGCTACCTTGTTTTCTAAAGCCAAAGCACTCTCGTACACGACCATTTCATTCGGTGATACCAAATTCACTGTTGTTGGTTACGGCCGACCCTACGCCAATGCCGGGGCCCGAGATCGAAGGGTGAGTAAATGACAACGAGCTCATTGTGCAAGGTTACACCCTCCTGGACGCACTTCAATTTAAGGAATATCACGGCGTTGTTCATATCAAGGCTTAGTATACCGGAAAGAATCTCAACTCTTCCCGGCACACTCCTCGATTCGCCTTCCCTTTCACTGTGCCCGAGAATTGGTCACTCACTAGACTCAAGCGCGACATTGCAGCCAGCCCCGGGCACAAGTACAAGCCTAACTACATGCACGCTGGTACTTTTACTGTGCTTCTGAGCCCTTCCTAATACGTCTTGACTTCTTGACAACAATTCACTCGTTACTGTCATGACACAGTCGGTTGTTCAGGAGTGATGTGGCTGGGCGATGTGGCTCAGGCGGTACGTCTTTCAGTTCTAGGTTGATGAAAGAGAGAACAATTCTTCATAGATGCCTGAAATCAAGGTTGCCGGCTACTTCATTCCGAAAGACCCAGAACGGCCTCGTAGGTACTATGTCGTCGTCGCCCTTCCCCAGGAATTCAACGCAGAGTTCAGCGCCGCCTGGTGTCGATTGACCAAGAACACTGATGCATTCAATCTCCTCATTTGAGGCTCAAAGAATTCGTCATCTTCGCGAATAGACGATGGGTTCGTGCAAAGTTAAAGTCGTTGTACCCATCTAGTACTGACAAGTAATAGGGTTGCAGACTCATGTGTCACCCAGAGACACTGGACCAGCTCGCCAACCATTCTATCGAAGAACATGAGGTTGTTTTGCTTGTTCGACGCCCATCTTTCAACGAGAAACTTTATGGCAGGGACGGTGGTAACAAATACACGCCTAAGACCTACAACAACCGAGTGCAGGCTAATAATGCGTACAAGCAGAACGGGGGCAGTTAGGAATAGCTCTCACACAAGTTTGATGCCGGAACCACGGAAGCTGAACGTCAGGTCAAATCTGTCCTTCACTTCCGCCTCGATGGCGAGCCCTCCAACCCAGCAGCCTATTGCCAGCCCATACATCCTGGGGCTAACGTCGTGTCGGAGAAGTTGGATCGAGATCAGCAAAACACCCATGATGAAGTTTGTGACCGCATAGCTCTCTACAGCGAGGTTATGCGTCGGTCTAGCTTTTACAACTGGATGACCTCTAGATCCCGAACGTCTCACAGTTCCGTGGCTCCTTCTCCCAAGTTGCCTCTTCCCAAGGCTTCCTCTCCTAAAATACTGTGCCTTAAAGCATCTAAACCTAAAGCCTCTCCTAACACACCTTGTCTTTAAAAAGCCTAACCCTAAGGCTTCTCCTAAGGTGCCTTCGTCCAAGGTTTCGTCCCCCAAGACCCCATCCACGAAGGCTCCAATTGGGCCCTTGGCAACTCCCGCCCACTGTCCTCGCAAGACTCGAGTCTCCTAGGCACCGGTCACATGGTTAATCGATTATCGAGCTATAGAAGATCTCTGACCTGGGTGCTCCGATGGCATCTGGCCTACCGGCCTACCATCTCAAGGTAAAACTTCGCATGGTTCGTTCTAGGAATGTTCGATCTCGTCTCCAGTGTGATTTATCCCGACACCCCATTCACCTATCATGCCAGTTGAACAGCTGACAATCGGGAGTTCAAAGTCGGCCACGGTATCGAGGCTTACTTCCGCGCTAAGTTTCCCGAGCTAAACGATCCCCGTGATGGGAAACTACGGCCCATTTTCATCCATTGCATAGGCTCCCGTGTCCTTGAGGATCCCAAGACAGGTTCCACGCGCAGTCACAATCAAGCCCAAGACGGCCTTGATCTGCTCAACAATATGGTCGAGAAAATCTCAGTCGATCCAAAGACGTGGCAGTTATTGCCCCCTACGCCTCGAGCGTCAAGCTCATTAACTCCATGCGATGTTCCTACCCTGCCTTGCGCGCACTCCTAGACGCTGGAACGATTGATTCCTTCCAGGGCCAAGAGCGCATCATCACTCTTGTCATCATGGGTACTGCGCACCCCCAACCTGGACCTGGGTCGACTCAGAACAAGCAGCGACTTAATGTTCTTATTACTTGACAGAAGTGTGCTCTTCTTATCGTTGGTGATATTAATGTCGGCGATCCTTTCCGCGAGGTCACTCAGGAGCCCTTTTCAAAGTGGTGAACACTGTTGGTGAGATGAGCAATATCAAAGCTGCTGCTCTTCGTGCGATCCACCGTGGCTTGATGGAAGATGGGCGTGTAATGACTGTGGAAGTGGAATAACAGAAAAGAAAACTGGGTCTCTAAGCTTTAGGGTGCAGAAGTAAATAGTCTAAGAATATGCTCTAAAAATTGCATAAAGTGACACACTAGTTTCGTCTTTTATGCTTTCACTGGCCGAGTTTATAATTTGATATGGCGATGGTAATCGGAAATATTACGAAACAATCCAGCAGCCGGCCCAAAGGATGTGATGTTCAACGATGACAGCTAACCTAAGTCAACTGCGCTAAGTTAGTAAATCCCATCATGACGGTCTTTGCGTCTTCTTAAATCTCCTAGCGGAATGTCCCATCAAAAGGTCGAGGCCTTTTGTTCAGTCAGTCGGCGGGCGATCCTGTGGGGTAAACTGACTCAAGCAATGACCTGACGTGCAAGTACTTATGTCTCGTTTACCTTGGTAGCTAAATATGGCTGCAAGGATTACAGTATCATTCGATCCTCTGTGCGCCTCCAGATCAGAGCGTCAATCACGTGCATCTTGGGTTGATGCATGTCAGGTTTGTGATTGATGATGTACAGTTCTGTGACCGTCATTTTCTCTTTGTACCTGTTCCTGGAGGAAGCGAAATGCCGAAGCCAAGAGGAGCTAGATTTTATTGCCAGTGGGTCAATGAACCAATACCCAGCAGGATGGAAACCTTTTATTCAATAGTGGATTTAATCCTCTTTATTATCAACGTAAACTTAATTAATTAACGGAAAAGACATGGCAGACGGAACGTGAGAATGCCGTTGACCCTCAACGGTCTATTACCACATTCCAGTCGTCTTGGGACTTAGCTCAATTGGCGATAGCCACCAGGTGAAGCTGAAGATAATACGTTCGGTTAAGATAGTTCGTCTTCAAGAGACGCTATTCGCCCAGGTTCCTGGTTCCCCTGCGGCGTTGGACGTTGTATGGCTTCTCCGTGTTATCTAGCGCTGTAACCACGTTAGTAGTAACGGTCGAATTGGGCGGTAATAGATAACACCGCGACGCAACCCAATGTTACAACGATGAAGAAGCCCGAGCGCTGGGAAATGTTTTAGCTTGGTTCCGTTGAAGAATTAGCACTGACATTGACGCTGACATTGACACTGACAGCGATGGAGACAGCGGAATAAAAGCGTCTCAAGCCAACCTGGACTTAGATTCCGAGTCCTGTACGTCATTTGATGGATGAGCTTTGACTCTCGAATGTTGGTTAACTTTACTAGCTCTTACATTCACTGGGAATAAACCGCACGGCACAATAAGACATACTCAACATCTTCTACAAGTAGCACAAGTACCCGGCAGATATTGTTTTCTTACCGATCAGCAGTCGATTCGATTATGCATCGTGATCTGACAGGCATTGTATACCCTGCCGATGTAACTCAGCTGGTTAGCCAACGCTAAAAGGGTCCTCTCCTACTGCGACCAGTCCACGTTAGGGTCCTTTTTCTTTTTTACTCCCTACCTTTGGGATTAAACTAGCGGACCGCTAAATTAGAACCTCGATAACCAGCTGTAAAACAGCAGATGACGCACTGATCGTCGATCTCAGTTCTTTTCCCCTATCATCGGGATCGGGACCTGAGCGTTACTTTTTGTTCCTGCAAGGGCAACTCTAAGGGCCAAATTGACCAAATCGTCATGTAAAGTTAATTAAATGTGATCTACAGCCTTTATAATATCCCCAAAATCTCGTAAATCTCACCCTTGCAAGCTGACGTCCGAGTTGTATTCTCAAACGGGTCAATGGTACTCTTGGTAGGGCAATGCCTCGCCTCCACTGGATTCCCCATTCGGTACATCGCCCTGTCCGTTGGTTTCCCATTAAAGACGTGAGTTGCCGTTTATGTGCTTGTCATATCGTTCCTTTTTTGAAGCCGAAAGTCTCTGTGTCATCATTTTATCTAGGGATTTCGTAAACGCACCATTGAACTGACATACCGATCCCAAAATGCAGAAGACGCATCTTAACCTCGTCGACGACGAAGGAGACATGGATTCCTGTCCACCGCCGATTCCCATTCGGTCAAACGGCCAAAGGCGACAAGTCACAATGAAGCAGAGGTATGTACACTGTTATGTCTCAGCTCCAGCCTTACCCAGCTAGCTTGACCAGGCCAATTGAGTCCGTCATAGGCTAACAAATCAGTTTTGAGACACAAGATCTAGGGGATGGATTAGGTGATGGAAAAGCCGATTTCGACCCTCAGCTGCTGCAGCAGCCATCGACATCGTCACCCACTCACCATCATAGTCGCAATCGCAACAACTACCACAACCACAACCATAATCATAACCACGATCAAACTCATTCTCATACTCATGCGCCAGCACCTACACCAGCGCCTGCGTCAGCTGCTACACCCACTCGACCGTCGTCCTCTGCAACCTCTCACAGCGCAATGTCGTACCGATCCCACGAATCGGAAGTTTGGTCGCAAAGAGACAGAGAAGCTTCATCAATTTCGTCCGTCTATGTACCTACACATCTCCCCGCGCTACAAGCAAAAGGTGCCGGTGCAGAAGTCGATGGTCTCGAACCATTGACAGAGGAAGAATATGACCCTTCATCATTCGATCTTGTCGTGCCCGCGCACGCGATGGGAAAGCAGTATACCTTGGAAAGTCAATCCGAGCTTCTGTTTTCCGCCAAGCATCTCACCATAATTTTTGAAGATCCCATCTTTTTACAGCGTTTCACAAATTTTCTTTCTTCATCGCGGCCAGGTTCAATGCCGCTTTTGACTTATTATCTTGATACCCTTAAAGCGATCAAGGCTATCAATTATGCCAATTCCTTGACAGCGTCTTTGGAAGAAGTTGATGGTCATGACTTCACAATGGACCCTGTTACTAGTACTGTCAATGCTGCTCTTCAAAAGAGAGCCACCGAAGCTTTCCAAGCTATGGCCAACCATGATTTGCCAGCTTACATCACCCACACATACATTCAAACCGTCAGTATCACCATCAAGCGAAGAATAACAGACACTTTGGCACCTCAATTGCGCGAGCTTTCAGAAGGATTGGCAGAAGTTTTCTGTCTTACAGACCCTTCGCGACCCGACAATCCCATTGTTTTCGCTAGTGAGGGTAAGTTCAGTTAATCACGAAACTTGTGGCAAGCACTAATATGATCGCAGAATTTCACCGAACAACACAATATGGAATGGATTATGTTCTAGGCCGCAACTGTCGATTCCTTCAAGGCCCCAAGACCAACCCATTCAGTGTTCAGAGAATCCGTGACAAGCTCAAAGCTGGTAAAGACCACTGCGAAACTTTCCTCAACTACCGTCGTGATGGTTCGCCTTTCATGAACTTGCTCATGGTGTCTCCTCTATACGACTCGCGAGGTGTTGTTCGCTATCATCTTGGTGCACAGGTTGATGTTTCTGGTCTCGTAACCGACTGCTCAGGTCTCGAATCACTATCCAAGCTTTTGAACCGTGAGAACCCCGAGAATGAGCGCTACCCGGGTGAGAACGCCAACAAGGCGAAGCCAGACAAGAAGGATGAGTTCAGAGAGTTGGCAGAAATGTTTGACCTCACTGAACTCAAGACTGTGCGTGAATCAGGCGGTGCTTTCCACAGAACGCGTCAGCAGGATTTGAGACAGACGGATACAGCACCTGCGAACTGGAGCAAGCCAAGATTTGTCTTTGAGGACGATGCTACCATCAACAGACGCCTGTCCGACCCCATTCTCCAGGAAACAGCTACGATGAGCTTCGGTGGTCGTCTCAGTGGTATTTACAAGCACTACCTTCTCGTCCGGCCATACCCCAGTCTACGAATTCTCTTCGCCTCGCCATCTCTCCGCGTCCCAGGCATGCTACAGAGCCCATTCCTCTCCCGCATCGGTGGCTCCGACCGTGTTCGTGAAACACTTACCCAGGCTTTCGCTGGTGGAAATGGTCTCACAGCCAAGATTCGCTGGTTGTCAAAGACCGACATGAATGCCAGACACCATGGTGAGGGTGGCCAAGCACCACCCGCAAATCCCGGACGCAACCGCTGGATCCACTGCACACCACTTCTGGGATCCAACGGTGCTGTTGGAGTGTGGATGGTTGTCCTGATCGATGATGAGTCTGACGAGGCGTTTATTCGAAACATGAGGAGAGATGCACCGGCCGTGCAGCCTGCGCCGAGACCAAAGTCGAGGGTTGACCAACTTACAGGGGAGGATGACAGAATGAGTTTGAGCAGTTTTGCAGCTCAGCATCGTGGTTAGTAGGACGGAGTTAAAGTATCATATGACCTGGGAGAATGCTTTGCTCGACGGCATAGCATTGACGAGACATGAGTGTGGCATATACTATGGTCTACATATTTGTAATTAATGATACCTCTTTTAAGCATTAATATGAAAACAACATAGATAAGTAAGCAACGGACATGAGCATGAAGCTTTGAATGACACCCTTGAACAACTACAGTTCTTCCGTTTCTCGGACCTCGTATCGTAGACATAGCAATATGCCGGAGCTTGAAGATAATACTGTAACAATATGAGGCCCACATCAGTCAACATGTGCCGAGTGATATAGTTAAAAGTGCTCTGACACAAGGACGAAGATCAACTCAAGTCCAATTCGGGCCGGGCCGAACTTGTTCCCGCTTGATGACATGTTGACAGGTGCTTAGCCAAGTGCCGTGCGTTTCCTATGAGGCAATGTCTTTAGAATAGTGGGTGTCTCTGATATCCATAGCTACTGATCTCCTGGTAAAGTTGGTGTCTCGAGAAGTTTTAAGATTGAGCGCATACCTCAATAAATCACACATCGCATAATTGTTCTCGCATGAATACAGCTTGTGTAACGACTTATGGCAGCTGACTCAAGCTTAGCTGATCAGTCACCAGGGCTATTTGTAATGATTCATCAAGAAAGGCGCATTTGACATCCAGCTTACGTTCAAGTCGATCAAGTTCTACATGTAGATTCCATCATGTAGCCGTTTCTAAAAGAACTGGCTTGATTTGTTACTATCCCCGCTTACTGCCCGCTGACGTCTACGTTGCAATAGACCAAAACCTATCGCAGATTGTGAAAATAAGAATAAGATTAGGCTTAAAGGCGGCATAGAAAGTGTTGCAACGACAGACTGCTGTGCCAAGCAGTGTAAGAGCGCAGTTTCATTCAATGTATTGGCGTTTCACCATCGTCTGTAGATGTCAGATTACGACATAATCCCCGCAAATTGCGAGTGCAGGGGTATCCTTCAGTGTTATAAGAACCTCAGGTTCTTCCAGCAACTACCATGAAATAAAATCATCATCTTCATCACAGCCCAGCATGTATTCTCGCTCAATCACACCCGAGTATGAGGCTGCAAATGAGAAGTATGCCGCAAATTTTGACAAGGGCGATCTTGCCCTCCCACCATCTCGGTATGAAACTAACAACAAACGTAAAGGACTGTACTGATAATACATGCATAGGAAAGTTGCCGTAGTGGCATGTATGGACGCCCGTCTTGATCCCGCTCAAGCCCTTGGAATTGAGCTGGGCTCAGCACATGTCATTCGCAACGCAGGTGGCCGAGCAGCCGATGCTCTCCGATCTATCATAATTTCACAGCAACTCCTCGGTACTCGAGAGATTATCATCGTGCACCACGTTCGTATACCTGATTCAACCACTTTTGTTTTCAGGTTAGACTAACAAATTCAGACCGATTGTGGTATGCTCACATTTTCTGATCTGGATCTCAAGGCCAAAGTTCGAAAGGATCTTGACCAAGATGTGGATCATATGGCTTTCTTGCCCTTTGGAGATCTGGAGCAGAGTGTTCGTGATGATGTCAAGTTTCTGAGGCAGAGCCCTCTAGTGTTGGATGTTCCTATTACTGGGTATATCTACGATGTCAAATCTGGCAAGATCACGGTCAAGATCAGATAGGCTTTTCATTATTGATAAGGGAATAGGCGGAGTTATAGCCATGATGAATAATTTTTAATTTTCTTAAGGTGTTGCCAATAATGTAACTAGATGGAGTATTGGTCAAATCGTTGACGATTGCCCAAGAGAAACCTAGAACCTAAAAGGATATATATCTCAAATGTTCACATTTTGGCGAAGCAGCTGGTAATCTTAGTATTGAGAGAACTATTTTGAACGACCGTGGATATAACCTAATAGCCCCAAGTACTTCTTCCCACGCCATGCTTATCAAATCTGTGATACTATTCGCTTTATAACCAGCAACAAACCCTCGAAAGAGCGTCCAGTTACGCCAACCAGCTAATACGAGATACTCATTCCCTTGATCACATTTACTGATAGATAGGATTCGAAGTGAAACCAAGATCTAAACTTTCCCAATTCCACAACATAGCAAGATCACCAAGTTCAGCATCAGAGATCTGTTGGAATCCCATTTCCATCTGAGGAGGTCCAGTCGCCAGGTTCTGCATGTGAGACCTGTTGTTGATTTCTTCAGGCCGCGATGGATCGGCTGTTGCAGGAATAGAATGCATGTGCGGCGGGGCCGTATACGTATATTGTTGGTATCTCGGATCTGCAACATTGTGAGGATACGGCACGTATGACTGTCCTTCGGTCTGGATTCTATCAGGAGCCGCTTGGACAGGGTTCGCATATGGCACGTAATGGGCCTGCGCATGAGGCAGTTGGGGCATTGGGGCCGGCGCAACAAGACCTAAATCCACACTTGGTTGCGAGACATACATGGCAGCGACAGGAATAGGACCTTGTCCGCCAGGAGGAGGATCGTATCGTGGCCTTTTATAAGGATCAGAATCCTGCATCCCAGATGACGACGGCAGTTTCTTAATCAGCCGTCGTAAAACATCGTAGGGAGCTTTGGCCGTGTTGGTGGCAGTTCGCAACTTTTTCAACGTGGTGAAGGCTCTGGCGATAGAACCAGTGACTTCCTGGCGGCGCGGCACATGGCCATCGTCTGCGTGGATGATGACTGAGCACAGCAGAGCAGCCGTGTCGAAGATACAGAAGGGGACAAAATGGAAGGTTGTATCTCTTGTCCACACATATTCGAAGAAACGATGGACAGCTTCCATTAGTCGAAGAGCATAGTCGATACCTGTTAAACGGAACTCGAGATCAACGGCGGACGCAGTGGACTCCTTCATAGTCTTGGCCATGAACCCTCTGAAAGGTCCAAGGGCGATAGAGAGAGTGCACGTGTGCATGTAATGACGATGTAGAGCGATCCATGGCAGGTCCTCGTTAGTATCGGTGTTTGGATGGTCCATAGCGTACTCGGGTGGAAAGGTCTTCATGAACTCCTCGAGAATGTTTTGGTAGTCTCGAATATCATCGGCCTCAGTGAGAAGCTTGGGCCCACCAAAGCGCTTGAAAATTAGACTGACGAGTTCGGACTGTAACTTGAGGTGCAGCATGGGTGAAGCTGGGTAGTCCTCTAGTGTTAGACATGGTAAACCGACATCGCATTCGGCGCGGTCGATGAGCATTGGTCGAGCGAGAAGTGAAGAAACGAGCCTTGAAATGTCAGTATGAATAATGATGACCATGTTAGCGTTTTCTTACCAGTCCCAGGAATCCACAATACACCATAAACGTCTCTTCATTTCCAGTTCAAACCCAGGTAATTGGCCCTCAGGTTTCTTGTGAAGGTCTACTAATGTTAGTCTCGCGCATTGATTCGCATGAAAGAAGAAAAGAAAAGAAAGATACGTACTAATCATCTGAGCTTCTCGGACTACAGCTCCAAGAACTTGCCAGCACTCTGCGAAGCGTGCCTCAGCCTTGAACCAGTAACACGAATGTAACAGGTATTGAACCGTGAAAACATGGCCGTACCCGACAGGGATAGCGCTGTGTAGCTCTCTAGCAGCATCGTGATATTTCTGGGTCAAGTCTTTGACAGACATGTCAAGCTCGCTCTCGATTCTGCTAGCCATTTGACTATCGACGTGCTGCACTGAGCATGCACAAACCATGAGAAGAAGGCATGTCCATTGAACACCGCAGGGTCGTCTTTTGGTGTAATCGTCCCACCAGCTAGCATATTGTTTGCTGAAATGTGGTGGGTAGACGATGTAATAGTAAAAATTGACAACATCCAGAAAACTTTGGACGAGAGAATCTGACATTGTGAGATGATATCGTAGTCACGAATGTGATGCACTTACCAACGATATGTCTTGGCGGCAGTACGTCTAATGCGCGTTTCAGCTGAGCGCTGTCCTTCGGATCGAGATAGTACTGATCAGAAGGCCTTGTACTGCCTGACTTTATGTTGTTAGTTAATTGACAGCAATAAAAGTAAATGACAACTTACATCTTGGTCAAGCTTGGTCAACAAATGAAGCCGACCGTACCCAATTGCTTCCAAAACTTCGCCGACATCATCATCACTCTCACCCTCATCGGTTTGCATGTCGCGCTTCCTTTTGACATCTAGAGAAGCAGTCCAAGCATCCTCGCTAGACGTGGCCTTTGGATCATATCTGAAACGACACTGGTCAGCAACCTTGCGCTTCTGACAATGATTGCATGGCCATTGACGATTGCATTTTTGCTTCCGGCGATGACACTCTGTGCACGCGGAGCGCAGCAGAGTATCTGGTTGGGCGATGCCATCAACGGAGAGCGTCCGAGATTCGTCGGGCATGGTAGCAACGGTTTTTGCAGAACGTAGGGATGAGAGAGGGCAGAACGAGGGATAGGATGGGTTTGGAATTGGTTACAGTAGAGGCGGGGCTAGATCTATGGATTGGCGGGATCTACCGTGGTTTATTTGTTTAGTGATCGATGAGACTAAACTGCTCTTGGAAGAATGATTGGCGGTGTTTGTGTCAGGGTCCAGATGGAGATGAGCGGAGGTCCGGAAGCATCAAAGCTTTTCCATTGGTGTGAGGCTTGCTCATGTCTCAGACACCTTGATTGTCCCTTGCAAATTGTTACACTAGGCTGAGAGCTGAAAGGGAATGAAACAGTCAAGTCGGAGGAAAGGAAGGATGGCTTCAGCCAAACCGAGATTTGCTTTTCCAAGACGATCAGCAGGCAGTTGCCCAGCAGTTAGATCTGGGAATCCATGAAAAAAAAGCAAGTGCTACGTGACTCGGGTCCGATCTTCCCGTCTCGCTTTAGAGTAACATTGACTCGGGCGTACAGTGCAATCCAATGTCGAGCAAAATCTATCGAACTGAAAGGTAGACGTGTCATGTTTGTGTTGTGTGCTTGGCTTGCTTGGCTGAGATTGGCGACATTTCGAGTAACTCCTGCATGACGTTACAGACAATACCCTAGATTCGTAATGCCTTTATTCTGGAAGTTGCCTGCATAGATTAGCCACAAGGGTGGTGGCTGGGTTGTACAAATTTGTCAAACTTATTATCAATGCCCTATTTTATTCGTTGTTTGTCCCTGCAGCATACGGCTGTCTTCGGCGACCAATTATTCGCCATGTCTTAGTTAAGGCCGACCCCGATTCAATCGCACAATCCAGCAAGACAAGACCCATTCTTTCCACGTAGGCAAATATCTGGAAAGCTGATATGAGGATCAAAAGTCATATGACTTCCTTCAGATGTGGCGATGCGCTGGGTACGGCCTAGACACCCTTGGTGGCTTGCTTGGCTTCGGTGCGACCGCGGATGATGGTGGACAGGTCTCCGAGGGGCAATATGACTGGAAAGTCGACCGACAAGAGAAGCATCGAAGTCAGCATATACCAGCCGATGAAAGTAACCGCTAAGAGCAAGCCAGCTCCGACATGCTGGTACTTGAGCGCAAGACCGGCAGAACCTTGTGCAACGGCAAAGAAGGAAGCTGATAGGCAGCCGACTGCGACGAAACCTGTCAGATTTTGCCAATTGAATACTGAGTATACGTAACTTACAGCAAGGGATGAGAAGGGCAAAGATGAGGAACAAGGCGATGTTTGTACGTATACTCGCCACGCAATACACGCTGCACAGTATAGCCATGGCTACCAAGAAGAACGAAAAGGACGCGTAGAAAGACGGTTCGCTGAGACCGTCTGCGGCGGTACCAGTGGTCGAATACGTACTGTAGGCGCCAGAACCGGGGACGATCGTCATGCCAAATGCAAGCCAGAAACCTCCGAATGTGAAAAAGACGGTAGATGGGAAGGTATTGCCTTGGACGAATGAGCGAGAAAACATCAATTGCGGGAGTCCTACTCACCAAGAATCCATTCTCCAATCCCACCAAGGACAAGAAGTAAACCACCTATACCAAAGTACACACCACTTTGAATCGTCGTCAGTCTGTACTCACTAGTAATGTCGTAGTACTTACACGTTGGCAGCAGCAGCGAACCCTCCTGCGCCTTGCCATCCCAGCAGAGACATAGATGCGGGTGTCGTGCACAGTAAAAATCCTGCCAAGGCTGCACGGATCAGCGTGAGAGAGATACCAAGCTCATTGAGACTCACCAACGGGCGTTGGGTTGCCAAACGTCTTACGGAGTTCGCCTTTGACTTTATTTTGTGGCTGTAGGTATAGCTGTTCGAATAGCTCTGGGGAGATCGGGATGCTCATGGCTGGTTGAATGTGTTCCATCTCTGCGCGATCGCTTTCGAGTTTGGCACTTGGACTGCGAGACATGGTGCAGTAATGAGGGGAAATGACTTGATTGTTGGATGGCGAGAGGATGAGTAGGTTAAGAAGTTGAAGAGACAAAGACAAGAGGTGATGAGAGGACTGAGTAGTGAATAGCATCGGTCTTTGGATCGAGTTATATATGCATGCCGGAGTAATAAGCTTCCCTTTACCCCGGATTGATAGTCTGGAGAAGTGGAATCTGGGGGTGGAGATTGGGGATGCATCTCAGTTTCGCACCTAGATCCTTGTACACAAGATCCATGTTTGGAGGCTACCTGATGGGCTGGCAGATCACCCAGGCGGCATTTGAATGCCGAAGTCGATGACCTCGGTAGAGACTAGTTCATTGATCTAGCGACAAGTATAGAGAAGGCACAACAGCAATAAATGGTCACCCAGGCGGCCAAAACCCCATAAGATCGACCAAGTAACGGTGAACTCGTTATAATCTATGGATGATACTATCTGTACCTCAACCGTTTCCCACCGTGAACGTGCCGCCGTCAGTGCTTGGAGATTAAACTCCAGGCCACGTCCGCCTTCGGTCGAGCGGCTCATGTACTGTCGATCCGAGCTTCATTTATCTATTCCCAACACAATATTGTAGACATTCTATGCCAAATTCCGCGGATATTGAAGCCCCCGTCATGATATCGTACGAAGCTAGTGTCGAAAAAGGCATGAATGCGGAGGCGGCTCCGACTTGCGGGAGCTCCTCCGCACTGCGGCTCAACAGAAGCCACGAGGTTGGACGGGAAGCTAGGAAATGACAAGGAGCTAGCGAAGGAATCGTTTACAACCCGGTAATAGTGAGTGATGATTGGGTGTTTAACGAGGCACAGACTCGAACTCATGGTGGATGGGGAGTAGTCCCTGGAGGTTGGAAGTCCACTGCCGAAGAGTAGATCGATCCCTTTATTGGAAGGTCTGCATCTCCAAATCCTTGCTAGATAGACTCATGTCTATGTACTAGGTATAAGCGATCCCCAGGTCAGCAAAGCCTTAGCTTCTGGGAGCACGGGAGACAAGATTGATGAGTCAATTTATGTGATCTTCGACAAAACACCCAAATCATTTATTCTTTAAAACCACTACCTTCCCTGTTATCCCTTCAACATCAACTTGAAGCATCGCCATCAGATCGAACATCCTCTGAATCACTGTCCGGTGTCGAACCCTCATCATCCTCAGGTAGCTGTTTCCTAAGTCCCTCAAGGATACTTTGCAATCCTTCCTTGACCTTTGGATTCGCCACCGTTTCCATGCGCTGCTCCAACTCTGCAATCTTAACCAAGAGCTCCCTTTTCTTCACATCAGCCAGATCCGTCTCCTCTTCATCTTCCTCTTTCTCTTCACCATTATCGTCGAACCTTTCGAGACCTTCACCAAAAGCCTCCGCGAACGCTTGAGCCATATTGTGATCTTTAATCGCAAACACAATCTCGTCAAGCTGCTCCCATCGCTCTTTAGCACCCTTAGATTTATCATGCCTTGGCAACAGGACTGCCTTCCATAATCGTGCAATTTCACCGACTGGATTGCCGTGTGCGCCGCACCCCCATGCTCCGAGGACAAGGCGTTTTGTCTTTTTCGTAACGGCAACACGCATAACCGCCCTCATTTTATTCTGGGCTAGTTCCCGATCCTTCTTGTTGGCATACGTCGCAATGCCCTCGTCGTCCATCTCATACTCAGGCGTGCGAATCATAGCGGCAGTGATGCAGTCGATGTAGAAGCGGTCTTTCTTATCCAGATCCTCAGCCTCCTCATCTCTGAAGACTAGCACATTGGGGGTGTAGATTGTGGCTAGATCAGGAATTCGGTACCATTCATCTTTGAGGGAAGGGTACAACGTAGTGCGCATGCAAAGTGACTCTTCTTGACTGTTTGCACCGTTTAAAAATCCGCCACCAGGAGATAAAGGCGAACCCATGTTCAAGATAGCCACGCGAGCCCGATCATTCTTGAGATCAACCTTGGTGCCTGACGGTGCGTCTATCTCTAGAAGATCTCTGGCAGCTTTGAGAGTGTCAACTTCTCTGATCGAGATCCTTGGTGGGCTGGCCTCTGCTGAAGCTGGTGGACTAGCTCGACCATCAGACTTTGAGTTTGGCGAGCGGCGACCAGATTTGCCTTTCTTTGTTGGCTGATCGGCTTTATCGTCTTTCCCATTCTTCCCAAGTTTGTCAGTCAAAGCCTGAGAGTCTTGGAAAGGAATTAATTCCGCTGCGTTGATCCCTTGCTGGGCGCGGGGATTTCCAGGTAAAAGACTGGGAATGACCTTGTTAATGGTTGCTTTGGCCTTTTTGGAGCGTACATCTTTGCGGAACGCCGCTGGTGGTCGACCAATAGAAGGTTCAACTCTTCCCATGATGATATTGACTGTACTCTGAATGAATATGATGAGATCAAATGTTCAATTTCGGGCTGATGCTTCGTTTGAGCTGGCGACTCTGACTTTCTGAGTGGACACCTTGTGATGATGAACCTTGATGAGTCGTTGTCCGAATCCAGTGGGGTGGTATCTACAAAGGTGTTTTCAGTCCCCGATATCAGATTTTAGACGAAAAGAGAGTTAATATTGCGACCTGGTGAGTTGGTGGCAGCATCATGTAGACGTCAATTGGATTGGTAATTATCGCCACATTATCTGGTTCACGAATTGTGGTGGTCACATGACCATAGTAGGCTTTCCGTCCACGTCAACACCAAAACTCAAGGTTGACGATATTTCCAAACATGAGACCATCAAATAAATTATCTCTGGTTTGTGTATGTAGGCACAACATTGGAGTATGCCAGCTGGCCGCATTATTGACCATGCAGTCATGTTTTCCCTCCAATTTCATGATCTTGGTTGCGATGACGTGGAATGGATCAACTCACATGCATTCACATGAAGGTTTATTCCATCATTTATAAATACCAAGTATCCTAGCTGAAAAGCATCTGATCAGCCTTACAAACACGTGAGCCTCGGAATGGCCATCCATCCTCGTCATCAAAAATGTGGACTGATGATAAGCAATCCACCAAGTCGGTGCATCGGTCCCACAGTCGGCGTCTATTTTGATCGACAAACTCCGACGGACATTTTAAGCATGTTTTCAACCGCCCACTCTACTGAGCTTTAATTTCTAGAATTTACTTTACCAACGCTTAAAATCCCTGTAATACCTGTCAAAGCCACGTTTTGGCGGGTCCTAGACTGAAAAAGCCTTCAAAACGTCGGCGGTTGTAACGTGCGATGGCCGACGCACGGAAAGCTTTCATCTGGTCCACGTAACCTTGGATCTCGTTCTCTTCCTTGATACCCGTGAGATCGTAAGGTGACAGGGCATCATTCCCAGTCCCAATTCCGTCCTGGAACTCCGATGTCAAAAAGTCGCGTGTTTTCACATCCTTGTTTCCGCCGGTGCTCCCGACATAATGGATCCTTTGGTCTGGCCATCTTGTTATAAAGGGCTATACCTCCCGTCTTGGCTGCATCTGATCCTATTGTGGAATAGCCACAAGAGAAATTCTGGACTGTTACAATGGTTTCTAGAACAGATATCAGCGACGATGAGACACTCCGTCAAAAGACCCCAGTCCCGAAACCAAAACAACGATCGCTTGTGAATCTCATCTTCGACAACACAAGGATTGATCAGGCTGTTGAGAATCACGACTACCCAGGATGTGGCACTTTTGAAGACCCTTATGTTATGAACTGGATTCCGGACGATACAGGAAATCCGCTGAACTGGGATAAATGGTTGAAATGGACTATTACTATGGTATCTGCAGCGACTTGTTTCGCTGTCGCTTTCAGCTCTAGTGCTTATACAGGTATGTTGTTGTTGCCTTGACCCGTTGACCTTGCTAACATACTTCAGGTACCATCGTGCCGCTCATGATCCATTTCGAGGCAAGCCAGACCCTTGTCACCGCTGGTGTCTCATTATACGTCCTTGGTTTCGCTGTCGGACCACTTCTATGGGCGCCACTATGTGAAATCTACGGCCGACAAATCATCTTTGTCATCAGTTATGGCATGTACGTCGTGTTTAGCGCAGCATGCACAGCAGATCACGGAATTGCTACACTTTTGGTCTTGCGTTTCTTCTGCGGCACATTTGGTTCATCCCCATTGACGAATGCTGGAGGCGTTATCTCTGATGTCTTCAGACCTGATGAGCGTGCTATCGCCATGGCGTTCTTCTCTCTCGCGCCTTCACTTGGACCGACTTTAGGCCCGTTTATCGGCGGATACCTCGCTGAAGATCAAGGTTGGCGATGGGTGAGTCTATCTTCCGAAGCTATATCACACTGTATCTAACACCATCAGGTTATGGGATTGATGGCGATTATTGCAGGAGCCTTCTGGGTCCTCGACATGTGCTGCGCCCCAGAAACATATGCTCCTTACATCCTTGGCAATCGCGCGGCCGTCTTATCGAAAAAGACAGGCAAAGTGTACAAATCCATCTACGAACATCAAGGCAAAGCCGATCCTCCGGCCGTGGTTCTTAAAAAGGCTCTCATTCGACCCTGGCTCCTTCTATTCGTCGAGCCGATCGTACTTCTCCTCTCAACGTATATCGCTATAATCTTCGGCACATTATATATGCTTTTCGGTGCATACCCCGTCGTCTTCCAAATAGAGCGAGGTTGGTCTGCAGGAAAGGGAGGTCTTGCATTCCTCGGCGTTGCGGTCGGAATGCTTGGAGCTATCCCAACCATTGGTCTTATGAATATCTGGTACATGAAGCAAGCTGCAAAGTATAAAGGCGAGCCAGTTCCTCCAGAGAACAGGCTTACTGGATGTATGCTTGGCGGTATTTGTGTACCCGTGGGAATGTTTTGGTTCGCATGGTAAGACAAGCTTATTCAATATCAGAGGGACTTTGCTAACATACCCAGGACATCATACCCCGATGTGCATTGGATGGCTCCGGTAGCGGCTGGAGTTCCCTTCGGTCTTGGTATGGCACTCGTCTTCAACAGCATCTTCAACTACCTCATCGACTCATACACCATTTACGCTGCTTCGGTTCTCGCATCAAACGCGGTGTTGAGATCAATGTTTGGCGCTGCTTTTCCACTTTTCACAAAGCAGATGTACGACAAGCTAGGCACGCAATGGGCTAGCTCAGTTCCTGCTTTCCTTTCTCTGGCGTGTCTACCCATGCCATTCATCTTCTTTAAGTATGGTCCTGCCATTCGACAACGTTGCAAATATTCTGCAAAGGCAGCGCAGGCAACGGCTACAGCGGCAAAGGCATAGCACCTCGCAAATGCACTGGAATTACATGATACTTAAAATATAGATTAATACCTGGCTTTTACAACGTGGCGTTTGGGTAACATATTGGGCTGGACTAGAATTATTAAACATTGATAGACCTTATAAGAATAACCAGAAGTACATCACATTATTGCTTCAAGATATCGCGGGATTAACTAGGGAAAAACTGATAATGCCATTTTCATTACCAACAGCAATCGCCGTATCATTAATTACAGGTTAAAGAGACGGGGCAGGGTAGTATGAGCATGCTGGCCAACATAGAAGCCACGACTTGGCACATTTGTCCATCTTTGAAATGACCAATTAGACGTCCCATAGTGCGCAAGCGTCGGTTTGCCTGAAGGATTCTGTGATAACATACCTCGTTCTGGTCAAACGTGCCGCTCGGCTGACTGTCTTGGCGCTTACGTTCAAGTAGGCTAGTTGGCCAATGGATTAGCAGAAGAAAGTAATCGGTCTGCAATCGGGAAGCGCTTTGGAGGCATGACATAAGTGAAACGAATTGTTTATGGCTACCTAGTATTTTGCCAGAAAATTCGTATCATCGTGGAGAAGAAGGAAGACAAGGTTTACACGAGTAAAGATCGATAAAACATGTACTGTTACGGCCATATAAACTAAATGAAGGGTCTTCGACAACATTGCCCGGCCAACATATATGATTACCGGCCGGTCGGTATGCTTATCGTGTTCCATTTCAGGAAAACTAAATGGTAGGTCGTCATCCTGTCAGCATTTAGGGCTGAGACGTCAGACTTGGTTTGAGACAGCTTTAAGTATAAGTTCACATGGCTGCACCTGTTTAAATGAATGTCAAGTCTTGCTATTACTGCCGGCTTTCCTTGAAACATTGGAATATCAAGGATGTCGGTTTCCACACCCATTCCTATTATCCTTTGCGGGAAAACAGAATTCATCGGACAGAGAGTTATCGAGTCTCTGAAACCCGAAATTGAAGGTCAGTACTAATTCAGATAGAATATTATGGTATCTAACGACAAAAGTCGTTCATTTCGTCTTGCCTGGAGAGTCAGGGAAAGTCATTATCCCTGAGCTCCTCTCTGGAAATGCCCCGCCCTCTCATCCTGAATCTAGCGCCATCGGCTCGGGCAACTACGCTCAAGTTCCCCAAGCCGTAGTTTTAGGCGGTGCTTTTGAAGATGCAGACATTGCTGCTTTGCGAGACGCGGCGAAAGCTGTCAACGGGGCGCGAGGTGTAGCGTGGGTTCGTCAGGATACTACCCAGCCTGCACCTCCAGTCACGTCGCCTGAATATCCTAAACTCATGACTCGGAGAACGAAGGAGGCGATTATCCAGCTGCATGAACATGGGAAATTGGATGGGAAGAATGATACAATTGAATGGTATTAGAAATGTGGAATGTTCGATTGGATATATGAATAGGGTGATTCTAAGTGGGCTGTCTATTAACGTATACTCTTTCTAGGCATATGACAATGGAAACAAGGAACACGAACATATTGGAAACGCTTGAAGAGCTCTCCACTGAACTCAAAAGACTTCTCAAAAAGAAGTTGATGATTAGTCCTCTCACTTATCCTCCTGTACCTCCTTCTTGCCTCCCTTGCCACTGATCTGATACTTGGACCCCAGGCTCTTCATGCTACTCACACTCTGATTTGTCTTATTGACCATACCCATCTTCCAACTCGCAACAGTTGTAGTATAGTTCTTCCCAGCGCGATCAACTCCATCGCTGATACTCCGATCAAGAGCGCTCATTTTGGCCATGGTACTTTCTTCAAACACGTCGCGGCGCTGTGAGAAGCTCTTGTCCATTTGGCTGACCTTTTCTGTCATCGCTGTGCTGGAATTGTTTGTGAAGGTAGTCCAGGCTTTTTTCTTCTTGTCGACAGCTTCGTTGAGCTTGTTGATGTGTCTTTTGTAACAGAAGGGACTGGCTTTGGTGTGTGACAGTGATGTTTCGGTGGATTCAGTTGAGACGCTGTCTCTTCGTGTGTCTGGGGTACTATTACTGAGGACCTCTTTTCCATCCTCATATCTACCCTGGATTTGGCCATTGGGGCCGTATACTTGCTTCTCGTCGTGCCCATCATGCAGCGTCAAGTTCAAAATCTCTTTCTCTACTCCAACATCATAAACTTCCTTCCCCGCGTCACGTACGTAGACTTCTTTCTCGTCGTGAGTATCATGTCGACTGTAGAATTGCTTCTCATCAGAGAAATCCGTTCTTTCTACAACCTCCTTCTCTTCGGATACATCAGGTAGGCGGTGAACTTCCTTGTGCGTGTCTTCCCCGCGTCGGTCAAGAGTATTTGTAGTTGTGGATATTATTGGCGTCGGAGGCGTCAAGATAATTTGAACAGGGTTACTCGCTGAGGCAGGGGTTACCTCGACTGGTGCAGAATTATCGCTCTCAATCGAGCTCTCGATGGCAGACATTTTGAACACGTTTGTGTAACATAACTTTGAAAGTAATTTTATGAAATTCAAGGCAAGTTTTATGGTCAAGGCTCCGCTATGTCACTTCTGCCTTGGACTATCTGGGCGGGGCGTAAGCAGGAGGATCAGGATCCTTGCCGATAAGATAAGATAAATATCTATAAAGTATCACGAAGATCAACAAAAAAGACACCAAGACCATCTTCTTACAGAAGAAATCATCATGTATTAGATCCAACTTGGAATCAGGGTCTTTTACTAGAACATTTCAAACACCTCGCTTCAATTAGTCTATGTAGAAGATACACCGGCCTTTCTCACGCTAATACATTCTCCATCATAAACTCACAACTCCCAACATGAATCATGCACCTTCTTCTACATTAGTCGTAGCGATATCTCAATAAAATAGAGATCATATAAAGAATCATCGCTTGTTACACCTTAAGGCGTTTCCAGCCTTGTGCCTTTTCCTTTGTGTAACCGTGATCTATCTCCTGGAAAATGTCCGGGATGAAGACTATCCCGGAGACAAATTTGAAGGCCGGTGTGGAGAGTCTGTCCAGGGCGAATCTGCATGTGCCTCGGGATCATACCGATGGTCTTGGACGACCATCTTGTTGTTGACTGGTGAAACGGACAGAGGGGGTGAAGTAGCCGGAGGAGATAGGAGGTCCACGGCCCTGCGCTTACGTTCAGATCTGGCCTTCACCTTCTTAACCCTCCGTTTGAACATGGTCTCCAATTGGTCGACGCGAGCTTCCAGTAACTTCACAGGACTGTGATGCCCACATGGTTTCACCATACTGGCCGTCAGTTCCTGCACCTTCTGTTCGGAAGCCTCCTGCCTTTTGTTAATCGCGACTTGCTGCTTCTTAAGGCGCTTTGAGAAAAGGTTCTGAATACGATTCTGCCGGCTTGCGCAAAGGACATCAGCAGCATGGAACTTCTTCTCAAAGCTTGCCTTGGCCACTTTGTTATTTGCCCACAGCTGCCGAATGGCTTGATCGTTGCTCTTCAGCACGGCCACTGTTGCGTTAATGGCTTCCTTCAAGTCTCTGCTGAATGATTCATGCTCGTCTATACGAATGTTCAAATCCTCACATTTAGCCTGAGTGGCACTGTCGACCAAAGGCTCGAGCCTCTCTCTCAACCGGGCGCCAAGATCAGCAGAGGTTGCTCCAGTTTGCCCAATTTCCAGTGCCTTGAGGCGCTCGTCCACCACCGCGTTTTGCGAATGGAGTTGCTTCACAACTAACTTGATGACAAACTCCTGAAGTTGGTCGTAGAGGTCCCTGTGCCTTTCATGCAGCGATTTCGCGAAGGCTTCTGAGCCCGCTTCCTTCACATGTAGAGTTAGATGCCTAAAGAACCCTTCGACAAATGAGTGGACGAGCTCTCCGAGCTTTGCGAGGTCCTTGTTGGATTTTTCAAGACCCTGTTTGGCCATATTAGCATCGTGCTTGTATTCCACAAGAATATCCTCAATGTTGGCCATCTTCTTAGTCTGTTCGTCAAGGACTTTGGCAAATTCTCTGCATTTGTTGCGCAAGTCTCGGGACATGCCCTCCCACTTCAAAAACCTTTCTCCGTTCTCATGTCCAGTGTCCCTGAGAACTCCGAAGATGAAATTGATCTGAAGTTGCAAAGACTTTGCAATCTCTTGTTGGTCCTTAATATCGTCTTCCAGATAGGCTGTAGTTTCTCCCTGGTTGTTCAGTCGGCTTTCGGTGTCGTCGGCCGCTGGGCAAGTTTCTGACCGTTCACCAGAATTCGCGATATTAGGGGATTCGTCACCTCTGTGAAAGGTGAAGCTCCCATCGTTAAGTCCTGCCAAGCCTTCGTTGTCTCGAATAGGTTCTTGAACGGTCTCGTCAGCTTCATTCGCGCCTTCAGTGTTGGCGTGAATCTGCGGAGGGGTGAGATAGAGTTCGTCACTGCAGCCAACGTCTTCATGCGAGGAGCATACCGAGGTGTCAGGAGTGTTGCATACAGATGGAATGTCAGAGTCCTCCGTCACGTCTGACCGTGAATCTCCATCCGGCACAGGAACACTCGGTACGCGGTGATAACCTTCAAGCCGAGATGCACCGACGAGGTCACGCAGGTCAGGGATGGATTGGAAGAAATAATCCATAATGGTTGGTGCAAGTATTGACATAGAGTAGTAAGGAAAAAGTAATACCCGAAGCGGCTCTGTATTGATATCAGGCCTAAGAGGGTGAGGATGATAGTCATGAAGAAATATGCCAAAATGTGCGAAGATATCATGTCACTCAGAGTAGAGAGATTGGTGAGAAAAGACAGCTTAAATACTAACAGAAAGCGGAGAGAGAAAAAAAGACAAAGACTGCAAGGGTTTGAGCTTAAAAGTACATGTGTTATGTTACAGTGATAGGAGGGTAAAACGAAAGACGAGTTGTAAGATTTGCGACAAAAATGAAATTAAGGTCGAGGGGCATTATTTCAAAATTTTCATAGAGACATTTGACCACGCTTTCACAGTCGGCTTGACTTATACCGCAAGTCCAAACATAGACGCCTGTTGCCGTAGCGTTTAGTAAGTAATGTATGCTGTAAAACCTCCCGTATGAACGCTTCTAACATAGAGTTCGCGAGTCGCTTGGACAACGTCGAGGTTATCTTGATCTGATAGTGAATTGAACTTTTACTCACACGCATGTCTGGTGCAGATGAGAGTTGAAGGTCTGACCAATGTCAAATTTGACTCTTCACCGGCCGCTAGTCCCATATGGGACTTTGATGATGCTTAAGTGTTAATATCTTCCACTCCATGGGGTAAGGGATTGGACAAGAATCATGTTTGGAGAATGAGTACTCACGAAGATTTGTATTCGAAATATCGGATTTGGAATGATGGGAATGAATTGGGAGGCTTCGCGTCGTAAGATCGCGGTGCATCGTCGATCAAGTTTTGACTCACTATTGACTGTAGTCAGGATGTGGAATCATGCACAGGAAGGTTTGCATTGCTGTTGGTGAGGGCATAGAGTATCGCCTCGAAGGAGGAGTCTCAAACTCTGATCAGGTGAACCATTATTAATATGGTATTGAGCTAGGTCTAGAGTCACGATGTAGTCAAAGCTTTCTGCCACATTGGAACATTCAAAGACATGTGATACTGTCTCAGGGGAACTCCGTTTATGAGTCTAAACCTTTCCCATAAGACCGTCAACACGGCATACAATTTGAAAACCTTAACAAAGCTTAAGCTTAATTTCTGCCACGTCATTGGTCATAAAACATAAAAAATATGAAAAGTAGGTTATGCTTTAAATCTACCGAGCCTGTGACTGAGGACCCTGGAAAATTTCCACTCCTCTCCCCTATATCATACCTTTGCCTAAAGCTTTTCTTCTTACACTGTCAAAATGTCATTCATTTTCCAACGGAGGTAAGAATGTTTTGTGTGCCATTTAGTGTAAGATGTAAAGATCCAACCGCAACCTAAGCCTTCCAACCGACGGGCCCATTTTGCTCCCATCAGCACCTGCGAGAACATTTTGAGGGTTTCTGGTGGCGACGAAAAAGAAGTCCAAGGAAGCAGATAGAGTATCTTAGCCCGCTCAAAAAGCCTAAGTTAGGGCATGGTTGTCATAAGCTTTGGTGGCTTTGACATGCGAAAAGCTTAAGTATTTCAAGTTACTGTGAATGCATCGAGTGATGATGCACGAAACATCAGAAAGAAGAAATAACAAAGATCATACACATATAAAACGTATTATACCTCTAAATCAACGGATAGCGCCTGGCAGAATGGGTGAAACGAAGGAGAGACCCTAAAGAATTCGATAGCGCAATGCTAACCTTTGCATAGATAAAGAGAGCCGGAATGACGAAAAGAAGCATACCTCTCGACAACTGTTGGCTATAACAAGCATCGACTAATAATATTGGAACACGATGGCCCGCGTCCATTATTATCCCAATACTGGGGGGTCAAAAGTCCAAGACACCGAAGACACCGAAGACACCGTTCGTGAGACCCAACTCCAGATGGCGCTCGAGATCGTCATCATTCAGCCCCATCATATCTCCACCAAGAAGACAAGAATAGCACAGACAAGGTCCTATGAACAGATTTCGGTATGGCAGCGGCACGGAGTCCAAGGCTCCGGTATTGCCGCCATATGGATCTGATGGCGAGGGATTCTTTCAGCTACCAAGGATCAAGGATTATGGCCAGGTCAATGTTGCTCGGAGTGCTCAGTAAGCACCTCCAAGCCCACTAATTCTAGATTGACAGGAGGCAGCGTCCAGCCACCCGACATTTCAACAGCCAATAGAAACTCCAAGACAACACAGCAGTCAATTCGGCAAGCCTTACAACAGACGACGAGGGAATGGAAGGGTGAGCTAGGCTCGACTAAAAATGTGCCCATCATTTACCCCAATCTTTACTGGAGGCTACGAAAACCACTAAACTGACTCTGGTAAAGACATTCTCGCGAGGTTAGGTGACCCTCAAACTGTTGTTGTGACACTAACAAGATCACTCTATATAAATCTCACCTGTCGGCCTTAGATTCTCTGTCATTAAAGTAGCCTCTCTACCACTGCTGATATACCATCCTTCCCATTTCTCACCTCAAACTTTAGCTTCGTCCCACAAGCACAATGGGCCTTGGCCGTTTTATAGGAGTCATTCTGCCATTCGCGCTTGCGATCGCATCTGCCATCTTTGTCCTCGTCCCTGCTCTGGCTGGAGTAACAGACAAAAATCTCCATATATTCCAACTTGACTTTGAGGACCTCTCCATCAGTCCTGCGAGCGACTTGATCGACCTACTCAGCATCCGCTCTGACAAGACCCACGAGGACTTATCCACACGTACCAACACCGTCGATAGAAATATCACAGCCAAAATACTCGGGCTTGGGCAAACATATGATATTACACTATGGGGGTATTGCCATAGTAAAAAGGATGACAAGAGGGAATGCTCGAAATCAGCTTTTGACTGGGTCAGAAAGAATATCGCAAAAGACTATTTCAAAAGTCCTGACAAGGATATAGAAGTCAAGCTACCAAAGGAGATCAACAACGTTATAAAAACCTTTGGCTCGGTGACAAAGGCAGCAGAGGTTTCGTTCATCGTTGCGCTGCTCGAATTAGCCATACAAATTGCACTTGGCGTATTCGCAATATGCTCTCGCGAACTCACCTGTTGGACATGGATGATCTCTAGCTTTACCTCGGCCTTCGTTCTTGCGTCGGCAATCCTGTCAACTGTCATGGCCTCGATTGCTGTAGGTGCCGTGGAAACGACTGCCAAGCTCTACGGCGTGAGGGGCGAGGTCAATGTTGTCTTCCTCGCTATCATCTGGATTGGTGCTGCATTTGCCATTGTTGCTAACCTACTATGGATATTGCCCACGCTTTGTTGTGCGCCCAAACGGAGGAACGGCGAGGATACGAAGGGTTTGCTTACTGGCAGCCGTCACGGGGCATATGTTCCTATCCATGAAGGCCACGAGATGCAGGGCATGAACCAAGGCGGCGGTCTTGCCCTTTCTTCGCCTGAGCATACTCGTGTCGATCTTACCTACGAGCCATACAGCCACCAGGGTTGATTGGCTACGTTACCTCGACTATTAATGGTATTTACAACAATGTGCTTACTTATCGGAAATCTTTGCGTCAAATAGATGTTGATACAGTAGCAGTTTTCTGGCGGCGCACTATCTGAGTATATCCATTTCTTTTGACTTTAGATTAAATGTTTAGACAACATAGAGTATATTTGGTGATACTTCACGACTATTGTTCATACAACTCTCTCCTCATACCTTTCATGTAAGCATAATTGTCGTTTACGTGGGCCACGATCGTAGAATGGAGCCCGAAGGCCCACTAGAACTCTGCATCCCGCCCTGTAGAGAGGCACAACCTTTGAATGAAGGTGACCACCTGGTGCCAACTAAAATGCTGGCCTTGGTTTCGCGAAATCCCGTCAGGGGTAGGGCGCTTTATGAGTAAGCAGGCTAAACGAAAGAAGAAATGTCGGAATTCGTTCCTGGAGCTTCCTACCTTGTGATTCGTCCATATCAATGTTTAGGGTAGTATTGTGTCTCGGGCTTCATTTCTAATAGTCTGACAGTCAAAATTGGGTATCTGCAATCATCTCTTTGTTGGATTGTCGGCCCCTAACAGGGCTGAATATGGGTCGTGTAAGCGGGCTACGGAGCATCTAAGCAGGTAAGCAACAATCATAATCCAACAAAAGTTCTCTGCAGATACAGAATGAGCTGTGATGTTACAAGGAGTCAAAGCTGGATGTTCAAAAACATTCATAGTATACTGTTGATTCTATAAATTGGTCTCCATTCCTTCTCTTGCTTCCTGTACTCCAGACTCAAGCCATTCAAATCTATACGTTCCACTCGCCTTCACAAAGCACACCTCATCGTCATGAAGTTCACATCTTTCCTCGCCGCTGCCTTCGCAGCTCACACTGTCAACGCAGAACTCGTCTACCTTGTCAACTCCAAGAAAGGCAATGAGATCTCCAGCGGCATGGCATACTACGCAGATGGACACTCTGTAGCCAATGGAGCTCGACCTGACGACTACACCGACGTCGTGCACGGATCCAACATCATTTGGGAGGGACGTACTGTTAGTGGTAAGTTCTACGATCATAACGGGTTATCTTTCTCAACATGTAGTTAACATAGCCAAGGTACCTTTCCCAGCGGCGTGACCTTTACCTCCAAAATTTTCGCCGACGCAGCGAGCAAGGGTATCAACGCATGGAGCGGCTCTGGAAACAATGGGTTCAAGGAATGGACCTGCTGGAAGGGCTTGGGCAAGGACCCTATATATACTGTTGATGGTTGGAATGTTTACAGCATCTACTTTTGCGGACCTAACAAGAACTAGGCTCAAGTATAGGATCATTGTGGTTGTATGGAAGTTGTTTCAATAATTCTTTCTTGGCCTAATGACCGAGAGGTCGCGGTCACACAGTACATAACACATCCTTTTAGATATACAACACTTGGCCTTCATGACCCAAGGCCAGTTGAATACAACAACCTTTTTATCATAGTTCTCAACAACACCATAGTAATAGGGACGTTATAATAATCACAATTTTGAACATTTGCAACAGAGCCTGATGATGAGTCAAGTGGCTTTCTGAATGAGTACTATTTGATACACCTGATGAGACATGGCTACCTCGGTGCTCCCTCTTCTCTTTTGCAAGAATACGATGCGTCATGGCAATGTAAGAAGATGGAATATGCCGTATTCCCCATTGTCCAATAGAATTAGCATTTCCGTAAACGTTTGAATAAACTGCACTCGGCCAAACCTTACCGATGACTTAGTCAAGCCTGCCGTGTACCAGAAATAGCCGGAACTAACATCCACGAATAGAGAGTCTCAATCCTACTCATCCGTCAATTCTTTCATCATTCTCTAACACGCCAGCACGCTAGCATCTGCCAAAAGTGCCGAATGCCGATATGTGGAAATTACCATTTAAGACATTGACGACACGAATGAATATGGTGGCGTATCTACTGAAACACGAGTCTTCACTCAAATGGTCAAGAAAGTTGAGAGTGACTTGTCTTAATCCTATCATTAGTGCGATATGGAATGCGTTATCGATTGTTTGGCATGCGATGACCTATGGATACGAGGTGCAATCCTCTCTAGCCTCTCTAAATACGAGGTGCGACACAACACAAGACTATGTTCTAAGGGGTCAACGCCACGGCAGATGTTTGCGGGGGAATGCTGTCCGTTATTCCAAGATCTACTCGTTTGGTCTACAAGCGCATTGCTGAAGAAGCGCCAAGGGCCAACATAAATACCTTTCGCTCGTCCTGCATAGTTTTGAAGATTCATCAGCTCAAGCATTCTTACACATTCGCTACCAATTTCGAATCTCAAAAATCATTCATTAATTCATTGATCAAAATGTTTCCCAACACTGGATCCCTCGTTTTTGGCTTGATGCTCGGCGTTGCCCAGCTCACCAACGCCGCCACCGACACTTCGGTTGCCGTCACTTCTCCCATCTACCCAACCGCTACCGATTCGATCCCTCCTGCGGCTTCTACCACTGCCGACACGAAGCCTGCTCCCACCGATGAGTGCCTTGCCAAGTGTGAGAAGGCCCGCAGCGAGTGTCAGACTGCACCCAACGCCAACCAGGCCACATGCGCCGCTGAATTTTCTGCCTGTGTCGGCTATGTTCCCTACGATAAGAAGGGCAACTTTGTTCCTCCTACCGCTTGTTCGTCTGGCAAGGCCTCCGCTTCATCCACCACTAACATGAAGCCTGCTCCAACCGATGGATGTCTCGCCAAGTGCGAGAAGGCTCGCGATGAATGCCAAACTGCTCCCGATGCCAACGAGTCCACCTGTGCTTCTGAGTTCTCTACCTGCGTTGGCTACGTACCATACGACAAGGAGGGCAACTTTGTGCCTCCTACTGCTTGCGCTTCAGGCAAGGGCTCAGCAACAGCCACCACCGACACAAAGCCTGCTCCTACCGATGGATGCCTCGCCAAGTGCGAGAAGGCTCGCGATGAATGCCAAACTGCTCCCGATGCCAACGAGTCCACCTGTGCTTCTGAATTCTCTACCTGTGTTGGTTATGTTCCCTATGATAAGGAGGGTAACTTCATCCCTCCTACTGCCTGCTCTACTGGTTCCACCCTCGCCTCTTCAACTATGAAGGCTACCGAGCCTGCCAAGTCTGGCGAGCCGAAGCCGACTGAGCCTGCTGTTATTGTTAATGGCGCTGGGCGTGTCACTTCCGGTAAGGTTGTTGGCCTTCTCAGCGCTGTTGGTATCGCTGCCCTTGCTTTCCTCTAAGCATGTGCTGCCTTGTTAGATAGAGTTAGAGTGTAGTGTTTAGACTTGGATCCATATTCATTTTATAATGAAACTAGATCAACAATAATCATATATTATCCATAATCCCCTCGATATTTGCTCAGAAATCCTCAGCAGTCAAGCCAACATTCTTAACCTTGGCCAGCCTCAGCAACTCTTGGCCAATTGACAAGTCCATCACCCCCGTTCCAACGCTCTTGTAAATGACAAAGCCGTCCTCGAGCCATTTGTTCATATCATCTGGGTTTTTGGCATTCTTAGTCTGGAATAGCTGGCCAACTTCAAGCATCTTGTCTGTAGGTACATCGGCTTTGACCAGCTCTCCCGCCTCCTGTAAACATCCGTCGCGGCTGTCGACTACAACGGAACCACGATAGACAACCTCGGCAAATGCACCCGAGGGATCAATGACTTGCTTCAGTAGCTCAGGGTCAATTTCCTGCATGTCAAGGCGGTACGAGCCGATTGCTGCAAGGTATCGAGTCTTGCTTCGAGCCTTTTCTGTGGTGAGATACGATCCAGGAAAGACTGGCTGTAAGCTGGGAGTTGTGAAGAACAGTACATCTGCATCAACAACCAGAGACTCAAGAACTGTGTCGCGGTCACCTTTAGGATCGAAAGCCTGCAGGCTGATGTGTGAAGGCCATGGAGACTGCTTGTTTCCTTTGAGCGACTCAATCAACTGCTCAGTTCTCGCACCAGATCGGTTAACAATCGTCACAGACTTAATGTCCTTCTCTTTCAGCAAAACTGCCAGTCGAATATGCCACATGGCTTGTGCACCCGCGCCAAACACGACGATATTCTCCGTCTTGCGTCTGAACCTGTATGGCAGCATAGAACCCAAAGCTGTTCGGAACGCCGTCAGGGCAGCCGCATTTAAGGTACCGATAGCATATCCTCTTGCATCACAGAGCGTCAAAACACTTTTGAGACCAGCTTCTGAAGGCTTGAGTTTTTCGCTCGGAGTGATGCCGACGATTTTAACACCAAGCAATTGATCAGTTGTTCCGGGCATGAATAGGCTGACTTGTCCATTACGGTTCACAACCGCGCGGTGAGGTTGGTATTGCTGCTCATTATTGCATGAATATTGGATGAGTGCTTTTTCCAGGGCATTGGCTAGATCAATGACTTCTGACTGCGATAGCGTGTCAAGAATTTGGTTGACATTGGCGTCTGATAGAACTGTGAACGGCATCTTTAGAAGGCCCTGGCTTGCTGTGATAATGGTGTTACGCAACGACTTGTGGTGGGAGTGTCGTAGATGAAGACATGAGGAGAGTCGACGTTTTGTTTACGCCGGTATCGGTCATAGTCGGCTTTAGGTATTGCACTGCGAGCGAGGCGGGGAAACGCGGGGCATCTAGCCGAACCACCAAAATAGGAATCAGTCGGAATTGCTTACCTATCCCGTCGCCTGAGATATCTAATGCAGAGACATGACTTGTATCAGGCTAAGTTCTTGTTTGTAAATTGCATCTGGCCAGCCCTGAGAGCAGGTTAAAATTGCAGTGAAGCTCGGATAGACCGCTCAACAAATCTGTTACTTATCGCGCACGGATTGGGTACCATGAATACACCAAGAACAAATGATCATTTTAAAACAATCAAGTCAATCAGGCCGCCATAGCGCTTTTGCTATAGACCCAATCTCTTAGCTCGTTCAGATGTCCCTTCAAGGCCCTTACAGCGTCACCTTCAAGCAAGACCCCATTTTCAAGTGACCTACCTTGATGAATCATATTCCTCTGCGTCGGCCAAAAGTACGATGTACCCAAATATGCAAGACTCCCATCCGCAATTATAGCATTATAGTGTGGCCTCGGCTCCCAACAGCTGACATCTTCCACTGATATCCGTTTTCCGTAGCGACGCATAGCTTGTGCAAGAATCCTGGATGACACGTCATCTATCTCACGTACTTGGATCATTACTGTAACCCCATTTGCTGCGCGTCGGACAAGAAGCTTCGCAATTTTCGGGTCAACTAGCTCTGAGACGCTGACTAGCAGATCATTACGGGCACCGCGAAGTAAGGTGTGCTGTGCGCGGCTGATGTAGGTCAGACTGGCTATAGGGTCGTTTATTATCACTCCAAGGCTAGCTAATCGGGCTGTCAATTGCGCTCGTCGCTCGTCACTTGCACCATCGAGACAGCTTCTTGCATATACATCTGAAATCCCTTGGCCGCTGTAGGTGGGAGTTCGACGGAGAAATCTGCTTTATCGATGGGCTTGGTGTCCATGATGACTCCAGTGCTGAAAAGGGTACGGTCGTCAATAACTATGGCCTTGGCGTGAACAACTTGGCGTGTTGGACCTTCAACACCAGTAAACATGTCGACTTGGATGTTGTTTCTTTCGAGAAGTTGCATGTATTGCCGGTATTCAGGTGTATCCAAATAAGCTGTCGGTCCTAGCTTGGACACCACAACTGACATTCTAGCATTTGGATTATGCTTTCGGAAGTCCATCAGAGCATCCACCACAATCTTGGCATCGCCCTGATCGCACATGGATAAATTCAGGATCGTCAATTGCCGCGATCTTTCCTTATCAGAACCTCGACACATGTTATCACGGATGAATCTTTCGAAAACCTCCAGATGATCCTGGCCATTGGTGAGAACTGGCACCTGACCAGGAGCAAGAGTACCAAACATGGGAGATCGATCATTCATGAATCTGGTAGCTTTGATGGCCTTCACGCTTGTGGCCCGACAGCGGAATTTGTCTTCATGATAAAGGAAAGCGTCAATGTCGTAGCAACCGGCAAAGTCAGGACATTTAACTCGCACATGTGATGCTGCAATCTCGTGGGGCTCCACGATGAATTTTGCAAGACAGTCACCGTTGGAAAGACGTTTGGCTACCAATTGTCCATCCTTTCCGACTTCAATCTGGAAAGGCCCATAGAGTTCTCTGCCACGTAGGCGAGCTTCAAAGCGTTGCCCTGGGTTCAAAGGCTTGAGAACCTTCCTTCGTGACACGGTTGGGATCATTCGTACGATTCCGTGTTTGATAGGACCCAACGTGTGTTCGCCCTTGGAGCTGAGGAAGATTGCGCTCAGGTTCTCTGGCTCTTCGATTTTGATGCATTTGAGCCCCGAGCGGGTCAATCTCTTGAGATGAAGGATCCTTCGAGGTGGTTTTGTAAAGTCCAAAGGATCAGGAATAGCTTCAAGTTGATCGACTTGCCATGTAACCCCATCAAGCACGACGGCACGCTTCGGAAAACATTCAATCCGAACATCCATGTGCAAAGCACGTTGGTCTCTCAAGATGAGCTCATGCGAAGAGCTGATGCCTACAAGATCATAAACATGCCCATTGTGCTCGATAGGTTTTGGGGGCTGGGAGCGCTCGCTGCGCGACTTTGCATAAATAGGTGACAGAGGATCAAGACAATCAAGTTGTAATTTGGCCAATGGTGCAGGATTATAGAGACATCCAAAGATGTGATGCTTTGCAGCGCTATCGTATCTCATGTTTGGGTAATTGGTGGGGCTGGGCTGTGGGAAATTCGAGGATATCCTAGTAAGAATCGAGAGGATATGCCAACTACGTATAGTAAATGCTCGCGTGAGGAGGAATAGCAAAACTGCCTGAGATCCATAACGCCAGGGAGCGGCCCGACTGAGGCCACGGTAGATAATTGTCTTATGCTGACATTGCTTTGCCGTTTGAACAGCGAATGGGTGTCCAACGATGCTTCGCGCAAGACAATATTCGGTGCCATCATTGCCGGAAAGGTTGTCTGTACAGCATAGGGGCCACGGTTCTGTCTCGGCGTATCTCTCTGAATGCCGTAGCTGGGTGGAGTGAGTTCATATTCGCTGCAGTAAGCCGTCATTCCCAATAATTGTGGACAATGCATAGAAATTGTTGGTCAGGTTCTAAGACAGATCCGCGCCACTCCGCAACATGGCGTCGATAGCATTGGATCTGTCAAACTCAGCTGAGAACTAGCAAGACCAGCCGTGTAGATCATGCATGCTGTGTTACCAATTAACCTCTCGGTATCGACTAAAGCGGGAGGATCAAAAAAGCTCTCCGCTTGCCTCGTCCTGCGGGGACAGGTCAGCATCTTTAGGTTGAAAGAAGTGGGTAGAGTAAGATTCTGCAGCGCCGTGCTCATAGGTGCGATGCAATATTGTCGTCACATGAGCTTGGCTTTGTGAGACAATGCAAACTGGTGAGATGCATCATTGCCATATTATATGGTAGTTTAGCCATGAAACTTTGAGGAAATTTTGCGGCTTATGAGCTAAAGATAGTTCGATAAAGCAAAGGTATTCGAGCTCAATGACTAACACTGGAAGCTAGGATATGCTTTGAGCGCTGGATCGAAGTAGAGGCCCTTAGACGGCAGATTAAACGCCACCATTCCATAGAAGACGCCAAAATCGGGGAGTTATGAAGGGATCCGCGTTACCTTCAGTGATCTACGTCTCTCCAAACCTGGAAAAGTCGACTGCAAGACTTGATCGCCAGACTGAAGGCAGAGACACTATATAACTTGTTTGGGCTCTTTGATTGACATACACTCCGGCTGATCATACCGTGAAACGTAGGAAGGAACTTTTGAGAACCAAGCAAGGTCGGCACCTCTTCGTTGACATGCTTGCAGACGAGAGCTACAGACCTGCAGTTCTTGAGAGCGTCCTACCAAATGGCAGAGGTAAACACCAAAAACCTTGTGCATAAATTGAATTCGTCTTGTACAAGGACCGCAGTAATGTGTTAGGGTTACCGAGAGGCCCACCAAGTCTGTTCCGACGGCAAAGTACTGCCACATGCATCATGACACGCTGTTTCACAGTTGTCTGGTGTCAAAAGCATTGTATATTAGGCAGTACAAGTCTGATCTCGACATACCCTAACATTGGGCAATATTCCCTAAGCCATACAGGCACCGCATCGTCGCGGCAGCACAAACCCTCGACATACCCCCCAAGAGCCCACCCGGACCTTCTCACGACCGTCGGGTGAGCGCTCTACAGGTCTCGAATAGGCCTACAGAGAAACCGTCTCGAATCTGATCTGGAGAAAGCAATAAGCGCAGATGATCAAGCGTGCCCTCCGCGGAGGCACCCTCTACGAAGTACCCGAGTTGCACAGATAGTGAAGACCACCCGAAGGCCCAGATCAATAGTGTCTGCAAGTAGCTGAATACTACCACCAATGGTGCTGACAATTTCTTCAGCAACACTTATTGATCGCGGCTCAGCACAGGTTTAGAGAAAAGGTGAAGAAGGAAGAGAGGCGACAAGAACGCAAGATCGACCAGAAGGGGAACAATAGTACATAAGCTTATTGGCATATTAAGACGCCAGTGTACCAGTGTGGTTGGGTAGGAAGACTCGATAGTAATAATGTGTCTTCTATCAATGTCTATACTTGAATTCGACCGTCTTTCGTGTATCTCCTACTCAACTACACCAGTGACCATAAATAATCCGCCAAGGGATCTTTCCAAAGCAAAAAGCAATCACTCTCACTAGTAGATGCGGTGAAAGGTGGCTGCGAAAACAATGCCCGAATCTCATAACCTTTCGTCAACAAGATGCAAGTCGGGCCACTAAACATGGCAGGAAACCAAAAGAGAATTGGTGGCATTATAACCACCAGCCACATACAGAAAAAGACGAGCATGATAATGCAAATAACAAGGACGCTTGGTATCACCACCCATGTATTTGCCTTTTCCATTTTGGAGGATTTAGTGAATATTTGTGCTGCGATATACACAACGACAAAGGAAATGCTCACAAATATGTAGAATGTAGCCATGGACATATCAATCGGCAGCAATTCCTTGAACATCTCGAAGATTGCAACGTAAGTATTGCAGATCATCTCGAGCCACTTTGATCCGCCCTTGTACGTGGACGACCCTACACAGAACAGCCATGTCAATGCTGAGGTTGTTGAACCGAAATCGCTGACGTATAATATTTGATACCAGCTACGACACCGCCGTGCATCTCCACGACAAAATATGATCGTAGCTTCCATGTCGAGTCTCGGGATGTACTCAGTTGTTGGCGCTTCGCCGAAACCAGGGAATCTGAGTAGAAGAGCAAGAGATAAGATCGAAGCAGCAGCACCCCCGACAGACAATTCAAATGTGCGATGATCAACGACAGTAAGAGAATCCCAACCGTAGAGATTAAGACGTCGTTTATATAGAAAAATGGTAGCGAGGAATTGAAAGAGTGTGCCAAAGATAGCAGCCGCTCTCCCCAGCCTCAACCAAGCTCTCCCCAGCTTCGATCGAATGGCACGTCTATGCAAAGGCCCACTGAGCGTATCGTCTAGCTCAGCAGATAATGGTAATGGATTTCTTCCAAAAAGCATATTCCATTGACGCGCATAGTCCTTGAAATTCTCTTTGAAAGACCGAGGCGACAAGGCAACATTGTAGAGCAAGGCGGCATGGATGACAGATAACCCAAAAGTTGTTTGAACCACGACTATCAGAGGTGATAAAAGAAACAAAACTGGCTCAATAGAGTTGAGTCTATCATTTCGAAGTGACTGGAAATTGCAGAAGGCGGTGATGGCGGTGACATGTGCAACTATGAGCTTGACGATGAGTTCTTTAGGTGCCCTCAGATCGCCATCTGGGCAAATGTCTGCTGTTTCTGTCATAGCAACATGAAAGAAATAGAAAAGAAAAGCAGAGTTGTAAAAGAAGGTTTAAAGGAAGGATCAATTGAGCAAGGTAGTATTTTAGGCTCTAAAGTTGGAGTCGAGGCATTTAAAACGAAAGACCTTTGAGGCTGAGTTATTGATCAACATAGAAAGTGCCTAAATCATTACAGGGCTAACCAACAGGCTGACAGCTGAACAGGGTAACACTAGTGAGGGGTATCTTGGCGTGCTTTTCGCTTCTTATCAGGAACGAGATTCTCTATCCGATATGGTCTTATCCATTTCGTATTCGGATTTGGTTATATGAACGACTAATAATCTAAAAATCAACAAAAGTGAAAGAACCCGTCCACGCAATTGTCGATATCTCTCCTTGTGGGATTTATACGTCCTATACCAATCTAGAACCTCCACTAAATTGTCAAAAGGGTTGTGTTGCGCTTCGTAGCTCCATGACCATTCCTCGCTTCCTTTGAGTCGGCTGTAGATTGCGAAGGAAAATTCGTTGAGGCCGGACCAAATCTCAAATCCCCCGGCCACCTCGTCGTCCAGGTCGTCGATAAGTCCCTTCAGTTTCTCAGCCGCCCAGACAGGTCCTGGATGGTTGAAGCCGTTCCAGAATACGAACCTGGTCAACGAGCGCTCGCCCCAGCCACCACCCTCCAGGTTGTCAATGTGCTTCATAAGAAACCCGAAATCTGGAGGAAACTCCCATTACCCTGTCGGACATTCCATTTTGTTGAGTTCCTCAAGAACACCACACTTGTACTTTTGTCGACTTTTGTCTCTCCAAGCTGTGTCGGTGTGCACCACGCCACCGTCTAGGGCAGCCTGCTGCTTGACCTCATCCCATCTATGAATGGGATTAGATGGTGACGTTAGAGGTGGCTGTATATCTCCTTCTGCTTGGAGTTCGTAGTCAAGCCATTCAAGCTTGAACTCATCAGAATCTTAATCCGGTCCGAGCAAGTCTTCAAGGTCTGCCTCTTCGATTCGGGTGATGATTTCTTTCCATGCTCGGAGGTTTTCATCACTGATATGAGCACGATACCTAGCTAAGGCGGCGAGTATTTCTGACTCAGTCGGTGTCGACATGGCTTCAGTAGAAGTGATACGAAAGGGTCTTTGAAACGGACCGAGTGGGAGATTGAACCTTATTAGGGATCAATAAGTTATGTTTATGGTTAAAACTCTACTTAAACAAAAAGGTCGGCGGACGCATTAGGGAACTGCTGTAATGGTCAGCTTATCCGCAGGCAGAATCAGGCTAGCTCCTGTTTGAGGAAATCTCCGAGGGTCCAGATCGCTCACAGTGGATGCTGCTGTCAGTATAAGGCCATGATAAATGAATTTTACAACATTCCACCCACATATGACCAAAACCTTTCGCAGAAGAAGCATAGATTGGCGCCAATGGCCTGTCTCTTTTTAGTTATGGGTTCCGTTGATCCTGGTCGCGAGTGTTCAGTGACTCTTCCTTGCTTCCTTCAGACCATTGGTCAATATCGCTAACTATCTCTCTAATTTGGTTATAATGCAGTAGGTTTGGTCAGCAAAAGGTATCAACACCAACGATCATTATAACTTGTGAACCTTGTGCAAAAAATATGATCATGCTGGGGATCGAACCCAGAATCTTCTGATTCGTAGTCAGACGCCTTGCCATTGGGCCACACGACCGTATCCAATTGTTGAATGCCGGCTTTCATGATGGCCACTCTGTAGGATTTGGACGCAACACAGGTCGCAGTCTTTACAAATGTCTAAACTACCTACCAAATCCGCTTGTCCCATCAGCTCTTTTGGTTGCATAAAGAGTATGTACCGATGTGTCTGTATACCACCATGAGCCGCATTTACGCAGGCATCTTCATCGCTCGATGCTGGGTCATGTGCTTTCTGTTGAGATTGGCCGATTGTCTACTGACCTGGAGAGGACCGTCAGGTTTGTTCCCAACTTGACAGAGTGACACAGCTCTTGTGAGAGTGATCAGAGCCGTCAATACCAGTGATGCTGCGAGTGAAAGCAGGGATAGCGGGGATGACGGATATGCCGTTTACAGGAAATGATGAAGCGTCTTTTGCGTTCTGCAAAAAGCACAAACCTCGGACTACCGCGGGCAGTTGAGATCTAGTTGCGACTACACGGGCCTGAGCTGATTTCCTAGACGCACCCGCAGCAGAGGTATATGAAGCCGTAGTCGCGGGAGTAGTGTTCGCCGGGATAAGCACCTGTCAAGATATCCAGTGCCTTCTTTTTGTCGTGTGATATCGGAGCCACATGCTCAGGTGTCAAGTCCTTTCCACAAGCCCTTGCCATGTATTTTTTGGCCGTTTGTAAGCAATCACTATACTCGGTAATTTGTGAAACTCCATGGCGCCCGCGAAGTGTTTCTTGAAATTGCTTCCGTCGATGCCCACCTTGGTTGATATATCCTGGTCTCCATCTCGGTCTCGATGCGGACAGACTGGCCAAGTCTCCTGACTGCAGAGGCCTTGATATGGACAAGACGTTTGTTGGTTCCGGCGTTACGATGAACCTGAAGAAGAAGCACCTTGGGAATAGTTAGGTCAAGCTTCTTATGCCCTCTTATCCCATAGAACTTGATGAAGTGACAATATCATGGTGAAGCACGGCTCTAATCGATCTGGTACTTGTCCGACAATCTAGCAATATTAGGAACCGTCGATCGGTAGGACAAATCACATTGGCACACGTTCCAATGCGTTTCTAATCTAAGTGGTTGTTCAGTCAACTTATAGCAGAAGCTGATGTCATTGGGAGTCGAACTAGTTGATGAAGGTCTCGATGTTGATGGCAAGGACAGAATGCCGTTGGTGATGCTTTGTTGGAGGAGAATTGCCTGAGCAGAAGTGGCAGGTAGTTGATGGGAAGAGCCGAGACATAGGCCAATTGAAACGCACCAACGGACAGTCACAGAGCTGGCCGGCGCTCCGGGTCCTTCATCACCATTCCTTTCGACTGATTGGGAAGGTAATGTAACATCCTAAGGTAGAGCTGCTACATGCATTGATAGAGTCAGTACCGCACAGAAAGTGGAATGTTGTTGGGTCACTGATCCATCAGCAGACGTTCCTTTGACGCTGTTTGTGGCTACATCTAAAAGTGTCGAAAGGGATATGTGTCAGTTATGCTTTGAACAAAGGGATTTGTTTATTATATGCCTGTCCACGCATGCAATCATTCAACTAGAGCCCGTTCTTTGTAATTTGTTTGCTAACGGGACGTCACCGCACATACGATTTCGCAGTTACATAATGTAATTAGGCACCAGCCTGGTAAAAAAAAAAAGGGTTGAATTCTAGTCCTTCTTCTCTCTCCTTTCCTCGATACTCAGACCCTTCAGCTTATTTTCTCCACGGTCCATCATGTCCAGTAGCCTCTCTACCCACAACAAATCCCCAAGCGCGGCAAACATAACAAACTCCCCACTATGTAGGGAGCCAGCTTTTACTGAATATACTATCCACGACATCTTCAAAAGTGCTGCTCTGGAAAACGTATCCCAAAACGTAAGAAACCTAAGAGGAGAGCTCTATCGGATCTTCAGGCGCAAAGACAAAAACGTATGTCTGACATTCGTCCCAGAACCGAGCTTGATCGACATAGACATCTCCACCGCAAAACAGGTTGGATGGATACATCGTAAGTTTTGTTCTCAATCTTGATCAGAGCAAAGTCATGTTGATAAGTTAGCAATAGACACTTTGGACAACCACCCCAATTGTGAGTCTTCTTGCTTGAGACTCTATCTTCGCCTGGCATACTATCCTTATACTACACACGAGTCCCATCAGACAGCCGCATACTGCATCGAGTACCGTGTGTATGGAGCCGGCGGGCATGTGCAAAAGGCCTCTGGGTTTCACCTGCAACACTGCGACTGGAGGTGGGGTGATATATCGTCGTCAACGCTGCTTCAGGATCTCGTCAATTCCCTCGACCTTCGTGCAACACTCGAAAGGCTCAATTACGACCTCGCGCTGTGGATGGCGAAAAATATTTCTACGCAAGCCCGTAAAGAAGGGAAATACACCCGCCTTCCTGATTATAGTAATGTTTTCCTAAACGTCAAAGATGAAGTGGAACGTTTTCTTGGAATATGGGAAGAGCTGAAGGATGATATATTTCACCATCTATTCACGGAGCACCACAACTACTTTGATTCGCGGGATATTGGTTTGTTTATGTAGACACTCTATGAGCCTCGTCATCGCATTAGATACCATATCTGGTAGTTAGTCTGGGCTATAAATCTCAACTCTCAAGAGACGTCCGAAGGTTTTACCACACACCGAAGTTCACACAGCTTTTGGGGCCTCCAGCGATCAACAAGTATCTGTACAACCAACTCTCTAGAAACATAATCCGGCTGCATATCCAAATTGGCTAATACTGCTGCTTCAGTTACCTCTCTTCATCAACTCAGCTTCCTTCTACTTTGCCACTTACCTTATCCTCCCCCTCCTTCATCCATCCGTTTCCCCTTGTTTATCCTCCTAAGCCGGTTATCGTCCTTGACCACCCAACAGGTTTCATCATCTTAAGTCATAGAGCTCCATTTTATGTCCGAATGTCGCATCTGAATCCATACCAAAGTCAGCTGGGTTAACAACGCCTGGCCAGGCAAAATGAGTAGCATAGGAGACATGGAGACCTCAAAAGCCACGTCAAACATGCCCATTGAAGAAACCAACGAGCCTAAGAAACTCAAACCCGAGGGTATCCAAGCATCCCAAGAAGTCGAGGAGGAAAGTCAAGGACATCCCAGCCCACCCCCGAGGAAGCGCCATTACTTTGTCCAGCACACAATTCATCACTAGTGCCCATTGACCAATACCCAGGATTCGGTATTTCCTTCTGCTTGCAACAAATTCTCGTCCATATCACGCATCGAGCCACTTCCGCCTACCCACAAGTCGAACGAGAACGCCCGAGAACTCAAGAAGCCACTGGAAGGTTCAGTTCGCCACCACTCTGATTAAGCTGTTGCTCCGGCTCACACCATGATAGCACCGTTGTAACGACGTTTCGCCTGTACGATCATCACCTGGTGACAACGCTCAACTAATATCCCCCGCCGGGTTATCCAAGCTTTCCGCGACAAAGAATAAGACATTCATTAACCCATTAAGGAACGGAATATGTGCTCGGACTGGAGCTCAACCACCCGGCACCACGTTCGAAATCTAGAGAAGAAGGTCCGAGGCCCAACCATACACGCCCTGCCTCGCCAACAGGTTTCTATGATGCCCTTAGACGCAGAGCTGGCTACGGTCCGTACTGGAGGAGGGCGATGGATCGATCGCGTGTCATTAGTTGGGTTGAGGTCGTTTAGCGAAAGACATATGTAATCTTGCATGTCGATGGCGTATCACAATATCTCATAGCTTCCACAATTGTGGAGACAACAAGGTCGAAATATAGGATATGTTGGTATGATCGCATCAATCATGGCTGTGCCAAACGTCTCCACTGTTGATCACCTAGTGGCCCGGAGAAGTGTTGAGCCAAGGACCAAGCGAGACTACCGCCAAAGGCGCGGATGAGAGTGATGAGGCGTGCATAGTGCTGTAAACTTTATCAGGTCAGCGTAGGAGGACTAGTTATTGCTCTGGCAGATATCATGGCTCATAAAAAGCAGTCAGTGCTATTACGTCCTAGAATACACTCGCTAGCCTAATGCTCTGAATAGCATATAGATAGTAACCCTATTGTAGTATCAACGCCAAGGGCCTTGTCGACTAATTTAGTAGTGACACCAGTCTCTCCATCACAATATACCACCCTAGCCAGACTTTGACAGTCATAGTCCCATCTGGCAAAGACATCCTCCGAGGCCCAGCAAGATCTGTTACTCATCAGACTTGTCTAGCCCGCCAGGGAATTGCCGGAACACCTCGTTGATGCCAAGGAGAAAGCCGTCTGAGAGCTCCATTATAGACTCGAGAGTCCCCAAATTAACATTGTCCAAAGCTACCAAGAGCCGAACAGCGTTGATGCCTTTTCTGTGCAGCTTTTTGTCCTCATCCGTCACGTCGCCGCCAGCCTTCTAGTATCGGACAAATTGTGCGGCGGGATAGATCTTCATGTGGCACCAAGTAGCCATGTGCCCCGATTGTTGCACCGCCTCTCCAGCAGAGGCCTGCTCATTCTGCGTCTGGATGATATTCGTCACCAGTGAGTTTGTGTCTCTTGTTGTTTCTGGGTTTTTTTGGTTAAAGTATGTCATCATGGCGTCGTGGTACGCCGAGAAGCTTTGAATATTGTTGGCCATGGCGACATTGTAATCATGGTAGGCGCTGTTGAATTGTCTTTCGTGCATTGCGTCGATTTCTGCACGGGCGAGGCTGAGATACTATTCGAATTTCTCGACCGTGTCCTGGAATAGTAGATCAGGTGAGTTGGGGAATCGAGTGAGAGCTTGGAATATGAACTAACCGCATTTAAGTCGGCAGTCTTGGGGCCGCGACGGGATGACGAAGGCATGATTTGCTAAAGATGGATGATGAAGTGACAAAATGATGATGAAGCAAAACGTTGATGAAAGATGTAGCGAATAGTGTTGTCTGTGAAAATGCCGTTGCCAAGACCGTCTTGTGATGGGAAGAACTGAAAGAGTCTGCCAGCTTGCCATCTCAGATATAAGGTTCGAGTCACGTGCTATGGTTCAGGGTCACCCGCGAATGCTGTCAACGCAGACACGGCAGGTGCTATTAAGGGTAGGAAGCTTCACTGTACGACTAGGTGTGCTTCAATTTGTCAAAAAGTTTCAAGGGAAAAATCGATCATCTCAGCTGGGCTACCTGCTGTAACTGATAACTCCTAACCTATACCTCCACTAACAAAGACTCGTTGCTATTATTGTACAGACTTTGCGAGTTAAGATTGAGCATATAGCGACCGTTCCCATGAGGATGAATCAGTCGAAACCTGATTTCCTCACAAGGCAGGATAAGGGCGATAAACAGATTGAATTGTCACCACAAGAGGTGACCCGGAGTGGCTTTCGAAAATGACGTCGAGCAAACAACCCAATTTAGCGACCCACCCAGGCGCTAGAGCTCGCTAAACGCTCAAGCTCAGGGAACCACAATTGATCGTCAGGAACAGATCCCCCCTCCCACATTTACTTCTGCAAGGTTTAATGATAGAGTAGGTGTGATTCTTGTCAATTATGACTTCCTCTTTCCCGCGGCGTTTTCCTCACTTGTTCTTGTCACTAGTTTAAAGTGGGAATGATCGATCAGCTATCTGAATAAGGCTCCAGTGGCGCATGTGATCTCGCTCTCACTTGCTTTCCCTGCCTGCCAAATCACCCCTCCTAATTCACAATTTCTCCCCCTCCAGCATCATCCGTCATGGCGCTTTGAGTAATGTCCCAGATGCCATTTCGCGTGATTGTCCCGCAGCCGCCATCATATCCTGCCGCAGATTCTGCCTCAGATAACCTCCCGCGTCCCTGTCCAGTTCTTTTAGTCCGCGGCGACAGCATCCTGCTGCATCACCATCACCATCAACTGAATGACGAGACTTTGACGTCTGACCAGGCGTTTCTGGTGCGTCTATGAGATTCTCCCTTCAACATCGTTAAACGTCATTTTTTACACGCCAATACACTTCGCTAGACTCTGGATGCCGCCCGATTGAGCCTCCCAGCATCGCATAATCTCCATAATGCATTCGCCCTTTTCAGCGAACCCCTCCATAAACTCGTTCCTCCCTACCGAAATCCTCCCCTACCAAGCTTCAATGACGAAATGTCCTCTCTTACTCGCATAGGAGCCGATACACAAAGGTTCCTTCGTCCCAAATGCGATATCACTCAGCGCAATCGGAAAACTCAAACCGTCAAGCGATCAAACGATGTCAAGTGCCTTAATCAGACCTAGGGTGAACAACACTGGGTTCTAGCCGATATTCGCAACGGGTTGCTCAACATTACCTTCAAGGACCGGCAGAGAACGTGTTTAAGCACATATGACGCATGGCCGAGACTGCTATAGAACGTAATATCGAAATCCGTTCACTTTAGAAGGACAACGGCGCTTTACGAGTCGCGGTCAATCACGAAGTCGCCCTAAAGACAGCCGGGCTCACACATCGAAGGCCGCTGCCACCGTGGGCGAGGAACGGGACTTATCCCATGTCGAGGGCAACTCACCGGCCCAGCAGGACAAACGCAAGCGTCAAACATACCTCGAGAATAACCTTCTCACCTCCAACATCAACAGCATGAAAGAGAGCCAAGCTCAAACGGCGACCAAAATCGAACCAACCCCAGATTCTCCAGGCAAAGGCAGATGGGGTGACCGTACCTGTCAGTCATCTCCGAGGCCACCCAGTAACCGATCAATGACGGGATAGCGGCATGGACATTAATTTCTATGACAGCACCGGTGATGAACAACTCTATTCTGAATGAGTGCGAGGCTCTCACGTATTACATTACAGCTACCGAAGCTAATCAACATCGCATCTTCCACCCCAATCGCCTATCCTCCGCTTCAAAAAGTCACTTACGCTACGGCTGGCATCCCCTACAGCCCTAGTACTTCTTAGCCACTGCAATCATTCACTCAATAGGGCCGCTCCCTTAAGTGACCTACTAATCTTCACGCTGCAATGCTGTCTCTCCCGCCACAGTCTATTCTTACGACACTGCCTATTAAGACTGGGACTAAATGTTCATCTCTCCAGCAATACATTTCTTGGACGCAATACGACGCACCGTACAGTCCTTTAACTAATATCGACCTCGCATGCGTCAATATTTCTGCTAAAGTGTAGCAGGTAACAGATCTTATGGTTGTTCTTTTCTGGCCTTGAACATTTTAACCCTACAGTTTAGTACGATAAACTTCGAGAGCGATGCGCTGCAATCAATTGATAGCCATAGTCGGAGTTGATATACAGCTGTGATAAACTTCATTGCTAGGCAGGTCGATACTGCCGCGATGCCGATACTATGCATGGTACTCTGAAGGCTGATCAACATCTCAGAGTCAGTGTCATCTCCATAACAAGCCACAACCGTTCTTCGAGCTTCATAGTTAACCCTGGAGTTATATTTGAAAAAATGCTTCGAGTTGGAGGTGACCGAGATGTCTTAGAGCTGAATTAACTGATAACTCAATACAAGATGCAGGTTCTTTCTTGTCTACACATATCTCACCGAGACCCCTCTATGCAAACGACTTGCGTTTTGTCCATGACATCAAACTCATTCATTGGGAAGAATTTGCCCACAGCTGATTGGTTGGACATGGAGAGCTTCAATGATAGTACTGGTATTATGTTCGCGACCTTGTTGGACAGCACCTCCATGTCTGTATCCCTGCATTTGTAGCTAATTCAATGGAAAAGTATGGTGACCAGTACAGGTGCTCCACTGACGCAAGCAATTGGGTCCGAGATCCTCAGTGGTCGCGCACCAAGATGTTGGAATGTTTTACATCTTTGATAGCACATAAATCTGGTACTGAGTAGCTACGTAAAACAATGTTACCAGCGTCAATATACGTGCGCTGAGCCGATTTGGTGCATCATTTTAGAGCCCCAGGATATGGCTGAGCTTAACATCGATGGAACGAAACTGACAGGGAAAAAGCATAATGTAACATATAGTGCATATGGAGATAAAGCAAAGAATGCTGCACCCTGGAATCGAATATTTCTCGTATCATGCTACTGTTCAATTAATTAGATAACGACTTGCCAGCATGTTTTCAGACCAGGAACAGTAAACTCAAAAATGCTATATTCAACTGTCAGTTTCAAGAGGCAAATGCACTCTTGATATGTTTCATCCAGTTACTAGAATACCGCCCAAGTCTTATCATCAGAAGAGTTCAATCAGTCCATCTCACACACCCCAAAATGAGTCCCAGGTGATAATGTGTCCTCAATTCGGTCCAACAATCCAACGAGCTCTGCAATCAGCTCGTGTCCAACTTTCAATTAGTTTAGGTATGTGTCCCTTGGCTACCCTGCTGCAGGAGGCCTGGGCTGACGTTTTTCGTAACTCTGACGAATGGCAAGCAGTATGCAATGCATCGTCAGTCTCTCTCCCCCTTCAACAAAATGGTGGGTATAAGAACAGATACCGAACGGCGAGGTTCACTCCACCTCTTTAAGCAAGCCGGAATCCGTCTTTATCCAACACAAGGCCGGATCAGGCCCGCCAGACACCATGTCTAAGTAGGTCACGTATTTGTCCTTTTCCATCTCTTTACTCGAGATATTGGCGTTTATCTTGAGTAGCTTGGCCTTCAGTTCCTCAAGTCTACGCTCATCGTTTGCAGGCCAGCTAATCTCTTCTCAGAGTCAGCCACGGCCTGATGCATCCGATCGAGAGTCTTCTCAGCTCTGTCAATTTGACGTCCCACATGCTCGATGGTGCTTGTCATAAAGGATGAGGTCTTGTTGGGAGGGTCAGGGCTTATTGCTTGGTATAGATGGTCCTCGTAGCGCCGGTGCTTGATGAGACGCTTAAGCTGGAGGTCTCGCCTTCGTACTGCGCGTACTCAGTCTTTTCTGAGGGTGCTGATATTTACGTTGAAGCTGCATTTGAAAATGCGATTCTCAGTGTCGGCAGTAGACTGTCTCGTCTCAAGAAAGCTCGCGTTCTCTTGGACAATACTAGCTCTTAGCGCTTCAAGCTTTGCTCTCAGGGTGACAACGTGTTTGGCACGTAGTTCGGGTTCCTCGAGCTGTGGATCATCAACACATGGAACCTTCCGAAGACGGTAGAAGATGAGGTCTATACATACGAAGCTGACCCGTGCAGGAAGATGTTCCTGGTTGTCGTCGTCCTCGATTTTAATGAATATTCGCTCCTCAGAACGAGAGTGTTGTGGATGTTGCGCCGAATGGGACTCGCGGTGCTCGAGGCATGAAGCTAAAGCACTATTAACTTCTTGAATCTGATTAAATATAAGGAGGTTTGATGTGAGAAGGCAATACACACGTTGGGAGATTGGACCAGACCGAGGTGCGCCTTCTACCTAAGAAGCCGCTACACGCGGGAGTTTGGAAGGGCGTAGCATTGTGAAGAATGAGATGAGCGAAAGTTGATTGAGTCAGAATAGAAAAGAAGCCAGGAGTATAATGGAAAAGTAACGACGGCCGGCAATGGAAGCGGAGCAAATATGGTCGGGGCCCTTGGGGATGTGGATGATGAAGAAGAATTTGCGAGGAACGAGGTGGATTTTTTGAGGAAGAGAACATCAAAGAATGCAACAAATTCGGCCAATTTAAGCACCGTAACGCACGAGGCAATTTCATCAACACAATGACGTATGCAGTGCAAACATAAAGCTACATTTGGGAAAAAGGACTAATACGACAAATTTACTTTCGACATATCAACAAGCAAATGGTTTGCTCGGCCAAGACCTGTCACGTCGTGGCCTGGAAGTTGGAAACTTCTGGGGTTGGCATAATATCTGACCAGATACTCTTCTCGTGTTAGGAGTAATTTCACCTGAGAAATAGTTCCCTCACAAAGGCAATGAATTATTGATGTATTATCATTGGTGATTCAATAGACTGTGGGATATCAACTCATGAAGTACGCTATGATGGTTGTCACCTAAGAAGGATCTTGATGGTGCTCATCACCCGTAACGCTCCCCGTCTCCCGTACAGGCTTACGTGCTCCCCGGCACGGCGGTGCAATTTCTCATCGATAGTGGCATTGTATGCCTGCAGCTCTGTAGGTGTGAGTTCTTCTTCGTACCAATAGATGTCGTAGAACCCCATAGGACTTGTCTCGCATTTCAAGACAGCGGGGCTTTTAATGCTGAAACTCCCGTTATCACCCTATGAACTACCCTGAGAATTCAAGAGAGTGAGAGAATTTGGGCTACAGCTAGTCAGGATGACCGCATGCCCTCCCTTACGATCTTAATAATAGAAACGGTCTATCTAATGTTTTTAAAGAACTGTTCGACGTGTGCTAGATTCCGCATTAAAATGCTTGCCGAATTCTTCCCATCCGGCTTTTAATAAACCAAAATAAGTAAGTACGGGTCGCCGCTGTAATACTGCGCGACGAGCTCCTTCTTCGTCAACCTTTCGGTAACGAAGAGGTCGATACCTACAAAGAGTAGTGCTCAACACTTCCTCGACAGGGTATCCATCCTCCCTCTCGGGATATCTCGTAAGAATCTCATCTCGTATCTCATCGAAAGAAGGAGTACCACCGTCCCGGCAGATGATCCGGAGAAGGGCCATATGTACGACAGATGATATTGCACGAGCGTAACAAATAGGCCTATTACCCTGATCAGTTGAGGTTTCCCTTGCATCGAGATGCCTTTGATTGATATAATCATCTAGATTTATCCAGTCAACAATATCTAACAGAGCAGCTCCAGAGCCGAATCTTGCTGAGAGAAGCAAGGAACAGAATTCGTTCAATACGTTAGGACTGCTAACTCTGGCGAACAGTGCAGCCTCACCGGCCTCGGGAATTGACCATCCTGCATTATTTAGCATAGGAATTAGATGTATCAAGGCAGAGATCTAGCTGGCCATCTAGAAGAGAGTTTGTATACTATAGTCCCAATAAGGACTCGGTTTATGATACATGGCTCGATAAGGGGTTAAGCCGTGGTCTGTAAGACTCACTATCGCTAGACAAACACCTGAATCTCGAAGCTGGGAAACAATTTCTGCCGTGTCGCCATCTGTTAAGTTTCCATCCGAGGTAAGAACCAACACACGACTTTTGGTCCGTGGTTCATTATTGAATGTTGTCAATGCTTGTTCCAAGGCATGGCACATTGGGGTTAGACCATACATATAAGTGCGAAGGTTGTCAAGTCGATTATTCTCGCTGTCACTAGATCCAGTGCCGCGATGACGTTGATCATTTTCTTGGACTCTTTGCAGGATATCAATGACCTGGGAGATAGGTCGAAACCGAAATTCTGCAAAGTCTGATATCCATGTCCTCTGAATGCGTTGGGCTATTCTCAAGGCTTCGGAGTTGTCTACCGCTATATTTTCGGCAGCTTGACCACCGGCCACAGCCGCAACAGAAGCTCCAACTGGAGTCGTTCCAGCCACCCCGGAGACGAGTAAGCCAAGCAGTCCTGCAACAGTGGTCCCTCCACGCTGTACTGCCATCATCGTACCTTCAGATGGGATTGCATCAATAAACTGTTGGACTTCGCTGGGATGTCGTGCCAAATATGCATCGACAATTCGAGACTCCCAGTCGCTCAGTTTCGTCTTGATATATCTTGATATGTGCGGAAGTCTGTTCTCATTTGCCCGAGAGATGAGAAGATCATGTCCAGAAAGGTGATGTCTCACGTCGCCAAGCAGGCTATCAGCGATGCCGCACAAGTCTGCTACCGGAGAATTTGGCTGCTTATCAGTGACTTTCGATCCGAAAACACCAACGAACATGAGCGCATCGGAGTGTCTTCCTATCTCCGACTTTACTAGCTTCAGCGCGGCCTGGAAGACAGCTGTAAGTCGCTCGCTCGCTATATCATTTGGGCTTTCAGCCTCAAGAGTGGTTCGCATAGATCCTGATACATCTAAAAGGCATCCGATAGCCACTTGAGCGGTCGATTCAGTTATGTCGATCTATAAGCCAGTGGCAGATGATCGTTTGAGTCGCATTAAGGTTCCGATTATCAATGAAAGATGATATATTAGAAAGTGATTCTCGGCATCCCCGCAATCTAACTCTTGCTGTCCTATTTATGCCATCGTTTGAGGCCTGCTATGTGACTGCATGCACTTCTCGGATCGAGGATATTCCGTATCTAAAAGTGCAGATTGATGATGACTTCCCAGGATATGATGCGGCTTGGATCACTCCAACTCAACCTCTGCCGGTCAGATGTGACTCCAAGAATAGCAGTGTTCTTCGTCATCATTGACGATAGACTCTGTTCTATTTCTTATACAAGGCTAGTATTGCAAAATACGATTCTATCCTCAAACCCTGACACGCCTTCTTATATCAAGGTGCGCATGGGGTTTGCGAACGACTTTAGGTCTTGCTTCTTAATCTATATCTCGCTCCTCGCTTGAACATTAAGTTTAAACTACCTTGACCACTTGTTCACACATCCTGGTCTTCATCACTGGCGTCAAGTTTGATTGAGACAAGTACATACTACCGGCGGTTTGTGATAGGTGCTGGGACAATAGGGTAAAGGCAATTGATTCGAGGTCCCAGCGAATGTTCGCAGCCCATGAGCACAGCCTCTCGTGGTAACGTTACCTTGATCCCATCGTTGTCCCTTTCGTGCATTTATTTGTTCCAAGTCATGTGTTGGGGTGGAAATGCAACTTTGCTGTCTCTTGGCTTTCTTTCACGTTAGCGCGATAGAGCTCTATGAGATTGGATGTGAAGGGTCTTCAAGCCTAGCCCGGCTTGCTGACAACCCTGCATCCGACCCATGGTGGCAGCTGTGGGGGTGTCGTTTGTCTCATCCATTCGGTATAAATGGCTTTCTCAGGATTTAGAATAGATTCGAACCTATCTAGATATGGGAGCAACTGCCCATCAATTGCGAAGTCCCTTAGCCCTATGGTCACTATGGGGGACTCCCAGTCAGGCAAATTGCACCCTGCGAAGCTCTCTGCCGAGAACAAAGAATTCTGCCTATATCGCCTCTCCAATCCCCCTAGCCATACCAATACGCAGTCGCATGTTAATTCCTGCAGATAGGATTACACAAATAGCCACGAATGGAGATGAATCTGGCGAGACGAATTAGTCTGGGTAAGTATCTTTGACAGGCAACCCTATTAGGAAGTCAGACGTCCTCCGCTACTTACTTGAACTCGATATAAAATACTCGGTACGTTCGTGCTATGCGATCATGGCTGCGTACCAAACTTGCTGGTACTCAGATCTTATAATACTAGCTCACTGACGGTCTTTTCGTATAACAGTGCGCACTCGCCAACTCCCATGCAGTACCATACAAGCAAACCAAGCCAACCATCTTATCTAAGGCGACTGTCTACATTGTACCGGCTAGAATAACAATTGAATTTGTATCCTTAACCGAGACGCATCCTGGATGACCGACCAGACGGTTCTATAAATCGACCAGCGCCGTAGTACCAAATCATGGCCTTTAGCTACCCGAGGTTAGACTGTTTCATTGATCCCTTTATAATGGTGTATGAGGCTCAGAACCTATGAAATCCGTCTTTAACTAAGCGCCTAGAAGAGCGGGGTAATGGGACATGTAGGACTGGGACTGAGGGTGGTCAGTCGCCATCTGACCGGGCGCCAAGTGTCAAACAGTGGGGAGCTGAAAAGTCGAGGTAAGCAGCCAATATTAGATATCTTGGTCTACATTGGCCCCCTCGTTGTAGATCATCCAGCAGCCAGTAAGGTGGCCATGCTCGGTCTGGACGTAGCCATGGTACCCCTCAATTTGATTATTTCCTGTTCAGCACAACTCTTGAAACTTCACAAGACGGCCTTTCTCGCTTTCTCTAGTCCGGCGAGCGACGGTCTTCTCTCTTGACCAGTGGTGAAGAAACATGTCCAACCCAGAGATCTACACCGTCGGGTGGATCTGCGCCATTCTAACAGAATATGTCGCCGCACAAGAATTGCTCGACGAGGAGCACGACCCTCCCAACTTTCTGCAACCTGATGATAGTAATCACTATACATTGGGCAGAATTGGTGTACACAATGTTGTCATAGCTGTTCGTCCAGACGGCGAATACGAAACGGATTCTGCTCCTTGCGTAGCCACAAGCATGCTACGTACCTTCCCAAATATCAGAATAGGTTTATTAGTTGGCATCGGCGGCGGTGCACCCAGTGAAAACCATGATATTCGTCTGGGCGACATTGTGGTTAGTGGAAGCGGTGTCTTCCAGTACGATTTTGGCAAGACTACACTGGACCAAGTCTTTCAAAACACACGGTCTCTAGACCAGCCCCCGAGAACACTTAGAACTGCTCTGGTGGGAATCCAGACCCGTTACCAGGGGGGAGGCTATAAACTCGAATAGACCATTGACATGATCCTCAAGGGGAACCCCAGATTGAGGGGCAAATATCAGCGCCCGAGTCCCGACACGGACAGGCTTTTCAAAAGTGATTTTGTTCATGACGAGAGGGGATGTGAGGAATTTTGTGCTGTGAATGCAACCCACTTAGTTCCGCGACGGGAACGGGCCGAATACGAGAACAATCCGGCCATCCACTATGGACGGATTGCTAGTGCCAACCAGTTGATGAAGGATGCAGTTATACGAGATAAACTAGCAGCCGAAAAGGAGATCCTTTGCTTCGCGATGGAGACGGCAGGCCTGATGAACCACTTTCCGCTTTTGGTTATACAGGGTATATGTGACTATGCTGATTCTCATAAGAATGAGGAGTGGCAAGGCTTTGCGGCCATGGTGGCGGCCATATTTGCGAAGGTTCTTCTGCGCCATATCACACCTAACAGCATCGCGGCTGAGAGGAGGATAGGCGATGTTCTGGCCGAAGAGGAACGGAATTGTCACCAGCTATTCCGCCTCACATCCAGCAGCAAGGACACTATGTATGAGTGGTATAAGGACCGAGTAGAGGAAAGGGCCGAGAACACTTGCATGTGGTTCCTGAACCACGAGCGCTTCCAGAACTGGCTGAAACAGGACTCTGGCCCTCTGCTAGTCACAGCGGATCCTGGCTGTGGAAAATCGGTATTGGCCAAGTACCTGATTGACCACGTACTGCCACGATCAGCCACTATCTGCTATTTCTTCTTCAAATACCAGGATCAGAATACCTTACGGCAAGCACTTTGCGCCTTGCTCCACCAGCTTTTCTCTCAAAAGCCATACCTGGTTGAACATGCGATACCAGAGTATCGCAAGAACGGGCAAGGTTTAACAGAGTCCACGGAGTCACTCTGGAAAATTCTGCGAATCGCAACACAAGATCCCAGAGCAGGACCTATAATCATAGTACTTGACGCTTTAGACGAATGTGCCGAATCGGAGTTTACGGACCTGATACGCAATATCCAGCAGCAGTTCCACCGCGAGCAGTCTGGCTTTGGCACATTGAAATACCTTCTAACGTCCCGGCCTTACGGCCAGATCGTATCCAGGTTCGGCACCTTATTAGAGACATTCCCAGATGTCCGAATAGCAGGAGAGGAAGAGTCCGAAACCATCGCACGGGAAGTGAATTACGTCATTACGCACCGGGTCGATCAACTGGCCATGAAGAAGCGCCTCTCTACCCAAATCAAGAATCATCTAGAGAATATTCTTCAGGAGACCCCTCACCGCACGTATCTCTGGGTATATCTTGTGCTTGAATACTTGGAGACAGAAGATTTCAAAATGACGCCCAAAGGGGTCGATTCCGCTATTGGAATACTCCCGACGGGTATCAATGAGGCATGCGACAAACTTCTTAGCAAGTCTAAGGAAGGCCCGATGGCTCGAAAGGTCTTGAGTATCATTTTGGCCGCGAGCCGGCCACTAACCCTCTCGGAAATGAACGTCGCAGTAAGCATTGACTACGAATCGAAGTCAATTTACGATCTCGATTTGGAAGATGATGAGGACTTCAAGGCGCGCCTTAGAGCATGGTGTGGGTTGTTCATCTCGATTCATCAAGGTAACGTTTATTTAATTGACCCAGCGGCTCGCCAGTTTCTCCTCGCCGATTTGCCATTCTCTAAGATTGTTCCCTTACCGCTGCAATGGTATCGATCCATCACTATGCGTGAGGCGCACGCTGTTCTCGCACAAGTCTGTGTGCGTTATCTCGATTGTTTCAACCAAAGTCTCGCTCTGCCGACAAACAAAAGTAGGGACGTCGACCACTCTTCGAATCAACTTGCCTTTTTAGAATATTCGGCTCAAACTTGGGGCACACACCTCCGCGAAGCTCACATCCCTGATGGCGACGCAATTATACCTTTCGTCCTGAGAATATGTGATCCGGTTTCGAAGTCTTTCTCACTATGGTTTCCAGCTTATCGCAAAACAGGATTGGTGGTACCTGCGGAAGGTTCTACGAGTCTCATGATAACGTCCTACTTTGGCTTGTATGCCATCGTCAGGGTGTTGATTGAGAAGGAAGCTGATATTGAGGCAAAGGACAGCCTGTATGGTCGGACGCCGTTATCTTGGGCAGCTACCAACGGGCACGATGACATTGCCAAGCTGCTGATTGAGAAGGGAGCTGATATTGAGACGAAGGATAGGTTTCGCCGGACGCCGTTAGCATTGGCCATCGAGAATGGACATGAGGCTATGGTCGAACTACTTTCCATGCAGCATCCGGACAATCTACGAGGTCTTTCGGGGGATTTGATTGCCGGCACAGAATCGGACGTTTCCAATGACTCTTCAATCTTCTCCACTTGCTCTTCAGTGCCAAGCACGACGCCGTCATCTGTGCCCTGGAGCGAGAAGGTCCAGGCCGCAGCAGAAAACCTGGCAGACATATTGTCTCAAGACTCGTTCCTTAAACCTCGGTACTCTCAAGCCCTGAAGACCATGGACAAAAATCGTTTTTTTCGAAACCACGATCGCTTGATGAAGAAGTTCATGATAGAATTGAGACGACAGGCTGAGGATGACATGGTAATCCAAGCGGTGCGCGTCCTCAGAAACCGACGACAACGAGAGCAGGTCACGAACCGGATCTACTGCAACTTCCAACCGGATGCGACAAAGGCCATCACGAAAAGCATGCGAGAGTTCCTGGACCAGGAAGAAGATCGACAGTACCCCCTCAGACTCCTTTTTGAACAAGGTGGCCAGGACCCCGTGGCGGAAGATGTCAAATTCGAAGTAAAGAACCAGGGGAATGAAGATGATAGATCAATACTGGGCGAAGATGAAGAGGAAGATGAAGAGGAGGGCGAATCGGATGACGAAGACGACGCAAGCCACAGTCGGTATCTAGTGGTTGATTTCATCACTCATAGCCCACCCTTCGAAGCTTTCAAATCCAACATTCATTACTTTGTCAATCCACCGACAACAATTCAAGAGGCCATTCGCAGCAAGAAGATAAAAACTCTTCAGCAACTCCTCCGGACACGATTTGACCTTCTGGCCGTCGGCGAGTACATCTGGCTCCGAGAGCTCAATGACATCGGGTTCAGTCATAATGAAATGGCCGATCTGCTATTTCAGCAGGAGATTGACTCACCTTGGATCTATTTCGAACCTGAGGCAATCGGCCCGTGGGAAATCAAGATCGGAAATCACCTTCACGGATGCGTGCACAAACTAAATCTGTTGGATAAGCCTAAATCTGGAGCTACAGTATCCCATCAAGGTTCATTCCAAGCTGGGGAATCGAAGAACGTTACAAGAACAATCCAACAGCTCTGCGGGTTGGGTGGCATTGCCCCAAACACCCGTTGTTTAGAGAAGTGGAATGGAAGCGTCACTTTTGAAGAAGATGGTTCTACTGCTTACGTGTCCTACGCTCATCCGGATGAACGAGTAATCCTCTCACGCATTACCAATGCCCTCCATCAGTTCTGCGCAGCAATAGACCATGCTCAATCGAGTGGCCGCTGCTGTGACTCCTTCACCATCCTCAAATACGCAACCTGGTATCCTGACGGTAAATCTTCATTGATCGAAGTCTGCCGAATTGACTTCCAGCTTATAGTTCTGATATTGAGAGATTTAGAGCAGCTCTCTTCCGAAAAAAGTCCCTCAAATATCAGGAAATCGCGGGTACTGGAAGTTCTCGAGATTCTTCTCGATGGCGCCATGATCAGGCCTTTTCCCGACGCTATCACTGGGGTGCTTCACTTATACTCTTTGGCTGTGCAAGCTTTGTGTCTTGGGTTTCTATCCTACAGCCAAGCTCATGTTGGTCCTCTTCAGCCATTCTTCTTGGACACACCGGTAACAAAGGTCCGGCTGCTTGGAAGCCAAACAAGCCCAGGATCACACATTACCATTGAGGTTAGCCTTCAAAGGTTGACGTGCATCGGAGAGATGCTCCAAGGCGCGGTGTTTGTTTTCAGTAGACTTTTTATTCCATCAGACGCTACTATCGGTTTGTCTATTCAAGAAAGGTTCGACTTGCTGACGAATTGCCAGGACCTGGTAGATACATGGGGACCTGGACAATTTGTCTTCCCTACACAAAGCGAACTACCATCTGCCGTTGGGATTTGTGGCGGGTTTATCTACATGTCTGATCGACAAAAACAAATATTCCATTGGAGTCGACGTGTGTCTGCTTCCAGCCTCTGTCATGGCGAGCTTGATCCGCTTGTCAAAATCAATATAGGACGGCCGGTTACAGTGAATAACAGTTGCGTTCTCGATGAAGGACAAAGCCGGGCTCATTATGACAGGTTTCTTCGGCCTTTAGGCACATACCCGCCAGGATGGACCCTTGCAGAGAGGCAGATAGGCTTGCAGGCTGGCAACTACGTAGTATTTCAGGTCAATACGGCAGACCACCGATACCCCGGACGGACCCTGAAACAGGTGTGCCTGGAGAGGCCGGACGAAGATCTCGTGCCTTTTTTGGAAGAATACTGGGGAGTACAGGTCAGCCTATGCACTGGCGTTGCACGACGCGTGCCGCTTCGGGAGATGGTTGCGGATCTACTCCCTACATTCATCAATTACTTTACTTTCGGTGGTGACCAAGCCGACTGGGAAACTCTTGTCACCAACCACAGCATTCTTGTGGCTATCCAGGGGGAGGGCTTCAAGGACTGGCTCCGAAACCTCCAGCGACCGCTTCACAACCTGGTTCTACGGCTCATCCGTAGCATCCTCGACACGCTACGCGAAACGGGACTTGACCCAGAGGGAAAGTTACTTAAGGTTGCTTGGGCGTACGGCGATAGAACACAGCACTGTTTTAAAATTAACCTCGGGCAGCGTGAGAGTTCGTGGGCACGACTACTAGCTGATTCTGAGGATTGCGCCACATTTGCTTATATTTCACCAAAGTGTCTCGAAACAGCCGAGATACGATGCCTCGGAGCCGACAGCTCCTGGCGTAACGTCGTCCCTCTTCTCGAAACTGCCGTCATGGTGTGCTCAGACTGCCAACCAACTCAGCCTGCGGCACCCGGGAACGTTGAGCTGCGCCATGAGGGAACTTACTATTTTGAGATATTTGACAGCATAATCTTCGTCAAAGCCTTGAGGCCAGACGCCGCAGTGGTGACCAGGTTAGTGGCGAAAAAGAGCTTGATCCCATCCAAGATCTTGTTGAGGGTGAAGGCTTGGGAGCGGGAGCCACAGAGGCTTCGAGAACGGAGGGGCATCCAGGGTATTAGGGATAACTTCGCACTGTTCACATCAGTTGCCCAAACCCTTACAGTAGCGCCTTGTATTAATTGAAATAGTCATCAGGGCGCTTAGATTGGTCTTGGTTCAGTAAGCTGGTATACTCCTAATAGGTATAGGCTATTGACATTTTAGTAACAGGCTTCTTACTGGTTTCTTTCGATCTACTGAATTCCTTGTGCTCTTGATGACTGCTTATCTGTGTAGGAATTATAATATTACTAGGCGTTATTGCTATTATATAAACTATGCTCTACTGGCTGTGTTAATTCCTTACGAATTGTAGGGACTGATATTTCCGCGATTAATTATAGGTGAGGTGCAGAAGATAAGTCCTCAAGTAATTGTGATAAGGCTGCATTAGGTCAGATATGTTGCCTAAAATGATAAAGGAGACCTTCTATATGCTTAACTGCTTTAATGAGAACTGCCTAGAATTATCCAAGTGGTTACCACTCCATTTAAGCGGGCTAGCATGTTATTGCCATATGATGATACACTAGAATTGTCTCTCAACGATAAAGCGAGACCTTTACATTATTCCGTATGAAAATCTCTCTCACCAACACACCACATTAACTGGGGCCTAGACTAGATATATCATTACATAATACATCTCCAGTGAGTCGGGATGAATCCGAGACACTAGGTTTAGCAACAGGAGCAGTAGGTGACCACAGTCCTATTCGAAGTAGCCCCTAGACTGCGGCAGTTTTTAAGTATGAGCCAACCTAGAGGTTCAGTCATCGATGAATTTTCATATTATGAGAATCAAAAGCAGAGAAGATGAATTAATGCCCAAGATATTTACCCTGTAACGGAAGAGGAAAAGCGAAGCGGAAATGCTTCATCAATGACCATTATCGTGGAACGCTACTTTACTCTGGGCCTGGCGCCAGCCATACAGATCCCAGCTCCTCAGTCCAATGAAACGCGACCCCAGCCACAGTTCGTTATGGCGGGATTAACGTGTTAGCAAAATGGCCGAGGCTAACACAAGTCCATGTTCTTCGTCTTTCTAATATACCTTAAGTAACTACTCTTTTCTTTAAAATGCAATTGAGGCCATGCTGCTGTACAAACCAACGGTTTGTCACCTCCCAGTCAACCTCCGGATCTGCCAGCTCAATATGATAACGCCTCAACAACTGCGGCACTACCTTATGAAGCTCCATAAGACTTATATGCTTACCCACGCAAGTACGTGACCCAGCTCCAAACGTAAAGAAGCTGGTCTCCATCTTGGACAGCAATTCGGTATCTGTAGTTAGCCAGCGCTCGGGGGTAAAGGATTCAGGATCCTGGTACACCTTTGGATCGTGTTGAAGAACCCAGGGGTTTATACCGACAATGGTACCGCCAGGAATGAAATGCCCGCACATTTCGGCACCCTGGGGTGGGACATGCCGTTCCATAAGAAGACCGATTGAGGGATGCAGACGCATGGCCTCCTTTATCACTGCTTTGGTGTATATCAAGTGCGACGTCGACTCCTTGTATGAGATGGGATCACTGAGCTTCCCATCCCCATCGACGGTATCGATTTCCTCCATTACCTTTGCCATTTTGTCGGGGTTCTTGATGAGGAAGTAGATGACTGCCCGGAGAGCGATGGCGGTGGTATCCGAACCCGCGAACACATTGGCCGAAAGATGCACGATAGCATCTCTAGTACTCATCTTAAGCGGATCCTTATTCTTCACTGCAGCCCATCTAGATAAGAGGTCCTTTCCCCCTTCATCTATAAGCTCCAGCTCACCGTTTCGCTTCATGGGCGTACGGGAATTGATGGCTTTGAGTGTGAAAGTCAACACTGCATTCCAGGTCTCCATAGAAGGTATCAAGATTGGAAATAGAGGGTTGCCCAGCAAGAGGGGGTGCATCTCCGGGACTTGTCCACAAATGGATGCATATGCGATAATTCCTTCGATAGTTCTGATCATGTCATCGACATCATTACCCGTGGTCAAAAAGCCGAGCTTCATCGCAAAATTGACTTCACCAACGACGTCGAACGCGTAGTACTGCAGCCACATGCCAAGGTCAATGGGCTTGCCACTTGCAGCCCACTGATCAAGACGGGATATGAAAAGCTCAGTACAAGAGTCGATCGCAGACTCGGATTCTAACAGATTGGTCAAGCTGAATGCTCCTGCGACCTTCTTCTTCTGATCTCGATGGTAGACCGGGTCGCGAGTGGAGAAGAGGTTCATCTGTGGTTTCTTTTGCCAAGAAATGCTTTGGATCGGGTAGAACGCCGACTAGGCCAAAAGGTTAGTATTGGTCCCGCAGTTCTGGGCTTGAAAGTTTACTCACCTTTGGAAATGCGCCGGTCAATCCGTATATAATCTTGATGGCCTGTGGATCACCGACTGACACAACATTTGGCGCCATTCGTACAAGCGGGCCATGCTTTTGGTGAAGTCGTATGGCTGTCTGGTGAGACTGACCTTTGTAAACGTCGTAAAGACGCCAAAGCTTCGTCCATTTTGCAAGAGGTGGTCCAGGAATACTTCTGAGACCTGGATGGTATCGACCATGCACATAGCTCAGGATGATCAGGCATAAGAGTGCAATAACAAAGTGGTATTTGAAGTCTAGAATAGCCGCCGCTACGGGGGAAAGGAGTTTCCCAGGCATCTGTAAAGAAATTGCCATCGACCTGGCTTAAACAAGGATACGGAGACCTTGAACAGAAATTTGTGAAGGTAAGAAGACCAGAGTAAATTCTTAGGGTAGAGTGATTTAAATGCAAATAAATAGCACCACCAGGCTCCAGCCCGTGTACCTTGAATCCCAGAGTCGTCACTGCGCAGTCGTTGGATGCTTAACGACGACGTGCTTATCGACAGGGATACGGCTTCACCAACGTGAAATAAATTTATCCGCGTTAAGCGTTCTTATCACCTGCAAACTATACCCGTTTACCCATCTAGAAAGACAAACATACCGGCCCCAAGAAGGTAGGTCAGGTATAACATTGGCATGTGAATTAAGAAAGGATTGTCAATCGGATAGTGGTATTAGCTGCAGCGCAAGTGGGGTATGTAGGATTGCGATGAAGCGCCAAGATCCTCAAAGAGTAGCTACATAGGATCATCTTATAATTGTAGATCAGCAGCTTAGCTATGCAAAGTACTTATCCGTGTCTTACCGCAGATATCGTCAGCAGTTGGGACAGAAAGGTAATCGTTCCGCGATAGACGGAAAAGCATATACACGTTAGCCATCACTGTGGGAGCCAGCAACACCACACAGAGGAATCGCGTATTCACCTAATTTCTATTTTACAAGACCTGATCAGAGAGGGTCACTCTGTAAATAATTACCATCCATCTGAGATAATTTGCTGCAACGCGCTATATGCGAGAACAGACTTGGCGCAGAACTAGGTCCGAGTACTCTTCCCATTTTGTGTAAATGTAGTTCGGGGTATGCCAAAACCCAGTTGAGTAACAAAGCCTCAAACTGTGATAAACCCCTAAAAACAGCTTTTACACAATAACGGCCTAATACCATCAGGTCTGTACAGTCGCCGAGAGACACATAAGCGTTGTGGCGACAGTGAGGAGAAAAGGCGCTTGTATCACTTGGCTGGGTAATCATCATGGAAGCCGTCTTCGTTAGTTCGTTCACAGTGGGGCATATAATGAAAGAGCCTGTCAAGTCATGCTCGTCTGAGAAGTAGTCGCACGCAGGTTATGTTGATGCAATTGCAGTGGCTCAGGTACCCGTGAGGCGCGGTAGAAGGTCTTCTTTGACAAGACATCTTCTTGAGCTTTTGGTTCATTTGGTCGGGAGTTATCCCATGCTCAGTATTCTAAGACTGAGGCATCGGTACCCAGTGTCCTTATCTCATCTTCCATGGCACTTGCCAAGTCCTGCTACGCTTTTACCGCAAATTCAGGATGAACTTTGCAGAGCTGGATGTGGAGGTCCATTTTTCAAAATCGAGTCATCTTGGACAGCCGCAAAAACAGGTTAGTCCTTTGCAGAACTACTGAGTGCAAACCAGCCTATCGTAAACGGCTGGGCCCTCTTGAAAGTGGCCATAGGGGAACTGAGTTATGCATAGGCATCTAGGATGGCAGGATGAGGTCAGCAGTAGTGCTGTTGGAAGTGGTATTACATTTCCTTGGCATATACTTCCAGTCTATAAGGGGTTCCTCTTTTGACCACTGAGTATCAGCCAAACAAGTTCCAGTAGCATGCGAGACAGATAAGCAGACGAGTGGTCATAGTTAACGTCTTGATATGGGAGAAATGACGCAGCCGACACGATGAGGGTACCGTTCGAAGTTGATCGTTGGTTCGGTGACTCTTGTTAAAATCGTCGAGAACCAGGAGCCAGACCAGCGGATCGCAAAATGCATAAGGAAGCGCTCCATTTCGAGCCGGTCTGAATGGCATCAATCGGAACGTTGACGAACCAGTGGTTGATATCAAACGGGTGATTTGGAGCTCGCTCAAGTGGCCAGGCTGAATGGGCAGACATGACTGCCCAACGTCACGTTATTGAAAGGCCTCAAACAGCTGCTTTGTGGAGTTCCATCCCTAGCTCTGAGGATTGTAGATCGAAGACTTAGGACAAAGCACTTATAATTGGTCGGCCTTTTAGAAGGCAAAGGGCGCTGGCCCCCTTGACCTTCCCTTGGCGCCACAGGCCTGAGACTTTGCGTATAAGAAAACACCGTGGAGAGTATTAGAAACAGGGATTTTTCAGTCATGCAATTCCTGCAATCTCTTCAAGACAGTATGGTGAGCTCTTTGACTGAGACGTGTCAATGGCAGATGCCCTCAGAGATAAGAGCTTAGGCTTGATGAATGTTCAGCGCAACTAGTGGCGCTTCCCATTGTTTTCGATGCATTTTATCATGGCAAGGGTCAAATTCTATTATTGTCTAATATTCTACATGGTAACGCTAGGTTCTATTCTTTGTCTTTGTTCCCTGAAGCCAGTCTTCCAATTTAATGGCTGACAAAGATTTGACGCCTTTGTAGTTTCTATTGGAACGTAAAAGTAAAGGGATCAAGACCTATCATTTGAGCCAATCACCAACCTACCCAAGGTAGGCTCACACTCGTCTATATATAAGATACGAGAGAACACAGTTATAGTGAACTCTGGCTTGTGTGTCTATCATTACTCAAGGTTCGTAAATATCTAGACGAGTAAATAAGCTTCAAAACAATAACTGCGACAGGATGTTGCACAGAGCAGAACTTATCAGAATTGCCCAATTAAATCTCACATTGTGCGCTTCAGCTCGAACGCCGCCGCACACAGAAGCGCGCAAGCCAGATGGCTCCTCAGCGTAGTCCCCATCATACCGAGATCGAGGAGCTGAGCATTATTATCTCAGCAGCGATCACTATCCCCGGCACGAGCCGCAAAATAGTGGCTCAACTCACGGTAAACCCACTTGTGTCCCCCCACAATCAAAACCATGATCAACCATCACCATCTGAGGACGATAAGCTTGCGATGTCGACCGCGGCACAAGACGCCGATCTCACGGATCTGGAATCCTCCCTCTTTGTACCTCCTCATGCAGCTAGCCCTAAGCCCCGTCCGTGTTTGAAAAAAACTCACCACAAAGGAAATCTTCGACAGGCATGTAAAGCCAGAGGTGAAACCTATAGTCCTGACACTTGAGCAAGAAGCTGAGATACAGAGACGAACGCTCCAAGGCAATAGGAAGCACAAAGCGTCTCTACCGCTGGGACCTTTTGGCAATGTCTTTTCCGAGAAGAAAAGACGTACTTGAGTTTCTCTTCACTTCCTCAAGTTGCAGAGGAGCAAGATTGTTTGGCCCTTTGAGCGCGTGTTGGAGAGGGATGGATTCGCTGTAGTGATGGGATGAAAAGAGATTCTTTTGTACAATAGCGGCTTTGGAGAGATTTCCTACAAGATGCTATCAGAAGGTTCATTAGTGGGCACGTCATCGAAAACAAGAAGCATACAAAAATATTGTCTACGTTGAGTGACCAATGCCTCATAACCTGGGCTGGAAGCAATATTTATGGTAAGTCCTGACCGCCGGTGCCAAGTTGAACATTGTAAGAATTCCTGTCGCTGTCGAAAATATCGTGGCTCTTGTCAGTCTTCAGCCTGGATCACGCCTCCCATAATGCTCAAGCTTGGCTCTGGTTGAGTTTATTAGTCGCACAGTAAGTGAGGAACGTGCAGCGCTGGGGGAGTGGAGTCGATCGTAGCATGTTGTGATATCTCAGTCATATAGGCTGTAGGATGTTGTCCTGATAATATATACGACTAAAGCTTATGAAAAATACGGGATCCCGTTAGGGTCTTTCATTCCATAGGGTAGGTTAGCGTTTATCAGAAGGGAAAAAGTGGGGTACCCATTTCATACGTGCCAGAGTGGTGGGTTATAACACGTTAATAGCTGAATCTTTAATCTGATATATTTGTGAGATTTAGAAATGTGACTTATGTCGGGATCAGTACGCTACCCAACTCCTAGTAGTCAGATCCCAGGCAAAGCAAACAGTTTAGTGACCTATTGTAAGGTTTCTTACTATTTTGTTGAGGATGACCACAAAGACAAACCAGCTACTGTTGCTATATGGAAATTTAGTGTGATCGAGACGACATCCACTCAAACAATCACAACCTGGCGCACCATAGCGTCCGACTCCTCCGACTGCATATGAGCAATCCCAACTCTCCTAAATAACCGTGACGGTTCCTCGCAGTCAGCAGCTTCAAGAAGCAACCTGACGACAGATCCGGGTTGGCCTGTAGGCCACGTGGGATACCCATATCCTTCGTGTTTAGCACCGTGCTCAAACTTCACAACATCTATGTACCAGACAGAACGCCCTTGCGGCAGGCTGCCCTTTGGATCAAGGTCCATACATACCTTGGTCATAAAATCCATGAAACCAAAGCCGGCATTACTACTGAGAATTTCCATTTGTCTCGGCGTGAGCTTACCCAGGGGACCCTTGAGAGTGATGGAACCTACTATGCCGTTCCATACGTGGGTATTATCTATCGCAACAAGTGAAGAAAGCCACGAGCTTGCGCGCCCTCCACCTTGGTTCGCCATAGAATAGTCGATTGCGCACCCAGACTTCGACGCCCATGTCCAAGATGGGTACGAGTTGCTGGAATGTAGGGCAGTGCATGTTGACGCGGTTTGAACTCGCCATAAAAGACTGCGGAGGAAATATTTGCCCTTCCAAATGCCCATAAGGAAATCGCATTGGAACATCGGCCCCATTACATTCGCTAGACCAAGAATTGCTGGAATCCGGTCCGACTCTTTAGTAAGATTTCTTGTCGTGTACTCGGCCACCAGAGTCTCCCATTGCATATAAGCAGCGACACGATCTTCGTCTGCCCAGGACTTTCCTCTTCCGGTCTCATGGTCTTCCTGTTCAGACTGAGGAAGAGTGGCCTTGATTTTGAAGGGCCTCTGTAGATGCTCTTTCATCCGACGAGAGCGATGGGGCTCATCAGATTCGCATCCAGGATGCTGATAGTGGCCCATGGATACCGGCGACGAATCTGCAGCAAATTTGGACAAGCATTCCCACTGAACGTGGCCATGACCAAACCACAGAATTCAAGTGCTCAGCATCTGTTCCTGAAAAGTCCAGCCTCTGGAGTGGACAGGCCCTCGAAGGGGTAGCTGCAGTACGCCATAACGGTTCTCTTTTACAGGTGGCTGTACTGCAGGCACGAACCATCGCGCGTCCCTAGTACGCCCTGACGTAGGGGGGATAGGAAATGGCAGGGCATATGGCTGTCTGAAAGAATGCGGCGTGAAAAGCCCGTCGTTACAGTCGGTTCCGGACAAGGTGGATATTGTCAGAATGGCATTTGCGTAGACATCACCCATTCTTGCTGCCTCGGATTCCCAGTCGCCAGTGTCGTCCTGTACAATACAGAGGCTGTCTACCCAAAGATAGTCTATTTCAAGGCCTCGAGTTGCCAGCACGGCATCCCTGATGGTCCTGGGAAGCGTTCGTAAAGGAATGTCATGTTTATGATTGGCTAAGTTGGCCTTCGTTGTTATGACGCAAGGTGATTTCCCCCAACAGTACGATAGGGCGCAGTATGCACCTCGTTTTGCTCTCCTCGTTTCTATGAGTTTAACCTGTGGGTCATGTAACGTGCCACCGGTCACGTCTAGAACGCGAGTTGGCAGGATAGGGTCTGTCAAATCGTGCAATCGTCGACAGTCGATATGTGACTCTCTGCAACGCCTCAGCCAGATTTTGCTCAAAGACAGCGCTCGGGAAGATCCAGTCCCCCCAGCTTGTCCCTCGTTGCGGTCGGGAGAATAGTGAAGAAACTCCTCTGTTCGACGTTGTTAGCTTGATTTCAAACATACATCATGTAATTTAGCATCTCACCCTCTAGGAGGCTGATCTGGAGGCTAGAGACTTTATCGCCGTGCCGTACCTGCAGACGCCCTCCCCTAAATGTTTCGTAGACGCGTAACATGATGGGAGTGTCTTCAGAATCAGTACCGGAAGAGGTGTTTCCTTTGTTACCCTCACTAGAGGTGCTCGTGTCGACCGCATCAAGCAGCAGACCGCAAAATGGACAGCCATCACAAGCCGTTCTCTCTAATTCCTGCAAGGTGGGAGCATGTCGAAGATCCGAAGATTGTGAGGAGTTCAGTCTACTAATGACATCTTTGCAAAGCACACAATAAGACTTGGGAATCTCTAGAGGGTTTCTTGTCCGTGCTTTTTCTGAGAGAAGCCGAAAGAATGTCGACACAGAAGCCTGGTACCGCGAGGGATCATCCGATCTTTGTTGCTGTCTCCAAGCTGTTCTGAATTCATCTGTGTTGACGATCGAGCGAAAAACAGCTTGGCAACTAGAAGGAGGGATGCTGTTGTTTTGTTCGGCTGGATACAAAGGCAAAGTCTTTCCAGACAGACAAAATGACAGCAGGTTTCTGGATTCTTCAAGGTACAGACTGCTTGTCTCGCTTTTTGAGATGTCATCGCCGCTCAATGTACTGTTCTCAATTTCTGTTGAAAACGATGCGCCAGCGTGCTCGAGAACCTTGACCATGTCGAGCTGGCGACGGAGAAACGCAACATCAAGAGGGGTCCAACACCCGTCTTCATCAAGTGGCAGGCTGACATCAGCGCCAGCCGCAGCAAGATGTTGCACCTTGGCCACGTCCCATAAAATGGTGGCCATTCGTAATGGGGAGATGCCGCCGGATCTGTGATACTGGCGTGATTCGCCACGAGGCGATTCTTTGGCGACGACAACGGTCCTGTCCTCGGTCTTCTTGTCCAGGTTGGCACCGTGTTCTACGATCCATGCGGCTGTTTTGGTCCAGCCATGATTAAATGTGTTGATTCCTTGGTCAATAGCCTCATGGAGTACGGTGCGACCCGAAGCGTTTAGCTGGTCAATATCAGCACCGCGATCGAGCAAGAGTTGAGCCACGTCAAACTGTTTCTGGAATAGAGCACGGTGAATTGGTGTATTGAAATGTGACCAGGGATCAGTAGCAGTGGGTAGCACACAGCCAGAACCGGGGGGCGGAAAGACAAGCTCATCTTCTGTCCACGATGTGTTGGGATCCCAACCTTGAGATAAAGCTAGGGACACCGATTCTAGATTGAACACGGGGGCTTCTTCTTCGGGGTACGGAACAGATCCACCTGGCTGATGTTTTTTGAATTCGAACCGGGTGTTACTAGGTTTGGTGCGTCGACGTTTGCTTCTGCCAGGAGCTATTGAATGCGAATGAGTTATCTTACGTGAGCGGCGCATGATGTTGTAATGCTTTGGCAGTCTGGTACTTCGATCACTGGCTGGTAAGTCAAAACAACTGTGGATGAGGATATGAATAGGAATGGTAACGGGAGTAATGGTGATTGGAGGAAGGCTCTGACTGTCGGGGCGAGAATAAGAGCTGAGCTCTCTTGTGTGTATACCTACAGGAAGATCAGGCTGGGGGTGGTGCGAGGCAAAATCTTCAGAGGTAACAGGTACAACTCTTTTAGAATCTGCCTTGTCGCAGGCGATGAGCTTATTGAGCGATGAGCAAGGGATTGTGGCTGTGTCGTTCAAAATCAGGCTGCAGCACATATCAGACTTAGAGACCGAACGGATCTATCCAATGAGCTCCCCTGGGTAGGCTTGAAATTGTCCCTTTAGCGCATAGCGCTGATGCTTAGGGTGGAGGTGAGGGGCGGTGTGATATAGTAATCATCAAACAGTCCCAACCGTTTACTTTTTTTTCCCCTAGCCGGTAAGAAACGGCAGGATGATGGATTAGAATCGAGAGACATTGTTTTGCAGTCACCCCGATACGCGGAGTTGCATCGACAGTCCCAAATTGGAGAGGCATAATCAATCATCACGTAAGATCGCCAAAATGGTTAAACTTCGGTCCTTGACGCTCTCCCATGGTCAAGCTGAGAAGTGCTGGGTTAGTAGCTGGGTCGGTGACGACCGGCGAATCCCCAGTGTAGCACGTTCTTTTGCCCCTCTTGCTCTTGTAGCCTCAACAATAAGCCTGTCACCTAACAAAGACTTAAAAAGGGAAAGCAATAGCCCTAGCGATTATATATCAGATTCTTGTTTTGAAAACAATCAGCTCGCAATTCTAGTACAGCATTCCCAAGCAGTTGATGGAAAGCGGTGGAATTCGGAGATTACTTGCAATTTATATCTTCACGACTTCACCCTAGGTCAGTCAAGTTTGACTGACTATCAACCCAGTACGTAGAGCAACAAGTGAAATCTTGGCTGCGGTGGCATGACGGCACTGAGGTATAGTGAGATTCACTAGTGGTCAAATTTGCCCATTCAGTCCAGATATGGGCTGCGCGTCCACTACCAGCTATTTTGGCCGGTCTTTGCTGGCAAGACTCCACTGTTGTGCGCTGGAACTTTTATATCAGGCTTGTCCAATAAATTGGAGAAGTCGGGGTAGGATGGTTGATAAGTAACTCGCGCATGCTGACTGCCCAGCGTCTAGACCAATGTGAGAGCATAACGTGTCTTGCCAACTGTGCTTGCGTTTTAATCCATAATTGAACCCTGGTTTATACACCGAACAACAGCTGCGCCTCAAATTCTCTATCATGGATTCGAAGACTATACATTTGACACGGAAGAACAATAAGACCGAGTGATTGCAGATTTTACCCCGCCGTTTTAAATTCCTACCCTCTGATGTTCTAACTTTGAAGTGCCAATATAAGCACAACCCAGTATCATTCATGGCCTCTTCCCCAAGACCCTCTTCAAAGCTCATCAACCTACTAAGTGATGGCTCACCGGGCCCAAACTTGACGATTGTGGACACAATTCTTTTCCATCTGAGTATCGCAGATGTTTACTCATTACACGCAACATGTCGGTCCCTTCGCTGGTTAGTCGATTATATGACTGAATCGCCATCTTTGCTCAGTATCACCAAGCAATTACGGCCTTTTGTCAACGATCCAACACGCTTCAGAAGTGAGCTTGGCAAGTACGATGGGCTCATTGCCGGAGAGTTTGTGCGCAACTTCCTCGAATTTGGTCCTTGGAAAGTCAACTCGCTGCTTTTGTATATTCAGCGTGGACCAAAATGTCAAGGTTTTATAAAGTACCTACTACAGCATGAAGGGTACAGAGCCAATTCTGAAAAGATTGTGTTCTGTCGTGACACTGCCCCAAATCTTTATATTGTCATCAGGGGTACTCGCGAGCCTCCTATTATCGAGATCATCAACAAGGCCGCTACGACGGCTGATTTAAATTTCATGTCCTGGAATAAGGTCTACTCGCTACTTCCAATTCCAACTGTGGTCCACCACAAGTTCTACCCTCTTAAACCATTCGACACTAGTCTCGGGCAAGCACTCCGCCAAAGGGCAAAATGGGGCTGGACAACAAGGGACCTTCTCTGGCCTGATTTAACGACTCAATTTGTTTCTGCTACAGGATGTCGTCAGATTGGTGGAAGGAGGTCTTTAATCATCAGGCTAGGAAATAACCCCCCAGGACATTACGCACCTGACTATACCCTTGAAGGAAGCGTCTATTCCGTGTCGTGGAAAGATACAGCTTCTGGACGGCGCTTGTCTATCACAATACGGCTGGGGCCCAACTCTCACGCTCTTAGTTACCCCCACACAAACGGCGAAGTCGGCGACGGCTGTCAAGATTGGGAGAGATTTCTGCGCGACCGGTTAGATCGTTGGGCTTACGTTGAGATAGCCAAGATGGAACATGGTCAACAGCCACCAGGATTTTACCATATGGCACCTGGGAAGTATCGAGTTTCTATTCCCGCCAATTACGAGTTGCCTGAGACATGGGATTATGCAGATGATCAAATTATTCCATGGTTTCAAGAGTGGGAGAGAGGCTGGAAAGGAAGAAACGAGTACTTTTGAGTATAAAACAAGGGTGACGTACGTTTCGGATACGTTTTGTTACAAAATGAATTTGTCAAATTGTTATTTATCGAGACGAGGTCGAGACGTTTGAGCGCGTTGGTATGTTGCATGGCGCTGTTGTTGGGGAAAGGGTGGGGTTGGGTAGATTACATGCATAGGCCATAAGCCTAGTCGACTACGCTTAGCAATCCACAGGAAGCTCAAACATCCGGATCTTTTATTTCCTTACGAGACTACGCTTTATTGGTCGATTTTGTATGAATCTGTAGAATGCAAGTCCTTACCGAAGTCAGATCATTTCTGTTCCAAGCCTGTCGCGCATCTTTGATGTGTCGGCTAAGCACCAGCCTGATTTCGAACGATTGGTCATGAAGCATCAAGAGCGAATGCCATCTGCCTCAGCTGCAGATACACTTCTTGTCTTTCACTGCTCATCGTATTATGTATAATGTTCTTATACCCGCCTTTATTTCCTTTTTGTCTGAATGGTGTCTTCTATAAATCCTTCCCAAATTCAACGACAAACCTCTATTTTGCGGGTATGTACCTTTTACAAGGCACAAACACAATAGCCATGGATCAAAATGAATGGTCGATCAACTGTGAGTAAGAGCAGGGGTCCGATCATTCGTGTACAAGGTCTATCAGCAACACAGTCTGACAAACATTACCAGCACTGCCGCCACAATTAACAGCAATGCCACTACAATTACCAGGACTGCCACTTTATTGCTTTAAAAAGGCTAACACCCCATATAGACAGGGTGATCGAATTCTTACACCTCCTGTACTGCTTTTATCTGAAGCTCTTAGCATTACATTTGCTACGAACACCTTGTTCTCCTTTTCTGCAACTCAGTTGTTGTTTCTACATCTAACCAACGGGCCTAGGTCCCGCGAGGCTAAAACGTACGGAATTCGATGACAACTCCCTCGCAAAATCTAAGATCGAGGCACGAGGCCTACCCTTGGGCCAGAGTCGAATGTGAGACCCAATTTTGTTCCAGATGTGCGAACATACCTTTCCATGATGGATTATCTGGTGGATTTGCCTGTGTGTCAAAGTCAGGCGACGAATATCTCCAGCTTGAGACTAAGGGAAAGTGCGATATTTGGGTCGACTTCGAAGTCGTTGACTATTGGCCTCAGCTGACTGTCCTATCTAAAAGTTCTGAGAACTGCGATTTCTGCAGATTTCTCAAATCTCAGCTCAAGCAAGCCACATTGCCACCATGGTTTCAAAGTGGATGGATACGTATTCGAGTATTTTATACTTGGAACTCTAATCGACAAGCAGACTTCCGGCTGTTAGGCCTTAACGCAGAGGTATCGGGAAAAATAAAACAAGGGGATAAATTCACCAGGCTTGTATGGTTAGAGCCCAACTACCCGCTCAGATTATCAGTTTATTGAAGTTGATCGAAACCCTATAGGCTGAAATCCACGATTGATGCAATTGAAGGTGAGTCGCTAAGGTTGCTGGGTGATAAAGATCGGCTAATGTTGTCTCAAGGAAGATGTAAGCGATGGCTGCGTCTTCAGCCAAGGCCACCTCCACAGCTTTTTGGCTGGGAGAACATAGCCATGATTGCAGAACGTCTTCAGATACCACGAGAAGAAAAGTCAAAGTTCCTTCCGACACGGTTGGTCGACCTGGGCAGTCTTGACAAAACATTCACGTCCGTCAGGCTTGTTACGAACGAAGAAGCCTACGGTGAGTGGCATACATATCCTATGTATGTGGCGCTCAGCTATGCTTGGGGTCCTCCGGAAAAGTCTGCGTCACAGTCAAAAACTACTGTTAAGAATTGTAGTCAAAGGATGACGGATATTAACCTTCAAGATATGTCCAAGGTTATCCAAGATGCAGTTACAGTATGCAGAACGTTCGGGGTGAGATATCTTTGGGTCGATGCTTTATGCATTTTACAAGGGGATACAGAAGACTGGGAACGTGAGTCCGCAAAGATGGGTGACATTTTTCGGAATGCCTACTTTACTATTGGTGCGGGTCATATTGAATCTTGCCATGATAGCTTCCTTTCTCCGACAGTCGATACCCTCGAAATACCCTTCGTTTCTCTTATTGATCCGGGTATTGAAGGCACGTATCATCTTACTGCAAGACCCAGCGAAGGCGGAAATATCTATCTTGTGACGATGTTAAACGATGTTGAGGATATCGATGGTCCGTGGAAAGATCGCGGATGGGTCTTTCAGGAAATGTTTATGTCTCCGCAATTGCTAGTGTTTGGCAACACCACAGTGTCTCTCCACGACAAGAGATCGGATGTATTTTCCAACTTCCTCAAATTGGAACCAGATTATGATGCTTGGAGATACCTGATAGGTGGGTACAGTGGCAGTATGCTGACGTACAAGAAGGACACATTTCCAGCCATATCTGGATTGGCCAAATTTTACGCAGAAGTACTTGATGACCACTATCTTGCTGGTATTTGGGAACGGGATCTCTATTTGAGCCTCTTCTTCTACATACCCCCTAACCCGGAAGGAGAAAGACAGAGTCTTCGTGCTCTAGTTGAGGAGATTGAATCGCGTCAATCATACATTGCACCGTCGTGGAGCTGGGGCTTCCGTGGAGAACAAATTGAGTTCTGCACCTGGGGCTTTCACCCAAGGCTGCCCGAATATCGTGCAACAACAGAATTCAACGTCGTCGAAGCCCGATGTCTTGTCGATGGACTGGATCCTTTTGGAGTTGTAAAAGACGGTTTTATTACTGTTTCAGCCAAGACCCTACGACCAAAGAAGGATGAATTTTCAATTGTTCCCACTCCCTACTGGCAAAGAGGGCATTACGACTGGTGCCCTCATGGCCAAGGTCCACTCATGCAGGTATTTATTGACGGGGAGCCTGAATGGGAAGATCGTTATTATGACGACCTAGTACTTCTTCTCTTAGGAAGCTGTAATGACTATGGACTCAGAGCAGACGGAACGCTTGCTAGAACTGAGGGTCAGAACTTTGAGACGGGCAATTGGGAGTCAGCAGGCGAAAGTAGCCGTAGTGGCAATGAAGGTACATTTACAGAAGGAAAGAGGTCTGCCTACGGTTTGGTTCTCCACCCAGCTCAAGGCGAAAACAAATTCTATCGTGTAGGGTTATTTAACTCACGAGCAGAGAATCATATGCCTTACGGAGGACTGAAGTTCTGTAAGGATTGGGATGTGGAAATAGTTACTATTATTTAGAGGATATGTACGATACATATGTTATAGGTTAGCTGAATATTACTTGGTAGCTTGATCAAGATTCTGAAAACCTCATATGGTGACGTCAACCTTTCAATGCAGGCACTCCTGATGTAGCCGATGGGTGTCACAGGACATAGAATCGCTTGACTGGGAGCTATCGGGCCCAGGGTCAGGCAAGATCCTTAAGTGAGAGCGCCAAAGATAGCTTCAAAAACACCATAGAAACTAGTTGAAGAGGTTGCTTAGGAGCAAAAATTCAGCCGTTTAATGGTTTCTGTAAGCGCCGTCACAAGATTCGTTTTGACCTAGCAGACAGGGTAGCTGGTTCTCAACAAACACAACACGAGTGCTGAGTGGCCAACTTGGTCGGCGAATCTCTTGCTAGGCTTCGAAACTTCAGTCGTGGCAGTACCAAGAGAGGACTTGAGGGTGTATCTTCATTTCCTTTCGACCAGTTGCAACATGTCAAGTGTCTTCCATCTCTTCATGGCGGTTCGATGAGAGCAATTTTGAGGAAAGTAAGAAGGTTTCCGTACAAGGAATGGTCTGCTCATTCCAGCATCTGGATTGGCGTGTACTTCATTTTATTGCAGTTGGTAGGCCTCATTCCAAGCACAAACCCTTGTGACTTGTCCTACACTCGTTTGTCATTGTAGCCGGGCGTGCTCCTTCTGCTGTGTCACAGAAAAGCATTGAAGAACTGTAGATCCGCCTCTGCGACAAATCGATACGCCGAATTCGAGACCACACCACTAGGACTTTATTGCATGATAGTTACTCAACAAGAACATTTGCTTTTGTCGTACGATAATGACCTGACTTCGGAAGCCCATATGTAACGATCGTGGAGGGCCTCAAAATCCCCGCAATTATTGCAAGCTCAAGTGGTCACATTGCATAGTATGAGTATCTCCATCATGGACAGATGTGATACTGATTAATTTTAAGACACACTAGTCGCTCTTCATTTCCTTTCAACCATTATCGAACATTCAGAGCTATATTGCTATTCGACCCTGGACCGAACAAGTTCCCCCGCTGTGCTTATAGCTTCCTAAGATAGCCATTCAGCCTCCTGTTTGCTTTTCCTCTCAAATGACTTCTAAAGCCAATACCTCGTCTCGTACAGAATACTGGGTTGCGATCGGTGACGTCGACGTCAAGATCGACAAACCCAAGAACCCCAATGGCAAGGAAAAGAAATACTACTGACCTCGTCGGGAGACTCAGGCAAACTACAGACTACCGAAGAGTGAGAGGCTGCCTGAAAATACATACGAAAATCTCCTTGCGGTTTTGCGTGAGGCGCTAGAACAGACCTTCGATCATCCGAGTTCTCCTGCGCCGTTGATACCTGCATACAAAAGTAGGGATGACGCCGCCTCCCGCGCAAAGTTGCTGCGCGACCATGGGAAAGACGGTTCAAAGATCATACTGGTAGATGTAAAACATCCACCTCATGTTTACTACAGAATCCTTCAGAAATATGCTGGAATAGTGTCATATCATGGGCCGGCGTTAGACTTATGTACCGATACAGCATACGTTATCTGGGAAGAATTTACTGAGGATCATGTAGAGCGGGAAGAACCTGTCTAGATTATTCGTTTATGCCGTTTATTTCTTTCCTTGAATCAAAGAGCTATTTCCAATGGTGTTTTTCACGGTTTATGTAAATCAGTCAAGAGCATAAATGATACGACATCTTGCGTGTTGTGTTTACATTGAAACCTAGATCTATGTATTATTGTTTGGTGTTTTTTCCACGTCATTTAAATCATTGTAACTGCAATGCTTTCACAAAAGAAAATCAGATTTTTAGCCTACAATTGCTCTGGCTTATCTTTGGATATGTCGAAGAGCGCGTTCTTAATTTCTGTTATTGCAAGCGTGACGGAACTGTTGCCGCGCTTGTCTCATAGCTACACGTTGCTGGCGCCCCTCAAATAGGTAGCCTTAAATACCGCCGTCATTTATCTCAACTTCACCAACTACTTACGACTGAGCAGTGTTCGGCACACTGAGTTAGGATAGATGATATGACCGTTGTGTCATCTGATGAGAGGGGAAGCCTTGAAGACTATACCGTCGATCCAATATAAACCTTCAGATCCTGACTTTGTCAATGGTGATAACCAAGATAGAAAAGTGGGGTGGTTCTAGGCTGTGGAAGCTGAGTCGTTGTAGTGGAGCCCTTGGAAATAGACAATGCGACTGAGTTGGTTGTTAATCGAATGCAGGCAGGTATTGGAGATAAAGGGATTATGTGTTCTGAAGGATTTGGTAATTCTCGAGGAGAGTATCACTGTCTGTACAGAAGCGATTGTTTATTTTAACTCTCGAGACTCTCTAAAGGTCTTCGAACAATTTAAACCAGAGATCTTGTCGGAACCACAACTTGAGCTGTTTATCTGGCCGAGCTATTTTATCTGACTAGCCATATTTGGTACTACAGTGATTTGCTCTCCAACGCTTTAGCGCATCTCGCCTGTGACAGCATTATTTCTTCAGTGGACGTTGGTTGTACAGAACCTTTTTTTCAGGTGGTTGGTTGTAGCAGCACATCATGTTGCCCCAGGCATTGTTCGGTGCCGAGACAATTGATCAATGCCCTACAAGCCACGTTACGAATTGCTGGAGGAAAGTTTGGATCAACCTGAAGAAAGTTGCGTGCAGTTTGTCATGGGTAATCCGCGAGTGCTTGTTTGCTTCGACGAACAGTGCGATGGTCCCATGGGGGCGTATCGACCACTCGCAGTTGATCGCCTGGTGCTCTTCCTCCGATAGTGAGGACCCGAGTGCAGGCCTGTATTTTGATACTGCTCCAATATCCATGATAGAATTCGATATCCTCACTTACCATAAGTGCTACCTACTCTGATGGTGCAGGGGAGTTTACAAATTGCTTGTGGCGCTAAAAAGGCCTCTACAGCTGGCTAAAGTTCATGGTAGAGTCGAAAGTCGACCATACTCCTCACTTCTCCGACTGACGTAGCCATCAATCGTGCATTCAGGACCATAACACACGAGGGGAGATCTCCCATATAGAATTCGGTCATTTTCATTCTGCGGAGACCAAATCCTTTTACATCTCATGTCTTGCCAACTATAAGATCGTGATTATTATATAGCAAATGACATCCTACTATAATGTTAAACAGATACGCTAACCTTTGGCTAACAATTACCCTCCTAGGAGGCTATAGCCTGATTGGATCGAATTCTTTCAGTAGTGAAATAAGATAAGCTTAATTTGGCGACCCGCGATACACCGTGAGGGTGCTGGTAATATTACAGTACGATGCGTGCTCGCCGTAGGGAAGCGTTGAACGTACCCCTGCGTCAGAAACATACATCCCTTGCTATCAGAGTACTCGAATATTTGTAGAGAATGGTCGTGCTTCTTGCGAGGCGTCCCGGTCGACATGACAATGACAGGCACACTTTGCATTAGTCAAGGCACTTACAAACCGAGTACAAGTCCATGTTCACTTCATAGTCCCCATACTTGGTTCCAGATCTTGGGAGATGATAAATGTCGTGATATACCCTAGCAGCTAGCTGAAGGTGATAGGGTCCTTACATTTTTGGCTACCTGACCTAGCGGTCACGACAATAAACAATCTTGACAGCCATCTTAGGATAGGACAGTCAAGATATGCTCAACGAATGGAAAAAAGGCTACACTCTTAAAGTCTCGTCACCTCCTTAGTAACCTCCCCTTTCTGACATTGCCCTGGACATGGTGAGCGATGCGCCATTTCTGATCTTTCAAAAACTTCCGGATATACAACGTGTTGAGATGAGTATGGTCAAAACCGCCTATCAGTATTGCGGGACAAAATATCAAACATCAAATTATTTACAAATATAAATTATACCAGACTCGAATGTCTTATTATCTTGCAAGAATATTGAATCGACATGAATGCCCCCCTATGATTGATGAGAAACCGATTGAGAATTAATCGGCGGCAGGCCTGCAGACACGCTGCCCCCGTCTTCTATATATCTAATCGCCCAATTCTCATAGATAGTCCAAGCATTGCAAACCTGCCCTGATATAGATAACATCATCTAGGGTATAGTTTGAATTTTATCAAAGCGCAGCCCGCCGCCGCTGGAACAGACACTTGGGTCCTGGGAAATCACAGCAACGCGATCGTTGCTGCATGAATGCCCAAACTGGCAAGCTTCGAATTCTTGTGCATTGCTTCCACCAATCCATTTCATGCTCTGAAATGTAACACCGTTGGCTAATGACGGGGTTTGCGACATGGAACAAGGAGTCCACTGGGATACCAAGTTAGGAACGACTATGTTCTTGCAGCCAGTATCCGAGTATAGATTGAAATGGGTGAAACGAGGGTTGTCGTCGCATCTTGCCTCGAGGAGTGGAGCGTTATTAGGGGAAGCACCAGATGGGGCAGCGATAGCCATGGGGGCTGCGAGAAGCAAAATTCCGAGGTCACGTAGAGAAACCATTGCTGATGAGGTGACTTGAGATATATTCTTGTAAGAAGTGTATGACTGTGATTGAAGAGGAGATAGAGTTCGATGCTTCCTTATATTCCATAGAACATGGGAAATCTTGATGCTTTTATAAGCCATCAATACCAATCTGAAATTACCAGATCTAACTTATAAGATCAAAGCTATGGAAGAATACCTTGCTATAAGCGGTGATGTTCTTACTTGTTAGTAGCGGTGAATGATAATTCAGTGTAATTAATACAATGTGGGCCTTCGATTGCCCTTTTGAGACTGCTTGTTGTATGCTGCTTACTGACCACGTTGTTTGTTGAATGCCGCTTACTGAATGTTATTTACTAAACGCCGCTTACTTAAAAGCTAACTCACCTGGCATACTCGCTTGAGCCGTTATGGATGATATATTTTTTGACGACGGCGTTGATCAAGATGCAGTGCTGGACAAGGAACTTGGTCGCCGAGCTTCCTATATCGCCAAGTGGTCTGGTGATTGCGCCAGTGTCCTGGCCCATGGGGCAGCCTGAATGACTTGGTGCATACACCTCTTCTGGAGATGATGGTATTGGATTTTCAGAATCCAGCCGATGATGATAATATTGACTTTATGTCACGGTATATTAAGGTTCGATTATCTGTTTGATCCAAGACATGCCAATTCTCTCAGTGCGACGACCAATACCCACTTGACGTAGCACAGATTTTGTGAAACTCCACGCTGTGTCGAAGTATGTTTTTCTCTTCCTTCCCCGAAATGATGGTAAAATTACCATAAACAGCCTTTTCCTTCAACTAAACATCAAACGAACTCCTACCGCAGTATTTTCTCGGCATCAGCATTGGGACTAAGCGTCAAGGCGGTGATATAGCCAAAGGGAAATAGCGACTAACAATATGCCACACAGTTCAATAGGACTTCCTCATCTCTGGAGCTAGTTGTCAGCTGTAAACAAACTTGGACATTTGGCAACGTATTATTTATGTTTGATAGTCTTCAGAGTTCTTAGAACTCTCGGCTATCTCTAGAATAATGCTAACAGCAATGCAGCATATCTGATATAACAGATCGTCATCTTCAATCGATTTAGGACCGATCTTGGTGAATCAGCACAGGATGGTCAAGCCGAAGATTTCCCCGAATTACTCGTCTGTACCATGGTTCCATACCTTGCAACTGAATGAGTTACCAGTGTTTTGCCAATCCATCAATGCACGGTCATCGAAAGACGGAGTTACTTATGCTAGCCGACCCTCATGGCAAAAGCCGTCGACTGCTTTCGCTCGACGTAGTGACACCGTGACTAACCTGGTTACCCTGTTCTGATTGGCTTACCTGCTCTTCTTTATCAGCATCTTTACTCTTCCTAGACTACCTACCCTATGACAACCAAGATTATTTCCATCTACTCACAAAATACTTCTTCAAGTCTGATTTTCATGATTTTCTCTTAGTTCTTCCCTTTTCCGAGCATTATCACTCTAGATGGAATTTCGTGATATTTTCTTTCCGTCATCTGCTCGGCACTGTTCTCCATATTCACCACTCTTGATGAGTCTCTGTTAAAGCGGTACATTCAACTGAGAAACGACGAGTTCATTTACTCAGGGCCCCAAGACGAGATATCAAGTACTTTGAAATATTCAAAATCTCCCATCCAACCATCATAGTAATCCTATCACCTTCCAGACTATTCCAAGATTGTTGGTCGGAATACAGATGCTCATCACTGATGATCTACTCAACTAGAGTCTCCCCCGAATCTTACACCCACATTTACCCGTCTCCTCACACCTACTGGAATCTAGAATCTAGGTACGGATACTTTGATTGAGTCTTAGCTTCCCTCCTTGTCAACTTCTTACCATACCTCCCAATCCTAGGGCAAAGCAGCCATCAAGCTTAGTATTATTCCCTAGCCGCCTTTGGCCCGTCCATCGGTTTTCTTGACCCTGTATAACACTCTCTTCCAGTCTGCAGCCGCCAAGTCACTTGACCAACCACCCCTTTCCCGCGCGTCATCGTTGCGCCTGCGACCGAACTAAAACATGGCCCATAGTATGGAAGCAATTTCACCACTCGACACTTTTTCAACAATCCTGCCGCCAACAAACCTTCATTCAAGGCTATAACGCTTATCATCCTGGCGACAACATTGCGCTTCACGATGACACGAGCAACAGGCCGGAACCATGTCAAAATGCCGTTTACCACTTTTGACGCCGCACGGGATCTGGATTCCTTCTATTCTACCTTGCAATTTCTTGTCATGGCGGGCCAGCAACAAGAGCCTGAAGAATACAATGCCGCCAGACTTTTCATGGTCAACAGCGACAAAAAAGCAGGGAACCGCCCCGCTCGACCTGTGCCGTCGACTTGGTACAGCATTTTGCCCAGCCGAACCGTCCGTCGTCATTCGCTCCTCGCCGAACAGCAGCTGAATGTCCAAGTCTTAGACGAACTCAATAGAATTACCTCCATTTCTGACTCGAAATTTGAGCGTCTGAAGTCCGCGTCTGGTGCGAGCTTCCTTCACCGATGGGGAGACTCGTACCATGTTGATGGTCGGACCTTGCGGCGATTGAAAGCTCCTGGATAAGCTTTAACGTCAACAACCGGAATCTCGAGAGCGACATGTTTGGTCTTACAATCACACCTGGAGGGGTGGACGGGCTCGCCCGAAGAACAACATTTGCTTTCACCTTTTCGCATCTCCTTTTCCGCGATACTTGCATTATGGAAACGGTCAACTTATGCCGCTCCGATACAGCCAACAAATGCGCTTATACTTCACCAAGCTCACCAAGCGCCTCGAGAAGATGATAAGGCACCTAATATCTGTAAGCACAAGATGCCTCGACAAAATGAACGGTAAGCAGTGTCGAGATCAGTTCCTATTTGTGTGAGTAAAAACGTGTCCGGATGATGATTTGATAGTTGACAAAAGACATATGAAGACACTTCACCGTACCCAGTCTTCATCATCCTCCGACAACAATCACAAAAGCCGCTATCAACAAATAGTTGACTCATAACTAGCAAACCGCCACAACATTTCGCATGAACACTTCGCTGTTGGTGATACTGTGATTGCAGGACCATGAATGGCAATTGGAGTCTCTGTAACCCACCATAAGCCTCGAAAGGTGGTTCCCATCGCCGTCTCCGACGTATGACTACCTCTTATTAGATGTCTAACGGTCGGCAAAGTCAACTTAATATATATTCAGAATTAGACACGTGTAAAAGACGCTTGATGCGACAGAGTGGCTGATCGCTGTTTCCTAGCTCTTTCCTGCCACTGGGCGCTGTATAGGGCCACGCTGTGAACTTCTGTCTATCAAGGACTCTAAATGTTTTTGAATAGAATACTGAAGGTTTTGAGGTTTTCATATGGGAATGTCGACTATGTAACCTAGAGGCTCATTCTTGTGACATAATCTCTCGGGCTCGTTTGAAGACATTGTCTTGACCGTGTTTCTCCTTTGTCTGGTATGTATGGGTACAATACTTGGCTATGTCTCGTCCAGACTCTACTTTCTCGCTCCAACGTATTGACTGAGGCTCATATCATTAATCGCGTAGCATACTCGCGCTGTTCCATACCCCAGACCTCTCGCGTTTCCCACCTTCCTTTCTCACAAGCACATACACCCTCAGTCATCCAGCAAGGCCGACGTGCCATTTCCATTGGTTGATCTTTCTGTACTTGAGCCAATAACCAGGTGCAAATAGGAGGCCTCATTATGAGCGTTCAACCAATCAGATAGTGTTATTGAATTACATTAACCTGTTTATCAATTATCTTGTCAGATACGATTTGTCTCCTCTTTTTAGTTGATGCTTCCCACTATTCCAGTTTGAGGTTTTCCGAGTCTGACAAATATATAATAGGTCAAGGATAGTAACGTGCTCTTTTTCCTATCTTTATTTCCTTTTCTTCTTTATTGCCCACCCTTTCACATCAACCTCCATTCTACTTATTCTGGTTTAGATACGAGCATAGAAAATGGACGGGGACCTTCCGCCTCATGTCCAGATACTGCAGGCCGGCTCGGATCCTCGGCTGAAACTGAGGCCTTACCAACCTAATCCCGCCCTGAACCTTACCCCCGAGTTTCAACGACATACTTGCAAAGACTGCAAGACGCTGATTTCTACACTCTTCGAGCATGAAGCAGGTCCGTCTGAAGATCCATACAACAACATCGAAAGACATCATGACGGGCTCCTGTCCACGTTAGCAAATAGCTCGGCCAGTTGCCGCGTGTGTGCCGTCATAATGAACCAGATTGTTTGCGACCGTGCTCAGATTCAACAAGAATTCACTTGTTATTGGCTTTCTTTATCACCCAGGAAAAATAGCTTCTGTGTTTGGCTCACGGAGCATACAAACGCGACGGCGCTAGCTTCACAGAAGAACCTGGTAGATACTATATCTGGAAGCATCCACGGCGAATTCGCCCTTTATCGCAGCAAGCTACCGACGGAGTGCTCTTGGTTGGATTATGGGATTGTCTACATACCCATGTTACGCGACTTATCCGTTACCTGTCAACCGCAGCTTGTTTCGCGAGAGTATCCCTGGCAACGCAATGCAATAGACAAAATCCAAACCTGGATGGGTACCTGTAAAAAGGAACACAATCGCTGTTTCCCGCAACACTCTACCGCTCTCCCGAAACGAGTCCTCAAGATTGTAGACAACCACGTCTCTCTCCATATATCCAGAGAAGAAGATGTGCAAAAAGAAGGCCAAGATTACGTCGCACTAAGTTACAGATGGGGAAATGATGTTCCTTTGAAATTGACAAAAGAAACGAAGGGTGCCTTCATCCAAGGACGTCCAATCTCAGAGCTGCCTAAGACTCTTCAAGACGCAGTGCACATCTCTCGCAACCTAGGCTTCGAGTTTCTCTGGATTGATGCCCTATGCATCATCCAGGATGACGAAGATGACTGGGCCGACCAATCGGCCAAGATGGCGGATATATACCGGCACAGCAGCCTTAATTTGTGCGCAGCGGACTCGGCAGGCTGTGGTTCAGGAATGGTGGAAATGGCAGCACCGCACTAGATGGAGATTGCCGCTTCCACAGCCCAATCTGCAGGCTTGACGGAAACAGTGGTTTTAGTGGGAGGTCCCATTGCCGGGGCTGATATTGACTTGAGCGGCTGTGGTCTTCAATCTAGAGGATGGGTCTTCCAGGAGGGCCTCTGCTCCTCTTGTGGGCTTTATATCAGCCGTAGGCACGGCTTATGGTGGGACTGCAGAACCATGGTCGACACTATTGATGCGCGTGAGCCAGTCTTTGCGGGAGATACTGACCATGCATTCAATCCGCTCACCTTGAGGCAGTCGTTCCCCCCAAGCGACAGCAAATTGTCAACTCAAGCCTTCACCTTCACCTGGTATGACTGGATGGAGCAGTATACCTCAAGAGACCTCACAAGGCAAACGGATAGGCTCCCAGCCGTCGCTGGAATGGCCTCTTATATCGCCAAACTATCAAAAATGAAGTACACAGCTGGGCTATGGGAGGTGGATCTTCTGTGTGGACTTACATGGCGTAGAAGCGGTTCTGACTACGCCAAGCGGAGGCCAGGAGGCGCACCCACCTGGAGTTGGGCTTCGGTCATAGGACAGATATACTACGATGAGTTCTTTACTATGCATGTCGATAGGCGTGGGAAGATCAAGGAGTGTCACGAACTCGACCTCGATATTACAGAAACGATCATTGAAGAGGAAAAGAAAGGCTCTTTCGGAAATGTCCGGCGAGGCGAGATCAAAGCTTCGGGCGTCCTGATGGACGCGGCGACGATGCTACGGGGAGAGAAAAGAAAGAGATGGAGCCCGAAATGGGAATTCGATATCCAGCCTGTGGAACCAGAAGAAGAATTCCTCAAAGATTGCCACGTGCTTCGACTCGCGACGGCTTATCGATACAAGAAGGGTACCCGCCCGGCCATCTACTTTCTTATTGTGCGGAAGACAGGCCAGGGCGATGAGGAATACCAGCGTGTCGGTCTAGGGTATATAAAACTGGGATACAAGCAGCACCCGAATTATCGTATGTTTACTACTAGACGCGATAGGGACGATAGGGACAAGCCAGACTTTACGGAGCAGGACATATGGGGTAAGAATCCAAAAAGAATTCAATTAACTCTTGTATAAGATGAAAGCATTGATTATTAATCCATATTTGTTGTGTGCCGAATGCTTGGTAAGTAAGTCAGGTTTTGTGTATAGTGTTGAGTACTTGGAAAATAATTATCAGTCACTTTAAAAGTCATCTGCCTTGAAATCGCCACCGTCCAAAAGCTTGGTCTGGGCGAGGGGCTCAAAAGGCGCTCTGCCCACTTTAATAGCGTATCTCGAGCAGAACGAATTTATCTTCTTCTTACTGATGATGCAATGGGACCCCTCTGGGCATGTACTCGTTCAATTACTCGTCGTATTCATTGACTGGTTATTAATCTTGGATTGCCTTATAAAAAATAAGCGAGATGACAGTCTATACACTTTACCCAATGTGCCCGCCTGATCATGCATTGTTTGCCAACATGGGCGCAATTAACTATAGGAGTATTGGCGACGCCATATTGTGTATAGGACAAACAACTATTGGTGCGCCATAGAAGATGAACGGCAAAGTGGAGTGAAAGGAATAGTGTAGGCTGTTTGTTCGTGAGATTTGCATGAATAAGTGAATCATGAGTACAAATGTCAATGGCCCAACACCGCTACAAACAATAGTATCCCAATTGACAACAATACATTGAATCAGGTTCAAGTCACCTTTCGTTGTTTGAACTAATCAGTAAGGGAAAGCATATATTCAATTGCCAGAATTGTAGTCACTGACAATGGGAGAGCTTTCACTGTCAACAGTCTATTGTTTCTATGTGATCCATTGCTCAGAACCATAGTGAATTACAGACTTCGTTGAATACTTAAACTCTACGTTCAAAGGCTCTTGATATCTAAACTGTTTCCTTATCCATTGTACCATTTCAGACACGGCATTACTTTGCTGCTTACCTTACAACTTTTAAACCCACAATTCTTTAGCTACCTAGCATAGGAAAGTCAACATTTCGACAACTCTTTTTCTTTATCTGCAATATTTGGCAACCCCATACTTTTAGATAGTTTCCGTCGTCATGTCTAACCAAGACTCGCAGCCGTCGATTAACAGAATCGAGCAAGCAAGACGCGACTTCCTTCTAGCTCGGACCCGCAGGAATACAGCCGAGGGCCATCTCACCAAACTCAAGGCGTCATATGATGAGAAGATGGCTCTTGCCGAGGATATTGCCGCAGGTCGTAAGCCGAGCGGCGGCCTCGAAAAGGCAATGAAGCTTGGCGCCGAGATTGACGGACTGAAGAAGCAAATCGACGATACCGAGAAGGACATTTCTAAGAATCGTTCTATGATGGACGGTGCTGTTGCGACTTTTGAGGAGTTGGAAGGCACTCGGAATTTGAATGAATTGCTGTCAATGTGACGATTGATCATGAAGGAAGAAAGGAGCATGTTCTGCGTGTTAGCTCAGGTACTAGAATTAACATCTTATTTAGCTGACCTATTGACCGATTCATGAATGTTCTATGAATGACTATTATATCTTGGATGAACATCTGAGTGTTTAAAACAGGCAGTGCTATCAAAGGCGGTATCGAATGGCAGTATTCAACTGCCAGACGTGATGGAATCGAATAACGTTGCATTATTCTTCATCATGATCATTACAACCACTGTTTGCTATCCCTTTGCCCTACCTGAAAGCCATATACAAGCGAATAGAATTTCTTCAACACAATAAAGGTATGAGTGCAATCGCTTGAGCTCCTTCAATCATATCGGGTGTACCGGTGTTGATCAGTTGGCGGCTACTGAACGTTGTAGGGTAACGCGCATCATGCCTGACGATATGCCTCGTTCACCACCGCCGGCTCCTCCGCTGCCACCTTCTGTCTATAAGAAGCAGTCAAGAGAATCTCTCTTTACACTAAAAGTGAGAAGCGCACCAGAGGGCTGGTTCTACCAGCCACCCAAGCCGCCAGCTCATACCGACCTCTTTGAGCCACCCACAGGGCCTTACTTCGTATATGGAACATTGATGGATCCAAGGATGCTAGCTGATGTCCTTGGACTGGAAGATCAGCCTAAGCTACGACCAGCTAGAATCGAAGGCTACACTCGTAAACTCTGGGGTCAGTATCCTGCCATGCACGACGGCCCGCAGGGTGCACAAGTCAGTGGTAGTGTCTATTGTGTGCAGTCTGTTGCCCATGCGAAGAGGTTGGCAGAGTATGAGACAAACAGCTACAAAGCTGAGCCATGTCTTATCCAGTATACAGACGGAAAGGAGCCTGTGGAGGACTTTGGTTATGTTTTCATGTTTGTCGGTAACCCCCGGGATATCCAAGATGGGGAATTCGATCTAGAAAAATGGCTTAAGCGGATGGGGCGACAGCCAGTCTCATAGATTAGCGTACTGCAAGAAGAAGGCCTGGTCAGTTTGTCTTTTAATACACTGAAGCCTACTATATCTGCTACAACCCTTCTCAGGTCACTGAGTAGTAGAAACTGCCTCTGAAAGCCGCTGAGAGGTGCTTTCGAGTCCATCCGGCACCCCAGCCCGACGTTCCAAGATTTGCTGTGCTGTACGGCCATTGTGATACTTTGCGTCGACATCGAGACCCGGAAGTTCATCCTTTGCAAGAATACCTTAGTACAACCGCGAGTAAACACACCTTAAACGGGTGCCCTGTCTTACATGCCCGCTGGATGTTGAGCTAAAGACGTGGCCTTATAAAAGATAACATGAGTAGATTGTGGCACAGGCGTCCGGGGTAAATATATACGATAGGTTTAAGTCCAGAACTTACGGTCTTAAGAATGGCTTACGCCTTCTGGATGGAAAAAAGTCACCAATAGCTCTATATTAGCAAACTCTTAGAGGTTCGTAATCGTCAATATCCTGCGAGCTCGGCGATGAAAAGACTTTCCCCAACTCGATTAGATTCTTCAATTCCAGACTTCCATAATGCCTTTGGCTTTCCTGAGAACCAAGAATCAGAACAACTGGCTTGATAAGGTCACGCATTGCATATTCACAGTATCGTTCACAGCCAGTCATATCTTAACGAGAGGGTAGAAGAAATACTAAGCTGGGCAAGCAGCTGCATCGAATAAACAATAGTAAGGCGAGGCATATAAGAGATACAATTGCGCGAGTTCCATGGCCCTGGTGTTATAAGTAACCAGTTGCGGGCATCTTAGTCAAATCCTAACTAGTTCCATGACACATGCAAACAAATCACAGACAGATCAAGATGCGGGGAAGGCTAGTCATATGCTGGTCTCAGAACCACTTCTGCTGCAACTTAAATTCAACTAACAGCCAATCTTGACCATGTCGGGGCAGTTTCCCAGTCGTTGCGGAGGTCGTCGAATGTTATGAGGATATCCGTAGTGAGTGTCGAGCTAGACAGGTGTAGTTGCTACCCGAGGTATCATTCGGTTAGTTGCCATCATTCAATCCTCAATCTTCCGCCATCGCCAATGTTGGGATAAACATCTTCATTGTCCATAAAGGGTACACTCGAGCACATGTCAGGCATACTGGAATTGTTGTAAGACTGCTATCTAAACACGGAAATGCCCCTTCCTCGTATCATATCAGCCCTACTTGGGCTTCAAGTCTTTTTCTTCGCCACTGCCATTTCTCAACATGGATCTGTCACTGATTTGACAACGCTTCCAAAGGTCGAGAGGGTGAGGACCTTCATTCTCACAGACATTCTTAATGAGCCCGATGACTCGATGTCCTTGGTTCGTTACCTATTGTATTCGAACGAATTTGATACTCGAGGTCTCGTCGCAGTCACATCATGGTCACTACGAAATGAGACTCATCCCGAGGAGATTAAGAGGATTGTTGATACCTATGGCAAGGTAGTCGATGATCTCAATCGACATGTTCATCCCCACAACTCTTATCCTGATCCGAAGGATCTGTTAGACAAGGTTGCATCTAGTCCTGTTGTGAGTAAATTCAAAGCTTTTGGTCTTCAAAAGCTGACAGCATTAGTCCTACGGAAAATCTGCACTCAGGCAACCACTTAGCGAAGGAACTCTGCTTCTGATTGATGCTCTAAAAGAATCCGTCAAGCCATTGTTTGTTAGTCTTTGGGGCGGAGCAAACACATTGGCCCAAGCTTTACAGCATATCGACAAAACCGAGACAAAGCTTGTCGCATCTCAACTTCGCTCTCGACTTAGAGTCTACTCGATCTCAGATCAAGATGACGCAGGTGCATATATCAGAGTCAAATGACCAGATGTCTTCTTCATTGTCAATGTTCATGGCTACCGAGAGTACAGTCTCGGTACGTGGACAGGTATTTCCACTGGCGACAACAACGCTGCCAACAGGACTAAAGTGTTGGACAATTGGCTAACACCCAACATCCGCCTTGGGCCACTTGGGGCTGAATATCCTAAGATCATTTATACAATGGAAGGCGACTCCCCTAGCTTCATCTGGATAGTCCAAAACGGTCTCAACATCCCTGAACGACCGGACTATGGAGGTTGGGGAGGTCGATATACGCGTGTTACCGAGGACAAGAAGATCAACGAGTATGGGCCTTCAGCTGATACACTAATCAACAACCAAGGTGAAAGTTGGAGGAGCCAATATGCCACTATTTGGCGATGGCGCGATGCATACCAGGATGACTTCGCTGCACGTATGCAGTGGACACTTGTTGACAGCCTCGACGACGGCGCCCACCCTCCTAACATCGATATCGACGGTTCCAAAGGTAGTGAGCCATTGCGATTCAACGTCAGCCTGAAGGATTCTATCATATTGGACGCTAGCAAAAGTATCGACCCGGATTGCCGAGAAGGCACTTCTGGACTTACTTTCCAATGGTATTCCTATGCTGAGTGTGCTCTACCCTACCTGACAAGTCTCACTTCGGACGCTTTCAAAGTCGAGGCATTGTCACCGCCATCTGGCACTAACGGCACACTTGTTGTCAATGAAGCGGGCTTCAGCAACGTGGCTATGGGGCCGAAGGTCGAGATCTCAACGGACCTTACCAATTGGAAGCAAGAGCAGCCTAGCTCGGTGGACATAGAGTGGCATGTTATTCTTCAAGTCACAAACACGAAGGGTCCATATCCTATTCGACGTTACAAGCGTATCATTCTCCAGATTCTCCAGGCGTTTTAGCTTCCCTAAATAATATTGCTTTATTACTTAACCTGAAGAGACTACGTTAACATACCTGAGGTTTTTTCGTAATAACAATGACTTTAGAACAAATTTGCAAGGGAAAGATACTTGTGATGCTCTATACAGAAGGGCACCGTTGGAGACAAAAGCCTTGATCTGATGGCAAGCGTTGTCTAAAGGTGTTTTCTCTATTTAAACGTTGGATATTATGGATAAAATCTCCCTGATGATAATTAAGGTTGCGCGAAAGAAGCACTCTTTAAACACACTCACCGATCTCTTAGGCAACGTAACTCTCCCCTTTTAATTCCTGCAAAGTTTCTTCCAGATAAACCTTCGACTTCTCTGGGGTATAAAAAGAAGTCTTTCTTCCTTCGTACCAACCACTAAAATCTTCACCCTTTTCAACTTGGACATGTTCTTCGTTGCACACATCACCACCGCTCCGGTCAAATACGTTAGCTAGACAACCCAACATGGATTTCTTCTCAAGATTACCACCGACTGTCAGAAAGGACATTATAGTCTACCTTGAGTCATATTCTTCCATCATGAAGCTCATTCGCGCTTCCCCTACGATGCTTTGGCAATACAAAGTCGACCGTTATGTCATCGCGACAGGTATCCTCAGACCGATACTCGATTCAGATACGAAAGGTACTATCCTCCAGGATGCTCTAGCTATTGCCCATAGTCGCGATTTTGGCAACGCTGTTCCTCATTCCGAACGTCATCAACGTTTATTGAGACGGGACCATCCCGACCCGATAGCCCAGGGCGATAAGCAAACCACATTGAAGATTTTTCGCGTAATATCTCTCATGATATGCTGGATTGAAGATTACTTGGGCAAGGCTACAGACTCCTGTCCTCCTCATGTTTACTTGGCACTTCCAGAGATCGCTACCGGTTGGACTGGAACACGATACCGAGGAGAGATAGTTGATATCAAACCGGTCTTCTTCAGCTACTTGAGACGATCAGAGAGATGTCGCCTTTTGCGGGCATTCCTGCGACTCGAGGTTATGTGCAAGCTTTACATACACCGAGAACTTCCGGAACCGCCTCATCTGTGGAGAGACTGGGTAACAATTGGCTCTATACCACGGGAGCCTCTGTCAGCCCTTGTTGGGCGGGATGGAACAGACTGGGTTGCTTTGTCGTGTGCTATCGCCTACTTTCGCCTCCTCTACAAGTCTGTTTTCATGCTTGAGGCACACACGCCAGCAAGCCAACGCATCCGAAAGGCTCCAAAGCAGCCTTCTCCACCGAGTTCCATACTTCCCAGAAGACGCTATTCAGAATACACTGAAAGTTTCGACGTTCGACATCCTGAAATGAAACTCAGTTTTCCAGATAATATCTGTGTTCATCACGGTTCAGATGATCTCACGCTTCCCCTGTTTCTTATTCCATACACTTCACCTCACTTCGGCTTCGACGACTTGAGCTCGACGCTCATCTCTACGAATCGATCTGGTAAAAGTCGTGTTCCATGTCGCACAGACCAGGCGAACAGAGGAGATACACTGAGAAGTGATTTGCTGTTCATCGAGTACGTGGAACCTTTCCGTCCGCGCCTCAGCGATCATTCAAGGCGAATGGTTCAAATATATGTCGGAGGGACCGAATGTCAACAACATCCATATTTTTTTGCCCTTATCTTGTCAGATCTACATTCGGCGATATGTGATCAACGGGCTTATGGTATATTCGAAGACAACAGGCTTTATTCAGGTGGCGAACCCAACGTTCCAACCATGGAAGAACTCGAAGGGTTAGCAATTAGTACATGGTCCTCTTGTGACTCTAGGGACGATAGGCGAATTCCTTCGGGCTCGTCGTTCAGGCGTTACAGGTACGAAACTTGAGAGAAGGGTATGTATGATCAACTGCATACACCTCCGAGCTCCCTGCTGAGCAACCCTGGCTCCGATTAAACTTCCTGAGATTCCTTACTACCTTTCCTCCACTCCCAGAGGGCTTTGCACCAGAACCAGGTTTCTATTGTACCTAGTACGCAAAATGTCACCATCAAGGCCACTCTCGTGCGTTTGCCAATGCCAAGAGTGTCGAGGGTGAAGCTTGGGTACGAAGGGTCGGGGTTGGAGGATTGTTGTTTTGTTCGGTTTTTGCTTTGTCGATACGCGGTTTGATGCAGGTACTTGGAGTTCCTAAAGGCGAAGACTCTGTTGACTTCATTTGAGCAATTTTTACGGTAAAAGCACGCGCGTATCATTCGTGGGCGCAGAGGGTTTAAATTTGACGGGGTCATGATTGATTCGACGGTAGTTTGTATGGAGACTGGACTCTCAGGAAGACAGGTCAGTGGGTGATCGATTTCAAGATTTTGATCCAGAGTTAGACAATATGACCAAGTTTGTGATCTTAAGAAAAGAGATTGATGTCTGCGACAAGCAGTCTTAAGTCTTCATTAATATGAAGCTTGACCGAATGGATGGGCTTCGTATTTCGTATCCGTCGTATCCCGTATTCAGCTCTGCTCCACCAAGATCCTTGTCATGCTTCTTTAACCTAAGGAGGATGCACTAATCACAAAGGTCATATACATCCATACTGGGAGTGTATTTTGCAATATGTAAAGGTCATGGGAGAAGAAAGAACCCATGTTACTATGCCTCTGGGCGACTCCATCCGCCATCAAGTTTAACTTGGCTCCTTCTCAATCGACAGAATCTAGCCTTTCCCTCAACAGTGCAGAGTGTCCGACGAACCACCCGGAAGGTGACATCGATACCTCGAGCGCCTTGACCCGCGGGCGCTCAGAAGTCCTGCTAGGGAGTGGTAATGTTGCACTGTTCATTGGTAGCGGGAACAAGGCAAACACCAGTGCCACAGCAAGTGTCGGCGAAGCACCGCTGCCCAGCCGGACAAGTACTCGAAGAGGAACATGATTGGAGACCTCTGCAGTCTGTCTCAATAAGGCATATATCTGTACCCTCGCTGGTCTTCGCACAGTAACAAGGTGAGTTTGGCCCACCGCAAGGTTTGATGGTTTCATCGCAGTCGGTTGGGTTGTCGCATACCGCGGGATCGGTTGGTTTTGGAGGAGATGTAGATTTGGTTGTAGTCGTGGTCGTGGTCGTCTTGGTCTCGGTAATAGTCACTGGCGCGTCTACGAATCCTCGAACTGTCTGAGTCGCTGTGACCGTAGTTTTTTCATCACCCTCTCCAACACTGATGAAATCTTTCTCTTTCTGAGGCTCAAGGCAATAGCAAGCATTGGCGAACTCCAATCTCGTCATGCACGCGTACTCGTACTTCTCAGGAACTTTGTCAAGGTGTTGGGCAGCTCTGCAAGAAGACCATGAGTTAGCAGTTATAGCACAATCCATGTCGATAGACGCCAGACTTACCCGGATTCTGCTATGTGGAAGAATTCTTTGCAATCTCTTTCATGTCCCGAGATTTTCCCAACTTCTTCTGCACACTGGTCCGAGCAGTAGTACTCTGTGCTCTGGAACGCAGCGATACTGGCCGGTAAAGAGGCCATAAAGGCCACAAAAAGCTTGGAGGAGACCATCTTGTTCCTTTACTCTCGGCAACCGAGCAGGTCAACGTGAGTAAGAAGACAAGAGAGGTGTTGGCCGTTGGGCATCTGTCAACATTTATAAAGCCGTGAGAACCATGGGGCTTTTGAGCGTGGCAAACGGAGTCGTGGCTACGATCAGCCAAGGCAATCCACAGGACTGAGCGAAGGAAGTCTAAAGCTTATCACAGATTGACCTCGAAACATTTGAACTACCCCTCTCTTCACGGACGTGTGATACCATACGATTAATCTTCGAGGCATGTGTCTTTCGAGTCTGCCCGAGACTTTATTACATTGCTCGGTTCATGAGCACCAACCAGGTTCCAGATGACAAGTGTCCTTGACTTCTCAGTTCGTCTCATTGTCTCGCAATGCCAATGGGGCAGCCATCTGGTTCGAGAGCCCATATTCTGCTCCGCAATGGTTGTCCGGTCATCGGCAGGTGACTTTATGCCGTAAGAATACCCCTCTCAATTGCCTCTTGTCCGGCCAATATATTTCCACAAGACAAGAAGTAAAGTAAATGGCTTATGTTCGCTATAAACTCAAGCAGGATCATCAATTATGAAGTACATCGATGATGCTTTGAGCATGTGAGGGTTCATACCGGTTATCTCCGACTTCGGAAGTTATTGAGTTCCATATGTATCAGCTGTTCAACAGTCGTTTATGCTCCAGCATCTGACAGGGAAACGTTGTGCTGCCAGGCATGTGCACACGTTGCAGTCGTTTTCGCCGTTGTTTGCCTTGGACAAAGTATCTGGGATCTAGTCACTACGGTTTCTCGTACCTGGTCCGATCAGGGCACAATGTATATTCCGATGAGGCATGGGTTTATTGCTCTGTACTAATGGATATGTAGTCTAAGCCAAGACCTCAACAGGGGTCTGAAACGGATTGCAGCATCTTGAGTGGACAAATTTCCTAATTCAAGATCCACTAAAAGATGAATGATCGTCTAAATTCCGAGTCGTCTCGGATACATACACGACGGCTCCAATTCCTGTTGAAAAATGCTGGACATCAAGTTTCTGGCTCCCAACAAGTGCCGTGGTACCATAAAGCAAATACTATATAAAGTGCATGCAACCTCATGTTCGGAAGGTCTGTCCGCACTCATCCTAAGATAGTTCAACACTACACACTCTCCAACATGGCCCCTCTTCAGTTCGGCACTCTACTCTATGACTTCCAAGCGCTTGACGTTGTAGGTCCCATAGACGTCGTCAACTTGTGCAGCAAATCATTCCTGCAAGAGGCTTCTCCCCTCATGAAAGTCGACGCAGATTTAATTTCTCGAGCTAAAGACTTCAATTTTCACTACATCGGCGTCAATCGTGACCCTGTCCAACTCACATGCGGTGGCATGTCTATCATGCCTTCAACGACAGTGGACGAATGCCCTGAGCTGGATATCCTCCTGCTAGGCGGCCCCGACCTTACCAAATTCGAACTGCATCCTAAGCATGCAGATTTAATCCGACAACATGTTGCTGCGGGGAAACTGCTATTCACTACGTGCACTGGGGCCGTACTCGCTGCATCAGTGGGTGTTCTCGATGGCAAGAACGCTACCGTCAATCATGCTGCAATTCCGTTCGCTAAGCAAAAGTATCCCAATGTTAACTGGACGAGTGAGAAAAAGTGGGTTGTAGACGGGAACATTTGGACCTCTGGTGGTGCAGTGGCTGGAATGGACATGATTTCGCATTGGGTGAAAGAGGGTTCTGGACTTGATGTGCTTACCATAGGCTCATCGCTGTTGGATTATGAGCCCAGAGATATCAAAGGTGTCTCACACGTCATTCCTCAGAGATTCGATAAGAATGGCGAGCGACTACCCACTCATGTCTTTGAGTAAAGAAACAATGGTGGACAACGGAGATGATATGCAGACGAAGATAACAGCAGGCAGATAAACATGGTGCCCCAGCGACATGGATAGAAGCATCCACCACGTACCATCGTGCGAGAATATTAGGAAAACTAAACATTATATCATTCTACTAGGGTATATCGCAACTAGACTCCACTCCTCCCCATCACTCCGTCCCGTTACCTTCTTGGTTGAGACTCGTGAACCGTGAACTCGATGTCCTTCTTGATACCATCCGGCATTGAAGGAATAATCTCATCCGAACTCGCATCCCCTCCACCATGTATGTAAACGTTGTGCTCAGCGTTATCATTCGCTGTTCCAAGTCCTGTCCTGGACTGCAGAGATCGACCACTGCGACTCTTCCAGCCCGATCCGCGACCATCGCCGAGCATGATGCTTCCAGGCTCAGGACCGCCCTTGTACTTGGAACTGACATTGTTCGATGATAGAAGGGAGCCGAACAGGGGCTTGAGCTTCTGACGCATCCAGCCCCATGTGCTTGGCAGGTTGGATGTTACAACGGCGACGAAAGATTCTCGAACGGCCCATGAAGCGCCTTCTTCGGGGCCTGTTTCGGGGTTCTGAGGGCTTGTTAGCGCGGAGTTTTCATAGAGGGAGATGGCGTCATATACCTTGAGAATAAGAAAACATCGCAACAGACCAGCGACCATGACAAAGACGGCACCCGAGAACAGAACCAACAAGCCATACTTCTTGACCTTGGGGATACGAGCACCCCACAGCATGGGAATTGGGATTGCTAGCAGATAGATATCGGTAACGATGTTGAGGCAAACAATAACAAAAATGTAAATCCTTGACAATGCAGGTTGACAGAAGTCTTTTGACTAATTAGCAAAGTACTTCATAACTTGGTATTAATATCTTAACATACTGCCAGGATTAGGGTAGATTTGCCAAAAGTGGTTGAAAGGCTGACAGCTGAAGAGGATGCAGCATATCACCGCGATGTAGGTCGCGGCAATGAGTCCAAAACCAATATGGATCCGTGTCTTGTAACCAGCGAGGCCGGCCTGTGATGGTCAGTCAGGTCTCCTCTACGAAAAGCCATGCTTGAACATACCGTGAGTCGAAAGTAAAAGGCGCACAGCGCAGCCTTGATGACCCAAAGTACCGAAGCATACATAACCCAACCAGCAACTTGGATCTTAGATCCACCCACTCTCCATCCATATTCGTCGCTATCTGGTGATAAGGCCCTGCGTTCCTCGTCTGTCATACCGCTGTTCGTCAACCCTTTAAACTGTGCGCCGACAGTATAAGCAAGAGCTGTTTCGATCGTGTACGGGATGATAGCCAACAGCATGAGATAATCATCGGCCTCGAAGTTTTGAATCCCGACTTGTCGTAACCGAGCATATGTTCGAAGGAAGATGATGACGATACCAATCGATAGTAGTGTGAACGCCTCAACGGCGAAAGTTGTGTGGCTCGCCATAGCTGCTAACACAAGCAAGACGAAAAACAAAAAATAAGACTCATGCACGAAGGTACCGCGAGCCACGGGGTATGCAGACTCTTTAAGGGACCTGACAGCAATAGTGGAAGGGACCACGCTGCATCGCTGCCACTTTCAAGGACTATCCATGAATCGGGGGGCCCGCTGTGTCGTCGCTCACGGGGCATTATATGTCAGTTATGTATCCATCCTGCGGCACCGGCGTCGCAGGTACGAAAGAGCCAGGCGCAGATGACAGGCTGTCATGCATGAGCATTGATCAATGAGCGAGGCGTTACAAGGCGCCGGGAATTGCCTGCGGATGAAAGGAGCAGTAGTAGCGCACGCTAGAAGCTGATCAACAGAGGCGCTAGAGACGCCAGGACCTTGCGAGTCATTCCGTGAGCTCCATCTGTTCCGAAAGTCAGATTATACTGGACAAAAGGTTTCTTGGTACTAGTTAGACAATGAATCAGTCGTCTCAAGTGATTCTAGCTCTTGTAGGAAGGACATTAACGAGCGACCGCTCGGTCGGCAGCCGGCAGACTCGATCATCTGCCAGGGGATGATCATGGATTGTTTGTGTCCCATCAGCCGCAGGTCCGGGCACTAAGCGATTAATTAGATGATTGCGTCATCCTGCTAATGAAGATCAATTGGGAGGAGAGTCAGGTCAGCAGAGTCAGATTGTATCTCAACCTTACTTGACGAGACAAATAAATCCAACTTGCCGTATCTGGTTCTATGCCCGTCTTCACTGTCCTGTGGCTTCGGCGCATTATAGTAACACCAGGATCTTCAGCATTCCGTGCTCCATTTCCAGGGGCAATAACAATGGAGTTGACGATGTGGTTCCTCCGCATCATTATCAGGGTGCGTGCGTTGGACAGACGGAGGACCTATCGCTTAGACGACAAGGCTGCGTTTCTCGGAGATTTCACAACAGATCTGGAACGTCAGTGTTTCGATTTCCAAAAACACATTTCCAGTAATGCAACAGCTGTTTTGCGGGACATTGGTACACTCGCCGTTGATTGTGCGACTTGTTTGAAGCTTTGTGAAACGTTCTACTGTCGGGTGTTTGCTTTAACGTGGCGAAATGATCAGCCACTAACGACATCGGGCCCGAGACCCATGATAACCTGATAACCTAATGCTGTAGAAACTGATTCAAGATGCGATAAAGGGGTTCTCACATGCTTCGGTTGAGATGCAGTGAAAGAGATTCAATATTAAAGCCTCAACTGACATGTCTCATTCCCTTAAAAACCTTATATCTACAGGGCTCGGAATGTTTAAAAAGCAACAATTGACCAGCATATTTTACAGGGGCTATCAAGCGAGGTGCAGCGCTGTAGATCAGCTACTGTTAGAATTGTAGCCAATCGTTACCCCGCAAACGAGGTCCAGTCCTCTGATTTACTGTGCTAGCGCTTGTTGATGACCCCCTGATTCCGAATGCACCTAGGGCATCATGCTGTCCTGGCTTCGGAAATTCCGAGCCTTAGAACAGATTCCGAGATAATAATAAACGGTGTTGCTGGAGATATTCATCTCCTCTGAGACAAGATAAAAAAGACTTGCAGCCTCTCAAGGCAAAACTAGCAGGCCTTGGGAAGGTTGGTCGTGGGGTAAAGGTTTGTGGAGCAGTGTCATGCATCCATCAGTCAACGCGTCAAAATCTCAACAAGGTTCCCTCGGGATCGTTGTACATGTCTTCATTTCCCTTGGAGCTATCCCTCACTTTCAATATAGTATGACCACCATCTTTCTATGGTTTTAAAATATCTGTTAGGTGAAAGTAGCCAGACACGTCTACCTCACGGTTGCGAAGTTGATAGGTATAGGGTAGTAGTAGCGATCAATCAAGATATCCAATGTGTTATGCCAGCAGGCTACAGTACTGTACTAACCTATCGTTCCCCTCATTTATGTATTGGACCCTTTGTCAAAGAGGGGGGATCGCTACAAAAAATTCCCCGAGGTCCTGAAGGAGGCTGGATCCAATAAACAAACTCTGTTTCGCGACACTAGATCGAGACATACGCGACTCTATAGCAACTATACAGTATAATGACTAGTCAATTTGGAAACTGGACTCTTATGTCCGGTATTGATGTCAATTCGATCAGATACGTCCTGCTTATCATTAATTGAGATACGTGCTATCTTTCTTACGCTGAAGATGGCTGATTTTATCTTCGTATTGCTGGGAACTTTTGGGCATCACCGACGTCATTGACATCCATCCCGTAGCTTGTTCAACCAATTATCACACGAACTTAATGAGCAACGAAGAGGGTAGGTTTGCAATTGACCACTAACCACTAGATAGTCACAGCACCGACTTGACAAAACGCAATTGCTTTAATAATTATTATGTTTTTGATGCTTCCATGTCTGCTTGGTCGTACTCCTTCCGGCCGTGGATTAGCATGGGCTTTTCCTTCTGCGATATTGTCGGAAAGACCCCGTCAATCTATGTACATCCAAAGTATATTAGGAAGATGTAAGCTAAAGTAAACCGTCCTTTTATATGGACTTCAAATGAAAAGGAAACATAATAGATCCCGAGAAAACCACCAATTAAATTAAAAAAGCAACACAAAAAGGCCGTGCCGTTAATATTTTCCCCTTCCAGCCCGGTGTCCCAGATGTTCAATCATTATCGCATAAATTCATAACCTTTAACCCTTCTTCCGGCGTCAGTTGCTCTTGTTGAACAAGCTCATCCTCAACATGCCACCCTTCTTGGGCTTCTGGTGGAACGAGCTCTGCTGGCTGATGGGTCGCGGGTCGAAGCTGTCCATGCTGTCCATTCGCTGCATGGGAGGCTGGCGAACTGCGGGGGCTGGGGCTGGGGGAGGTTCCTTGACAAGTTCCCCTCGCAAAGCGCGACCGACGTCTTCGTGCTGACGCTCGTACTCGTCGTGCTTGGTCTTGGCTTCGATGAAGCGATCTTCGGCGGCGCGACGTCGTTCTTGGAGGGCGCGGAGTTCCTCGTCGAGCTGAGCCATTTGCGATTGGGCTTCGTGCATGAGGTGGTCGTACTCGTGGATCTTCTTCTCGAGGGGCTGGAGGACGCTCTTTTGGATGCTGGGGCTTTGAAGACGGCTGATGTCGTGACCGGGAACGTTCAATCGGTCGGGTGAAGATCCGCGGCGCTGCTGCTGGTGCTGCTCCGAGGCCATGGACTGAGAGCCGCGGCTCTGTTGGGTGTTGGGACCCGGTCGCGTTGGGGATTCACCATGAGATGTACCCGAGTCGGAGGTGCGACGCGATTGACGCCTGTAACGACCACCATCTCGGGGTCCGTTGGGTTGCTGCTGACCGTCCATTGAACCGGGACCGTTGTACGTGGGAGGCATAGGTTGACCTTGACCTTGAGGACCTCGGGGACCGTTGATGTTTATGTTGGGACCTTGTTGACCTGGAGGAGGTTGTCTGCGCTGACCTGCGTTTCGCGCGACCTGACCAACCGGAACGACACGCTTTTTAGCCAAAAAGGTTAATTTTATTTTTACTTTCAGGGGAAAAAGAGAAAGACCGGAATAAAGATGTTGCTATGAGGAAAAAAAGACTGATGTTGCCGAGACTAGAACTCTTTTTCTCTAGCGGCGTATGGAGTAAGAAGAAGCGAGAGGAGAGAGAAAGAGGCGGAGAGGGTAGGGAAAGGCTCACCTGCTGCTGCTGTTGTGCTTGTGCGAGCATGGCGTCCTGCAATGCCACGTCAGAAGTGGGAGAGCGCATCTCGGAGCCCTCTTCGCTTTGGAAGCGATAATCGTCGAGACCGTCGGGAGATTGAGGGCGTCTGTATCGGGGGCTCTGGCCGTTTCGCGCAGCCCGGGCTGCTTCTCGAGCGTCGCGGGCGTTACGAGGATCGAAGCCAGAGCCTGGATCTTCGAGGTTGTACCTTGGCTGATGAGGAGCCGCCATTGTTGCCATGTCCATTTTTGCTGTAGTGTTTATGTATAGAGAGAGAGAGAGAGAGTGCGGGGGAAAAGCGGTGATGGAGATGATGATTAGGATAATTGTCTTACCGCAAGACAAGACAAACGAGAGAGCGAGAGACAAGAATGGAGTTAAGGAATGAAGGAAAAATGTCCAGCGACAGTCCTTGGGGTCTGATTCTCGTTTTAGTTAGTTACAAGACCAGAAACGCGATGGCTGGAAATGGGAGGCTGGTTGGGCTACTGTCACTCTTTTCTATTCTGCCCAGCTCTGTTCCCATCTTTTTATCCCGTGGTTGGGATCCATCCATACCATACCATCCTATCCAGGTCCCAAATCCAGGTCAGGTCCAGGCCCAGCTCAGGGATATTGACGGCACTGACTTGGCGGATGGCCCACTGAAGCAGAAACCCCAGCCGCCCAATTGTAGCACAGTGTTGATTGAGATATCTCCCCAAATGACGCAGATTCTCGATTAATCCCCATAATTGAATGACTTTTGTTCATTTTACTATCAAGCTAAGTATGCATTGAACTGGATACTGATTTCTACACGTTTTCCATTTCTCCACATCCTCTTTCTCGGCTCGGTGCATAGGTAGCTGTGTCTGCTTGGCGCCCAGTGATGGTGATACGATGCAGATAAGTTGGTAGGTACTAAGGTGGCTGGGCAAATGAGATAAAGCAGGTTATTTCCAGATAACCGCGATTCCTGCCAGGGAATTTTAAGATGAAACGTCGCTTGGCCTCGCTCTAGTGTTTTATTATTTGTCGATTGAGTCTTGCCAACCGTTGGCTTTTTTTATTTATTATTATTTCCTCATGATAAGTGAGAATGTTGATGTTTCTTGGGACTTGGTCTAATGCATGCACTCAAGGTTACACGTCACTGTACAGTGCAGCACAGTACAGTGAGAGACTCAATGCGCGTCGCGTCAAAACATGCCATTTCCTGCCATCAATTACCCTCAATGGCTCTCATTGCATCGCATCGCTTATGCTGTGATTGTTATCGTGATTGTTGGTATCTTAGAATCGTTACAATGGCAATTGATAGAGAAGCTTGGAACAATAGTGGTAAAGGCATTGGATTTGTACGCTTTTTCGCGTCATGCACTCCAACCCAATCCAACCCAAGCAGCAGAATTTTCCACTTCCACATTACTAGCGAGCGAAGCAGCGGCCCGTCCCATGACATGCCATACACGAGCTTAGCTTCACCGCCAGACCCTGACTTGACCCTTTGACTCGGATTTGCATCTCAAGCGCAGCCCAATCTTCAAGCTATACAGGGTAGATGCTAGTCTTGGGCGTCGCCGACTGCAGCCGTGGTCATTATAGCTCACGTCATTGAGCAAAATGACACAAAATGCGACCGTGCGAAGTCTTCTCACTGTCATAATCACTACCTCCCCCACACCATCTGCACCTTCAACAGAGCTGATATCGACAATTCTCCAGTCATTTGACAGGCATTGCCCAGAGCTAGTCCAATGCAATGTCATTGTCGTCTTTGATGCCTTTGATCAGATCGTACCGACAGCAAGACTAAAGAAAGGACAAGTCACGCCCCAGCAAGCCGCCGACTTTAATGCTTACAAGAAGAATGTCAAACATTTGATACTGACAAGATATCATGACGGTGTCAATGTGAGCTTTAGACACGAGAGTGCTTCAGCAGAATATGGAAGCCCAAAACATGAGAACCTAGTCGACTACACAGTATTGCAAACACACGATCGAAGAGTGACTTTCATAGAGCCATCAAGACGGTTGGGGTTTGGACTGGCAGTCAGATCAGCGCTCAGAATCACCGACACTCCTCATGTCTGGGTCCAGCAGCATGACTGGGCGTTGACAGCAGATCTTCCCATCCAACCTCTTCTCCAAATCATGCAAACCCACGAATCAGATCCGGACGCGCCCATCAAATACGTCTGCTTAGCTGCTGTACGTATGCTCTCATACGCCACATCCGCTATCGTATCAGAGTTTCCCAGCCTCCGCGATATGTCGTCGTTTCTTACCCGCGATTACGAGGCGCCCTCACAACCTGGAGTCAAGATACCGCTGACACCAATGTATTTCTGGCACGACAAACCTCATCTTGCGTCAACGGCGCATTATCTGGAACGCGTCTTTCCGACGCGTCTTGCCATGCTAAGAGGAGATTTCATCGAGGACAAGATTGGGCAGCGGGCTCGTGCTCAGATGAAAGACGGTCTGGTGAGCTCAACAGGGAAATCTGAGAAACGCCAGAAGAGGCTCATGGCTAACATGAAGTAGTGGAAAAAATGGGCGACTTGGCTTTATTACCCTGATAATGGCAAGACGTTATGCTTAAGGCACCTAAAGGGACGAACTTGGGAGGGCACGACGCGGCAAGCCGATAGAGCTGCTATGTGGCGACAGAAGAATGAAGAAGAAAGGATAATCGAGGCGGAACAGGCGGCGGATATTGATGAAAGTCATGATATGCCTTTGTTCTTGGAGGAAGACCTCGCTTCATGACACAGGAAAGAAGAAGCTACAAACCACAGGGGGTACCAGGATCGGGAAAGTCGAGACCACAGCCATGCGACCTCCACATACGAGACTGTGGCCTTTGTGCCCGCATATACTGGGTTTCTATTTGATGAGATAGTTCCAGAAAGCGACGAAGAGCTTTCGATGCAGAGTTATCGGTGACATGCACGAGTGTGTCTTTAGCCGAAGGTCAAGGGTTTGCCTCAAGACCAAATATTAAATGCAGAAAACGACAATTTAAGAAAGAGATAATAAGCCTATTTGTTGCGCCTAATTGCACTTACACAAACCCGAAGGCTAAGCTGGTTAGTTGTAGTTAACCGATCGGTTATCTCGTCTCGACCAGGAACAACCCCGCGTTTGATCTCGGCCGCACAGCTACGTCAGAGGATCTATCCGTTCCTTTGGATAAACAAAACCCCAGACTCTAAGCCAAAAGAAGTACAACTGGAGAACATTTCGAATTCATATTTGCCTGCCGGATCAATTGCCGACTGGAAATGCGGGGTGCATAGTAACCCCTCACATTGAGTCGATCATTATTCTATACCAGGACCACCTCGGTGAATCGCCAGATCGACTTGGCGATCGAATCTACAGCTGGTATATAAGGATGGTAAGGATCAGTGACATCGGGTGTTTTGAGCGCTCGAAGAGTTTGAAGTAGTTCTTTGCGTTCCTATCGATATCATGAGACTCATTACTTCTCTGGCCATTGCCTGCCATGCAGTCCTCGGAGCAGCTCAGCTGATGGGCACTCCTACGTACGAATTTCTATACACAGTCAATGCCACTCTCGGCGAGCGCTGGCAAATCGGCGACTACCATCAAGGTAGCCGCGTTGTGATTCCTATCACAGGCGGAACCTTCAAGGGACCCCGGCTGGAAGGGACAGTTTCTAACCTGGGTGCCGATTGGGGGTTGACGGACACTAAGGGGGTTTTCTTCCCTGATACTCGTTACAATCTCAGGACCCACGATGGGGTTGATATTTATATCCAAACGGAGGGACCTACGCAGCCAGATGGACGAACTCTGCTGAAGGGAAAGTTTCAGGTGGGACATCCTGATTACGACTGGTTGAACTATATCGTTGCTGTTGGTGTTTTGCAACGGCCGCCTGCTGAGAGCAATGGCAAGTATGTTGTCATCGACATGTGGCAGGTGAGTTTAACTATCATTTTGAAATATGATCTGGAAGCTGATTGACTGGTACAGATGGTCTTGCCTCCATGCAACGGTGCGTGCTAGGAAGATATAGGTGGCAGTTTGGCTGGGATGCCGAATCTCGACTCATCTTGGTCAATGTGCTCCATTATGTGAAGAAAAGATCAAGGATCCAGGTTAGAGATAAAGCCACCACCTCCGGGATAAGGCCGATGTAACGAGGCTAGACGGATCACTGGCATGAAGCCTTGTAATTAAACAGCCCTGTGATAAAACCAAGGTACACTATAACGGTGACGTTGGATATGAATAAAAAAACTGTTAAGGTTCAGGGGATAAATTCCACTTTGACCAAACATTTATTGGACCTAACATCGTCGCTTTTTCCAACATGTATTTGAAGTTTCTGTAGTGCATTTAATGGATTCAGCCCAAGACGATACACGTGTACAGCGCATAGACGTTTTACCTGCAACAAAGATGAAACAGAGCTGGGCCGATTCCATCACGACATTGCCAATGTTGTTCCTCATAAACGTACCACAAACAAACAAGTCGAATGCTGCTCAGACCAAGGGAAGTTGATTCTGGTGCCGACAGTGGAGTTTGCTGGCATTAAAGCCGATCACGGCGTGGAAATTAAGCCGAATTACCCCATACCCCAGTTAATAGTTTAACTTGACGAATTTTAATGACCAGCTATGTTGCACCCAGTTGAGAACATGGATGAGGTTCCAATGAACCATGCTCTTCTAGATCTAGGCCGTAGAATCGTCCGTTGACAAAGACAGGGATACCTTGCTAGGAATAGCTTGACTCAAGACCTCAATGCCCAAACTATTCCCAATGCGAAGAAGACACGTCCAGAAGTCAATTACAGGTGCAATCAGTACAGAGGGAAAGGTTAATGTATATCAAACTTAATCGCTATGTCTGACAATTTCATCGGACATCTCAAACTCAATCTTCAAATACATTACTCCGACGATAGCCTCTGGAAATAACAGGATCAACGACCTCTTTCTGTTTCTCGCACTTCGCAAGAATCCCCCCGATTAAATCAATTCCCCGCCTCCTCGTCAATGCACCCCGGATCTAATTCCAAGTCTAGCAAGCCGAGGTTTCAGAAAGCTCCTCTTTCTTTGTTTCCCCTCTCATGCCCGCTGCAACTGCCGCCCTGTAGCGTTGGTTACTAACCAGCGTCATAGTAGCATTCATCCCCTTAGTATCACCGACGAGGGGAAAGATCACCGAAATTCATCTAGCTGGGTGGTCCCTGCAGAGAGCAAGGATTGCGCAGTGGTAAATGTTTATGCGGCGTGTTGGATATATAATGAACATGCGATACTTCAATCATTTCCTTTTTGTTTTCGGTCAAGCTTGTCTGGTGTTGTCTTTGTCGAATACTTGTACTTGTTCTTTATCGGATAACGACGATATGCGCGCCAATTTGTTGTTGCCAAGTCTCTTGTCGGGACTCGGTGTTTGCGCCGCTGCTCCTGGCAAGGGAAATGACGACTTTGCTGCCAAGTGTGCTGGTTTCAAATCCTCATTGAAGCTGCCCAACACCAAGGTCTGGTTCACCGAGCATGTTCCCGCCGGTAAGAACATCACCTTCCCCGACAACCACCCAACATGTACCCCCAAGAGTACAGTTGCCAGTGTTGAGCTTTGTCGAGTGGCCATGCACGTTACGACAGGTCCCACTTCCAACTTGACCCTTGAAGCTTGGCTGCCATCTAACTGGACTGGCCGATTTCTGAGCACCGGAAACGGCGGTATGGCTGGGTGCATTCAATATGACGATGTCGCGTATGGCACAAGCTTCGGTTTCGCTACCGTTGGTGCTAACAATGGCCACAACGGTACTTCCGCCAAACCCATGTACAACAACCCAGGTGTCGTGGAGGATTATGTCTATCGCTCGGTCCACACTGGCACTGTTCTTGGAAAGGATATCACCAAGAAGTTTTACGGCAAGAAGCACACCAAGTCTTATTATCTTGGCTGCTCGACTGGTGGACGACAAGGATGGAAGGAGGCGCAGAGCTTCCCTGATGACTTCGACGGTATCGTCGCTGGTGCTCCTGCGATGCGCTTCAACGGGCTGCAGTCCCGATCCGGAAGCTTCTGGGGTATCACTGGTCCTCCCGGAGCTCCTACTCACCTCAGCCCTGAGGAGTGGGACATGGTCCAAAAGAATGTCTTGGTTCAATGCGATGAGCCCCTTGACGGCGTCAAGGACGGTCTTCTTGAGGACCCTAACCTCTGTCAATATCGACCTGAAGCCCTTATCTGCAGCAAGGGCCAGACCAAGGACTGCTTGACCGGCCCCAAGGTCGAGACTGTGAGAAAGGTCTTCTCGCCTTTGTATGGCAACAACGGAACATACATCTACCCTCGAATCCCCCCTGGTGCCAATGTTGGGTTTGGATTCTCCATTGGCGAGACGCCCTTCCCTTATTCTACAGAATGGTTCCAATACGCTATCTGGAACGATACTAAATGGGACCCAGCACAGATTGGACCCAACGACTACGAGAAGGCCTCTGAGGTGAACCCCTTCAATGTCGAGACTTGGGAAGGTGACCTTTCCAAGTTCCAAGCTCGAGGCTCCAAGATTATCCACTGGCACGGTCTCCAAGACGGCCTGATCAGCGCCGACAACTCTATGGAGTACTACGACCACGTCTCACGAACCATGGGCCTGAACAGCACCGAATTGGATAAGTTCTACCGCTATTTCCGTGTCAGTGGCTGTGGCCACTGCTCCGGTGGCGACGGCGCTGCTCGCATTGGTAACAACATTGCCAACCTCGGTGGCAAGGACGCAAAGAACAACGTCCTGTTGGCTCTTGTGAAGTGGGTTGAGGAGGATGTCGCTCCCGATACCATCACTGGACAGCGCCTTGCCAAGGGAGCTCCCAACGGCAAGCTCGAGTATGAGCGCAGACACTGCCGCTACCCTTACCGCAACGTTTGGGACCGCAAGGGAGACTGGAAGAAGGCTGATAGTTGGAAGTGTCAGATCTAGGAATGCTGATCTGTGTGGCGTCTATTATATAAGTTTTATTTCATAGTACACATATAGGATGATCGTCGTAAATAAGATGACACTTTTACATAACACGCTGCTACTTCTTTAACATTGATGTCGGGATTGTACGGGGACAAGTATAAGCGCCGAGGTAAAGTGATGTCAAGCAAACTGGTTAGCGAGATGTAGCCTGCGCTCCCCCAATCTAACTGCCTTGGAACCCCCAGATCCATTCTCCAAAACATGGGGAGACAGATGGGGGTGTAGGTGTAATATCAGGCATTTCCCCAGACCCAATCGCTGTGACCCTGCAACACGCACGCGTTCTCACGTTTCGACCGGTCGTTTTCATGCGGAGAGAATTACCCTTTTCAGTCCATTGAGAGAAGTCTAAATGACTGCCAAGCAATGGATGTTCCCCACGATCTTGCACGGTCAAGAGGAAAACCCGGAGGTTCATGAAGTATTGAGTAAGAGAAACTCAATGCACAGACTTGAAGTGTCTCTTCCCCCTCATTTCCCCAACCTTTTCTCTTATATCCCCACAATGTTCTGTTGGTAGTGTCCCTTCATCTTGTCTTCTCCAACATATCTTCTCTCCGCTTGGATCACATCCTTGTTGGTGGGAGCGAGTCAGCTGGGGCTGCGAGACCCAATCAATGCAGGAGATGAGGCGAGAGTGATTTTTCTAGAATCAATAGACGAATGAGTGATGCATGTCAATTGCTGCTGAATCTTGCATCCCCGTTCCGTGATATGTATGGTTTGCTGATGCTAGTCGTTTTCCGTGGCTCAATGACCAACCTCGGGAGCATACGAGATTTCGGGGAAAGCGAGCGAGTGGACAGACCAAATATAGTGGCGCTCTATGCCTTTATCAAGATCAGATCAACGGAAATAATTTGACCGGCAATTTAGTAAGTTCAATACTTTCAGCCGACAATACCTCCGAGACGATAAACATCTTACGATGCCTTCACATCTGCAGACCCAACGGAATTACAATATAATTGTAGTCTTATATCCAATTCTCCAATAACAAAAGCGTGAATTATCTTTACTCGGACCGGTGTCGGATATTCCGGCACCTATGTGTACCTCAACGCGCCCTTGATCAACAAATACCGACTCGTGAGGTCCACAAAACAGTGAATGCATGTGTCAAAACAAGCTATTTTTCGCGTAACGGAAACAGACTTTCCTAGTACCACCTGCAATTGAGTTTTTTGCTCCGATTGAGGGAAAATGGTACGAGACAAGACCGGCCTACGAGAAAAAAGAAAGCCAAAAATTAAGCTTGTACCCTTGGCGCGCGGATGTAGCGTAGTCGCAGGGGAAGAAAGCCTGCTAGACTGAAAACCCTCACCTTTGACCGAGGACTGAAGAGCCTCAATTCAACGACATTAAATAGCAAGAACATGTGCATCAAGTGCATTAACATGATATATGACAATCATATTCAATCCATGCAGTTCTTATCTCCATTTCACTCAATTCCCACCAGATTCCCGGGCTCAAAAAATTGGATCTCCCATGTCTCTCGCCGTTATTTTCCATTGCAGCAAAGATCGCTGACCACATAACGTAACAAGATGGGGACCCAGTATTCTCTGGCTTGTATATTTTCATGACCTGATGGATATTGACGATTTGCTAACTTTTACGTGAGAGACTCTCGTTCCCCCATGGGGCTCCACGATTATACCGCTTGTTTTTCTTCTCTTCTTTCGCCATTCGAATCCCTTGCTGATAACGAGACCATTTTCTTTGGCTTGGCAATCCACTGGGAAGAGAGATAAACGTCTGGAGACTTTTTTCTTGGCGCATGTATATAAGAATTGTGTCGACGGACCGACCTGTGTATTGAGTTTATTGTTCTATATCTCTTTGACTTTGCCACTGTTCGTATTTACCAAAGTGGCGTAACTTTATACAACCTTGTATTGAAAGGTTATTTCTTCTAACGTCTTCTTCATTCGCTTACACTCTCGAGTATACCATGGGCACCGAGGACAAGACGACAAAGACGCAGCCCGAGATGGGCCAACAGCACGGGCATAATCGCCCTGCGTCCATCCGCGGCATCGACGGCAACGAGATCAACACTATCAACGACGTTGGCGACGATATCCTGGCATCCAAGGAGCAACNAATTTGTGGCCAAAACGGTGCCGAAAATCCAGAACATCTTCAATCAGGGCGGCAAGAGTTACAGAACCCTGGGCAAATGGGATACCGTCTTCGTCCTCATCACTAACCAAGTCGGTCTTGGTGTTTTGTCCCTCCCCGGTTGTCTCCAAGTCCTCGGCGTCGTCCCTGGCGTCATCGCCATCATCGGTCTGGGTTCCCTCTCGGCCTACACTGCCTACGAACTCCTTCAATTCTACAGAAAGTACCCTCACGTCGTCAACGTCGTCGATATGTGCGGAATCATCGGTGGAAGACCACTTGAGATCATTGCGGGTATCGGTTTGATGATCAAGGTTATGATGACTTGTGCTTCTGCGAGTGTAACGTTGTCCGTTGCGTTTAACACACTTAGCAATCACGCCTTTTGCACTGTCAGCTTTGTTGTTATCGCCGTTGTCGCCTGTTGGGTTTTGTGTCTACCCCGAACAGTCAAATTCGTCTCGCAATCCGGTATCCCTTCCACCATCAGCATCATGGCTGCTGCTCTTGTGGTCATGATCAGTTTGGGCTTCTCCACACCTTCTCAGGCTCCTCCTGGTTGGGATAAGGAGATCAAGGTTATCGGTAACCCTACCTTCCGTCAAGGCCTCAACGCATGTCTCAAGATCTGCTATGCGTATGCAGGCAACATCAGTTTCGTTTCATATATGGCCGAAATGAAAAACCCTAGCAGAGACTTCCCCATGGCTTTGGCCTGCCTGGAATGCTTCTCCATTACCCTTTACACCATCGTCGCTGTTGCTATCTATTGTCTTGCCGGCGACTACACCACCTCCCCTGCCTTAGGATCTGCACCTAGGATTCCCGCCAAGGTGGCTTATGGACTCGTGTTGCCTTGCGTCTTCGCTACTGCCATGGCGTTTGGTCACACTGGAATCAAGTACATGTATGTTGTTGCCATGCGATCCATCAAGGCCACACACCAAGTCACCGACCGAAGCGTCAAGTCGTGGGGCGTCTGGGTCGTCTGCGTGACCGTTTACTGGATTATCGTCTTTGTTATCTCCAACGCTATCCCTATCTTCGATTCTATCCTCTCTATCTCCTCCGCGACCACTATTGCCTGGTTCACTTTCGGGCTCAGCGCCATCTTTTGGTTCCACATCAACAAAGGCCAATATACCAAGAACTGGAAGAAGATTGCCCTGTGCGTCATCAATGGACTTCTTATCGTGCAGTCTTTGTTTATGAATGGCGGAGGCCTGTGGTCCTCCATTACCGAATTGCTTAACATCTTCGAGAATGACCAGAGCAAAATTCGGGGCACTTTCTCGTGCGGTGATAACTCTATTTAGACATATATATGTACGGGACTCGATATAAATCTGCTGTAGCAAGCAAATAGCGAATGAATGATATATGATACTACGTTTATTGACTTTTTATCACATGTACGTATGTATGAAGCATCGAGGTTATCATATGTTAGACCGCGTGATCATTAGACCAAGCACATATCCAGTTCCTTTCCATTTCCATTCCCAGAGCCGAGTTCATGCCGCTTTAAGCTGAGCTGCGGCTGAGTAAAGGCTGAAGTTTCGGGAGATGAGCTGAGCAAGGAACTGAGCAAGGGACATTGGGGGTCCATTTTTGGGATTATGCATCACGGCAGGCGTATAAAACAGCCATGTGGCTATCTTACATTCGTCGGACTAGGCAAGCGGCCCCGATCTCGGCTGTCACTGTACATTCGACGGCACTTCTGAGTCTATTATCTTTGTTTTCATCTCATTCCACCTGTTAGAACAATTGGTGTGTGATAGGCTCAAGCAACCGCCTCGCCGATAACCGGTATTCCAACTAACCTTGTGACATATCAAGTAGCTTCTGATTCTTTATGTCGAGTGACCTAGGGAAAGTAGCGAACGAGGGAATTCTATAGAGCCCCGCCAATCCTTGTTTTTCTTAATCTAACAAGTAGTTCCCTTCCAATTCAACAGCCTCAATAGAAGATCTGAATCTAGCTTTTCCTTTACGTCTTTGCGTGCGTCTTTGAGAAACACCTCGTAAAATTCTCTCTGATTAATAGCGTTACCATTTTCATCTTTATAAGGATTGTTCCTTGGGCGCTGGTAATGCGAGCCGAAAAGCTGAGTATAATACTCGCTTTCAGGGACCTCCATCAATTCCGCCTTTTCGTCTGTAGCGGAACCGAACCTGTACACTGCTGTACCGAGGTTGGCGAAGCAGGATGAACTGACCAATTCCCATTGTCCGTTCGTAGATTTCTGTAAAGAGATGTTGTAACTCCCTGTGAATGTGTTTATCTTACCGCCATGGGTAACGATAAGGGTCTTCACTTCTCCTGATCCTTTGGATTTGGCGATCGTTTGGACCAAGTCGCGAATTTGAATCCGCAGACTTGTGTCTTGCTTCTCAATCTCGTGAAGGGTTGGATATTTCTCAATCATATTTGATCGTTTCTGTGGGTCATTCCAGCTCTCCCACTGATCGTCCGGTGTGTTTACAGTCAAGTTGACTACTTCCTCACCCGCTAAAGCCCCTCCATCCTGCCCTCCCATAATATCAAAGGTCGAGGCAAATCGCTGTTTGTCTTTGACATAGGTTACTGGAAGAATATCCTGAACCCATTTGGTGTTTTCTGCAAGGCCGGAGAGACATTCAACCCTGGTTTTGTTTTTCTGCGCCAGTCCTTTTGCAGTCAAAATGGACCTCGTCAATGGGGAACAAAGTATGAGATCTAGACTCTTCAAGAATTCTCCATGTTTATCGATGTAATGCTGCAATTCTTCTTTGCCATGTCGCGTCAGGTTATCTGGTAAAAAGTCGCCGTCTTTGAACACGACGTTTTCACCCCTGCGTTCAAGTAATTTGGTAAAGGTTTCGTTGTTCAATTTGGAAATATCGATTCCATGATGGCTTATAGCAATGTTAGAATTGGCGTGAGCGTGACGAACTAGAAATATCATATGGCTGTCCATAGTGTTAATGAAGTACGATAAGGTGAGAAACTGGTTCCAATGTATTAAAGGTTGAGAGTTTTGAAAATAAAAGAGGGTCGGTAGCTCAGTGGTTAGCTATAGGTTTGAATCCTATTGACCCTAAACCCCCATAAGGGATTAACCTCAGTACCTAATCCATACGGCAAAAGTGCAATAGGTATAAATTACCTACCTTATAGCGGCTATATAATAAAAGGTTATTAAAATCCTATAGGTTTTCGTAGCTCTAAAAAAGAAGGGTTTTTAATTTATTTCATAATGTTTTTCTACCTTTAGCTATATTTTTCCTTATATAGATAGACTCATTCAATTCATTCTTGATACATCGTGAAATTGCCCCCTCTCCGATATCATGTACTTGTCCGGTTGTTGAATCGTCGACGCAGGGCGCTGGCTCTCCCGCCGACGAATTAATTGATGCGCACAATTTCAGAGCTAGAATCACAATTGTATTGTTGCTTAGCCGGAAGGCACTGCCAAAGTCTCGGGTTTCAAGGTATCGTTAGCCCTCGAAAGAGATCAAAAACTAGGGTGCGCCTCTCCTGGCCGTGATAGGCTGCCTGGCCATCTGCGCCGTTTCGGGGCAAGTAATACGTTGCAAGCATAGGGTTAAAACAAAGCAGTCCAGGCTCAATGCCTTCGTATAAGGCGTGTTACGGCCTGAGGTACGGAAAAATCAGACGAGGAATCCAAATACCAAGCGATGTACGTTTTGCTTAAGTTTCGTCTTATAATACCAAGATCAGGATCCCAGTCACAGAATACATAATTCGGTAACGATCGTCAAAAGGAACACCGAGTTGTTGCTGTACCTCAAATCGCACGACATTAATATCGTGTCTGAAATCAGTTCATATTTACAGCGAGACTAAAATTGGATCATCTCGAGACCGTTCGGGCCGACCCTTCGAAGGACGAGCGTGGCGGGACAGCGGGACAGCGGGACAGCGGGACAGCGGGACAATGGGTCCTGTATGTCGCCTAACGGGAATAACACAGTCGATCCAACTTATATGGAGTAAGCAGAGCGGAAAAAAATGATAAGAGGTTCCTGTTGATGTTTCTGTACTGGACCTAGCGTTGGTGCACAACAATTGTTGTCTTTCCTTTCCGATTTCGACGTGGTCCTTCGTGGTGAACCAGTCTACATATGTCTTCAGCTGGCGATAATCTAACTCTACCAAATTGATGTATTCACTATGAGTCATTCTGTGTCATTCTGTGTCATTCTGTATGGTTAAACAATTCCGAGCGATCCGGCCCTCAGGGCTGAACAAGAATAGGTTGGGGAACAGGTCTAGCCAGCAGGGCTAGTCAGGCTTTGATCCTTGTTCGCATTTGACAGGGTGATGGATAAGCATGAAGGGACGGTAGTTGTCAATCGCTTTCCGACAAGAGATTATTGTTGTATTAGCAATGGAAGCACCAAGTCATAAGGTCTTTTATCTTCAAACGCGCTCTTCGTTCACTAAACTAAGTTATTATTTCTATACAGGTCTCGTAGTCTGAAACTTTTGCAACTTTGAGAAGTAGAGTGCCATTTTGAACTGGTGCATGGGATATTGCCAACCCATAGTCAAGACTTAGAATGCGTTCGGGTGTCGTAAATCAAGAATGCACGGTCATTTGCCGAGTTCATTGCATTGTGGCAGGGATTAGGTAGTGCAGTATTGACAGATTCAAGGATGATTCATAGTGAGTCCCGTCATACTCATAATGGCTCGTGTCCGAAGACCCAAAAGAGTTCTCGAGAAAGTGATTAAGTAGAAGTATTATAAGACAACGTAGGTCGCCAGGAAGGCTGTGGTAGTAATGCTATAGAGCGAGTTTCAGATGACAGTGGACATCTACATAAGGCAAGTCGAATGCAATTTTCTATGTTCTTTCCCACACTCTACATGATGCACAACATTTTGCCGAACCGAGTTTACTAGCAGTCAAGGCTGCGTCTTTGAAGACCTATCAGCTGACATCGCCTGACATTCCCGAGTCACTTGTTTTTCTTACAATGATTGTTTCTACCGCGTTGCTTCATGCTGACCATCGAATCTATAGATCTTCCAATAATGTCACAGTTTGCGTTGATAGCATCACAAGGATTGTGTTCGAAAACGTCGACTATATTCGATAACGCATAAAAATTACTAGTCGCAAACTATGACTCCAAATCTGATAACTCCCAAACTCTAGACACCCCATGCGCCGCCGGTATCGCGGAAGACCTCCTCCCACCATTCCTGGTTCGGTCCCTTTGGCGCTCTTCTCGTGTGCCGGCAAACATCCCCAAACTTCATCTTCTCCAATCTCTCAAACGCCGTATCATTCATTTGTCTTGGATATCTACTCACGTTCTCCGCAGGGACACCCCAGTATCTGATGCGGCCAGTTTCCGACTTGTATGTTGCTAGAGGCTCTTCAGGGTCGCCTAGTGTCTTCATGCGGTTCCTGAGAAGCTGTCGCAAGTGGTGGTAGTACCACGGTCTGTCCCACCATGTAGATCGCCGCCTCTTCAGGCCGTGCATGCCATTGTGGTGAAGAATGACAGGGATGGATTCGGTGAAGAAGTCGGCGTAGAGAGACATGTTCGTCCAGGTCGCGTTTGGTACTAGATCTGCCAGTGGATTCGGTGCTGACTTGATATCATCAGGTAGACCCTGAAGGCGAGTGGGCGATATACCCAAAGTCGCAGAGTATTGATCGATTAGTGTCTGGTTACCAAGTGTGACGAATGCACCATGATCCCGGCCCTCGTCATCCTGTGTCCATTGTGTCTGCACTGCCAGTTCCTGGCCGTAGTCAAGGCCAACGTGGTACTCCATCTTATTATCCAGCATCTTTGTCATGCCGCGTCTCGGTAATCCCTTGGCCCTCTGCCATTGTCGGAAGATCTCCTGCTCGACAACGACTTCACCGGTAAGAGCTTGCTCACTGTGCATCTTGATTCCATCACCAAGACCAGCCTGCATTGTGTACAGGGAACGGCGGAACAGACGTCGCATATCACCAGCAGGACCAATATAGACGCCTCCGTTGATCCATCTCGGCCTGTTTGTTTGCCAATGCTCTCTGTCCACCTCCGTATCAGGCCCGAAGAGATCTTTTCGCAGTGGACTCTCCGGCCATTTTTCGCATTGAATGTTGATGCCCTTTTCGACCAGTCCAGAGTAGCATTTCTTTCCAGTCGCGATGACTATTGTTTGTCGCATGGGCATCTTTCCTTTCTGCTTTTCGTTCCATTGTTTTTGCAGTCTCTCGTTGGCCTCTTTGTTGATCCTGTGATATCGCTCAATCATCACCTGAGCGGGCAATTGAAACCAAATATCATGGCCATCGACGAGAAGCACGATGTCGTCCTCTTCCAGGCGCTCAGATGGGTGCGCATCTGGATGCATAGCTGCATCTAGATAGCCGATCATGCCAGGGATTTTGATCAAATTGCGACCACCCTCCCAATGCGTAATAGGACGATGGTCAACTCCCCAGTTGACAATGACTGGGCTTGGGTAGCCAAGTGCAATGGCGGTGACAATCGTCTTGCAAAGTTCGGTGCTTGGGTTGTTGGCGGGTATGACAAGGGCGAAGCGTCGGTCGGCATCTTTTGTGCGGTGAGTACGATGAGACCGATTCCAATGAAGCCCATCAGAGGGTATTAGAAGAGCAAGAAAGAAGACAAAGGTTACAAAACTGGCAATTGCAAGAGGAACCCTGTGGGTCTCCAGAGTCGCCGAGGAAATCGCCATTTTGGAAATTGACAGTCAGTCAAGGAGCAGTAACAAAGGCTGTCAAAGTACAGCACTTCTGGGACTATACGCTTTATGTCATGAACCTCTTTCAAGGGAAACAACACGTACATGTGTTCTAGGGGCGCAAGGGGAAAGGGGTTAAATTCCACCGAGTCCCTGATCTCGCTGGTGGCGTTCTATTAGCTATTCAAATTTTCGATATAAGAGGTCGTGGGTACTGGTTGTCTTACTGGAATTTTCAGAGGCCGAGAAATACTATTAGGGTGAATGCCTGTATACACGCAAGGGAGCTCTTCAGGGACAGTTTTATTGGCTCACATACAAAGCATGATTAATTGTGGCTCAATTATCAACAAATAAACGCTTGTTGTCTCAGACATGAAGCCTGCTAATTCCGGCTGAGTACTGTGTATCTGGCCGCCAACATCAAACCTAGAGTGGTCCACGTTGAGCGAGGACAACAATTGACTCAAGGGTTAGGATGGAATGAGGAGCTAGACCTACCCGAAAGTCGGGCAGATATCATTTTGTCAGTACATCATGTACTAACACTATTGCTCATAGGTCAGCTATTCAACAGTTGACTGAAGATATAATACATGGAATTATTCGGCTGATAATCGGGGTACATCGGATTGTTGTGTGGAACACAAAAAGAACGATTGAAGGAATAACGTGAAGAAATAGATTTTTGCAAAATGAAAGACCAAGTAGCACTTTTTTATAGGATCTCTACGTTATTTGCTTATCTGATTCCCTGTACCATCTTCAGGGGAAGTATCTCAGCTACAAGGCTTCCATAGTATTTAGAGCTATCGATTCACTACGACGCGCTAAAGCACTGCCAATTCCAAGATGCAGGTACGACCAAGCCTCAATCCAGCAGAACGCCACAGATCGAGATATTAGCCACAGCTTGCAAGAAATGATAGTGTCAGTAACAATGTTTGGCTGAGATCTTCAGTAATGATGATAACGTAGATATCTTACACTAAAGCGAGCTGTAACATGAAATCGAGGCAATCTTATACCGTAAGACACATTTTTTATCTATTCTCAATTGATAATGATTCCAAGAACATTTCGGTCTCCTCATTTTCCTTTCCTGAAGGTCCATCTCTGCCTACCCGTTCACCTTGTCGGTAAAGACATTGAATCGATGTGCGGGTAACCAAATAGATAAATGGTCAAGAACTAAACATATTAGCCCAGATCTAGGGCAACTTTGGACAATCACCAATCTGCATTCCTTTCAGAAGCGGGCGCTGACAACCATAAACAGAAGCTTAACATCTAGCCACGAGCCTATGTCATTGGCTAAGATCCGAACGCTGCTTTTGTATTAGTTTCGATGCAGAAAATCAGGGTTGTCTCCTCAAAATGGCCATATACCTCCGTGGACCAGGGTATCACTCTTGATGACAGGAATTGATCGGCATAATCTACATCCTAGCTAAAAGATCTCTGCCACGAATTGGATGAACGAGATACACATGGGCCGTCCCCCAGACAGTCGGCATGATGGTATAAACTCGCCGGTTGGGACACGGAATAAGTCGTTTCCCCAGAGTCGAGAATGATCTAGGCGCGGCGTAGACCCTAGATTTTGAAAGTATAACATCAAAAGGTCGAAAAGCTAGTCTAGAACCTTTACAAAAAGCCCGGCCAAGTGCTAGGTCAGCTCAGTATAGCCACTCTTAAGTCATATACCCCGAAACCGTAAAGTCAGGGCATAGGAATGCACGACCGTTTTTGATTGTCCCTTGGCATCTTTTATTTGACTTTAGGATGGCTTGGACGAAGGTTAGACCAATTTTACCAGGTAGAGAACTCCATGGCTCAATTTGGATGGTGCATTAAGGAAGCTCAATCTTGGCGTCATCTCCGGAAGTTCCTACTACCATTTAGGCGTAGACCACATAGACCGAGACCTTTCTCGATTTATCATGTCTCTGGGGACTGATAGAGCAGGACCTCATGTTCAGCGTGACGTTTGTGACACGTGGTAAAATTAGAATGCCAACTGGGGCTCATTAATGTGCCAAGCTGCACTTCTAGTTGGGCTTGCTGTTTTGGTCCTTCTTATTATTTTTTTTTTCGGAGAATATCTCTTTAACTCTTCATACAGCCCTCGTGGTAGACATAATGATGCTACCGCATCGCGATAAGTGGGACGTCCACTATTCTTCTATTGATGAGATGGTTTACATCGGTCGAGATGTATTCGTTGTTGTATGTACTCTTCTGAAGCACTGAGCACACCTTACTCACAATATCCAGGTTGCCTCGACACTTTCGCTCTATAACGCTATTGAGCTACTTACACTCATATTCCTAACTTTCAAGCGACGAGCTGGCCTTTATTTCTGGAGCATACTATTCGCCTCTTTCGGTATCCTTCCTTACTGTCTGGGTTGGTTGATAGTCTATTTTGATCTCGCACACGACTACGTTGGTATGGTGATAGAAACCGTCGGGTGTGTTCTCGTCATCTCTGGCCAATCCGTCGTCTTATACTCTCGGCTCCATCTTATCATGACGGATAGAAAGATCCTACGCTCCGTACTTGTTGTCATTATTCTTAACGGTATCACCTGGGTACGTTCTGCTATTGCTTCCACTCAATTATTCCAACTAACACCTACAAAGCACACAACAATGACGGTATTGCTTTTCGGGTCAGAGTATAGCCCAAGGGAAAACAGAAACGGCTTCAACAGTGTCTTCAACATCGCTGAGAAAGTTTCGATGAGCTGCTTTTATTTACAAGAACTTGCCATCTCTGGCATATACATTTGGAAGTCGATCGATATTCTGAAAACGGCTTTTGGCAACACAAGGACCATGGTATACAAACTGTTCGCCATCAACATCGCCATTGTCATCATGGACATCACCCTTGTTGTCATCGAGCTGATGGACTTTTATGTCTGGGAGCAAGGCATCAAGTTGGTTACGTACTCGATCAAACTCAAGCTCGAGTTTGCTGTGCTAAGCGAGCTCATCGAATTCGTCCGAAACCGCAGTGGAACACGATCCCGTCCAACGAAGCCCACGCAAGACCAAAGTACTCTCGTACCACTGTCATCGATTAATAGGAGTAACGCAAAGGCAACGTTGGACACAAGGGACCGTATTTACTCTGGTGATACGCACACGAACACGACTATCGCAGCTGCGAGTACGAGGCTCGAGACGACGGCAAACGACAGGATACATGTCGTCAGGGAGGTGGATGTGGAGAGTTTGACGGCCTACCCAAGAACCAATCGAAGTACGGAAGAATTATTTGCGTACGGGCCACATGAGCTTCCACCAGAGCTTATGCCTAGAGCGCTATAGCTGGGCAGTTATAACTTGACGAAAATTGACTGTATAGAAACCTTGGCAATTGTAAAACTATAGAGTCATTTATGTACTATTATTACAAAATCTGGAGTCGTCTCATATTCTGAAGATTGATCTAAAATCTGACCTTATGATTATGACACGCGATGAGACCACCAGAAGAAGAGGATATACTTCTAAAAGTTATCAATTAGGTTTATCTGAAGGCCTTCTTCCTATATATAACAGCATACAGCGATTTCAACAGGATAACACAAGAATTCACACATCAGAGTTAACAACAGAGTGGTTGATAGAGCACGGAATTGAGTTTATTAACTGGCCTGCACATTCCCCAGATCTCAACCCAATTAAGCATATTTAATAGCAGATCTAAGGCTTTAAAATGATATATAATACATCCCAATTCACCGTCAATTAATAGATGTCTTTATAAATGAAGTCATCACGCCCAAATCAATCGAGGTGGTTGGGAGTGGAGCGTTCGTTGACTTTTGACCACTAATTTTACATTTCTTTTGCAACTCTCTCCCTAAATATATTGGTGACAAGCTATATCCCAGCTAGCCGGAGGTTGTGGTAATATGTGAGGCGTCTGAGTTCTGAAATACTACCTTCACCTAGAAACGTCTTTTGAAACATCCCAGCATGTTCGACGCTCACCACGGGACACGATCGCTAGTCTTGCGATATTTCTCTTCTGGTAGCTGCTAGCGTTACTTATTCTCCTTTCTTATTCACAGATTGAGTCAATGAAAGCTCCTAGTTTGAAAAAATTGCTTCCCACGACTGAATCAGTGTTGTGAGGATTTTGTATCAAGAAGGTGTATGCCGATATAACCCATGAGAGGGTCAAGAAATCATTAGCGACGGACCCAGCCAGAGATGGCCTTGAAGAATCAATCTGAGCTTCAATGGAGTAGAAGTGGTAGGATATACAGGAGTATAATCACAACATAAAGACAAATCGAGCATCAAGACTTGGTGTTGTTGCTGTATTTAGGGCGAGGTTGAGGCTAAGGCTTCCTTCCCCAGACAATGTAGACAGGGAGATAAAGATGAACAGACGGATCTCTTAACTCCTTTTTGACTTGTGCCATCAATACCTGGATCTCTTGCGCGTTCCAACCAAGGGCGTGCGCAAAAAGCTTAGGCGTGTAGGAGTCAATGACCTTCAGCTCTTGGATTGCCTGATATTTACCAAGTTCCTTAAGCTTAGGATCTTTAGGCCAAGCTCCGATGGGCAGCTATATCTAGGGGTTAGTAAGAGCGACCCAGAAAGCAGTCGAGAGCTATGAAATATAATGCGTACCTTGCGAATTTCTTCATGAACATCAACAAACCCAGCCCTGCCCAACTTCGCCCTCCATTTGTCTGCACAGTCCACAGGCTTGCCGAACTTCGCACAAGCCTCAATCAGATGCTTCATCCAAAATTGAGCATTCGGCGCTTTTTCGATTGTTCCATCATCAGATTCAAAGCGCGCCCCGACGCCTTGCAATTCGACATAGCCGTTTGAACGCGTGTGCTGGAAGGCTCGCTGCAACAAAAGATCCTCATCACCTACACATGCTTCTAGCTCGCGTGCATGGATGAAGTCGAACTCCTGTCGGTATAGCCATTCATCCTCGTAATCATCAACCTCGAACGTACAGTTCGGTGGGTTCCTAAGTTGTTAGCGTCATTGTCTATAACACAAAGGAATGGCCTGAGTACCATTCAGGCTGTATGGGACTGAGATCGTTCCCGATAACCTCGGCTGAAGGATGCTCGCTAAGAGACCACCTGTTAGCGACATGTTCAATCTATTCTAGCAGGTTCTTTTCGAGCTCACTCTGCAAAATCTATCGCCCAGATACCAGTCCCCGTACCGAGATCGAGTACACGCTGAGAATTTTTATCAATCGGGGCAAGGTGAAGCTTTCCATCGAGAATCAAGCTGTATATGTGATGAACAAGGTCCATTCGATCTTGCTCTTCGTCATCGTTAGGCTGTACGAGACATGCTTAGACAAGGGCTATCAAGAAAGATGCTGAGACACGTACCACAAGATAGGTGCCCTCACGGAATGCATGGTAGCGACGTCCATTCTGATGTAATGTTAAGCTTGTAGCGATCTTGACTTCCAGCGTCACTTACTTCGAATCTGTAGATACATGATATCTTGCATTAGTACACCTTCCGTTCATAGCTATGATGAAACACGTCGTTTACCTGTAGTTATATATGCTCGATTTCAGAGAGGTTAGATAGCTACTGGACCCAATCCTGTCATTGAAGTGTCAGTACATCAGGGACGAGGGATCAAGAGCAGCATGCGACCAACGTGGAATTAAGAACCGAATCATTGGCATCTAAGTTGTGCTGGGTAACAGATCAGTTGGCTTCAGAAGCATCGTTATCGTGGTGAAGCATCAATGACTTACATCAACCTCCAAGTCACCCTCCTCCAGTGGAGGTGTGTTTGCTGCGACCGTGGGGTCGGAGACGACCTCGGGCTGCCGATCCGGCTCTTGTAAGAGTTCACCAGCCATGGTGAGGGAGTTGCGCGACTGTAGTAGGTTTAGTTGAGTTTAGAAAAAAGACCTAAAAGCGCTTGTGGACAATTGAAAGATGTAATGACTGCTGATTTATTCATGAGCCTCCGCTCAGCGACCCCTGCTTGAGTCATTTACAGCACCGGGTCATCACGCTCAAGAGGCGAATCGGAAGTTAACCCGCTCTGGTGCGAGAACGTGTCACGCGTGTTGCCTCGGCATAACAAGCGGTGAAAATATGTTTCTTGCAAAGCCAAAAGACGCAACCGGATAAGCATTTTGAAAGCTTGAACCAGACGTCGTTACAGCTGCCACTGGCTGGCCCTCGTAACGTGGCTAAGAATATTGTGCTTCGGCTACTACACCAATTCAGTATTGTAATTCTTTCGCTGAGATAACCCTTCTCTAGCCAGGTTCCAAGCCCTACTCTCCTGAACTCACCATGCACGTATTGAGTTTTTCATCCTGCAACTCGCTGTCGGGCGCAAATGTTATATTTGATGATGTTATGATTGAGCTGGCGAGGAGACTGATTTACGAGTACTGTAGATGATGGGGCAGGCATTGTTAGCTGTTGACGGGACGTGAAAGGGCGGGGGGGCCACTCGCAAATGGAGTAATTGTCAACTAGTGGAGACGCAATTGACCATGAAGTTGCGACGGAGAGCTCTAGGGACCGACATGCAACGGTGGGATGATAACTGGAGTATGATGCTTGGATGCCTTCCGATTTGTGGTAAAACCGCCCGGTGTCCACCAGAGCTCTGTATTACCAGCTTAGCACCTACGTCTGAGGTCGACCCTAAACCCGGCGTTTGAGAAGTTGACATGAACACTTGTCATAGTCCCAAATTTCTTTTTCAATGTCTTCTCCTTCAGGCACACATACGGCCCACACTGTAGCACGTGATGGTCTGCTCATGCGGAAAAGGGCGCCGTCCCCTTGTTCCCTTTGATCCCTGAGCTAGAAGTACATTCCACCCAGATCAGACAATCCATTCCACCGCGCATCAACTGCGCCCATCGACACTTTCGTTACTATCGTTAATACGAGATTACCTAAATGATTCATATGATGTAGGCATAAATTATTAAACTTCACTGATGTTTGCGTCTTAATTACCCGAGCTAGAAATGGTGAACCCGAATTCCTATTTTAATACTTAACTCTCTTTTGCCTTTAGTATGATTTAAGATGACTGGTAAATATAAATGGGTATTAACCCTTTTGGCGTTTCTCTTACGCCGCTCGAACCTAGTTCGAATAAGTAGGAACTATATGGTCCACTTGCTGAAATGCCATATGCTCTGTCTAGACTCTATGGTTGTTAAGTGTACGTTCCTTATCGTGCCGTCAAGCGCCAAGTTAAACCTCGCAGCATTCAATCCCAGAAACGCGTCAAGACGGACTCCGTCGGGAAGGATGAGAATTGCATGGGTGAGGAGGTACCTCCCAATCTCAAGGATAGTTGCCCTGAGGAGGAACGCTGTATCTTTACATCATACTGACCGCACCGCCATCAGACGGAGCAAGACATATAGGACAGTATCCAAATTGATTTCCGAAACCAATTTTGGGAATGTCGATAGCATAGAAAGCCTGCGGATGAAGCTAAGGCGTGGTCAGTCCAAGTACCTTGATTGGCTTCCAGAAGATGTCTGCTGCTACCACGACCAGACTTGTCGGAGAAATGATGCTAATAGTTTCCCAGGAGGACCTTCTCCGCGAAGCTTGGACAAGAGTAGAACAATCCCGTTACCAACTGGTGCTTGATGCCTTTGTGGAACTTGGTGGTTTTAGGAACATGTGGCTTGGTGCTAGTGATATCCAGGCCAAACTTACCAACGACTTGAAGCTTGAGAAAGACTTGTTCATGAAAACTCCTCACGAGACAAGCAAGACGCGGCATGAAAAGGTTCGAGCGGGTGAGCAAGTTTTGGGGCGGTTGAGAAATCAGTGAAAATATTTCGTGTCGCGTGCTGAGGGCGAAACGAGGGACGTCATCGCTCATTGATATGCGGAAGATCCGACATGTAGACTAGTTTTTCTTGAACGGTAGCAATAACGACAACAACAGCAGCCCTTCCTGACGTTGAACCGCGCGAACCGTCCCCAGGGTGCCTCGGTCGAAAGTGTATAACACCACCCCGAATGTTTATCTAGCAAATGGTCCGTATGAGGCTGAAAAGGATCGTTGGTAAGACTAAAACTGCCAAGAAGCGCAGCGCAAAACTTACAAAGAAAATCAAAAATCTATTAAGCGCTCTCAAGATCCTGAAAGTTATACGCCAACCATCTACATAGCACAGCGAAGGTGCTCTTCAGAGAAGAATATGACAAGCATGTAATTTACATTTATGTTGTTTGACGGGGAACGACCGGATCACGACGATAGACTATGGATACGTGGAATTACTTACGTCACCGAGCTCTCTTTTGCAGTCTTAATGAGATTTGTCGTTAAGATGGAATTTTCACATAGTGGTTCGATAATCGTTTTGATTGGAGCATGATCTTGCGCGTGCAGTCTTCGTTCCTGGATACTGGTTCCTTATTCCAATCTTGGGCGTAGTCAACTCTTGCCAAATGCACAATAACTTTTTTTATGATTTTGGAGCCGAGACTAGAAACGGGATTTCTGCACATTGGCGCCTAGGTCCCTGTTGTGTATCGGCGGCTAAAAATAACCTTGGCGCTTACGGAGAGCTGGACGTGGTCTTGCAAACAGATCTGCTTTATTTTGATTCATTTTTAGCGGCAGGAAGTTTGCCTTATTTACCGCTTTTCCAAGCCTTCGGTCAATGCGTGATCACATCTCCAAGGTAATATAAGGAGCAACTCTTGGATCCCGTGCATCACGACTGGCGTCTCTTGCATTTTACGATCATGCACGCACATGTGCGCTAGAACGGATCTGACTGAAAATAACCTAAGTGGTTGATGCACTTGGTAAAGCTGGGCGTATTCAAGATTTTAGTGGCTGAGGTATAGGTTAAGCTCAATGCGCACTGTATTCACAGGCTTCTGAGGTTTGTCCATCTTATAACATGCACTTGACAGATGCTTATCCAGTAGTAGTCTAGTTCAACCTATTAATACTTCATATCATGGCAGAGCCGTGCAAGCTGTGCGGAGGCAAGCCAGAGGGCCATCGATGTGGTTTTTGCGGAGCGCAACCAGCTACCGCAGCGCAGACCTCTTCTGCGTAGCAGGTTGTGTGTTGTTCGGGGGTTGAAGTCAGGTGTACAACAGAACTATAACAAAAAAATCTTTGGCCAGAGCTTGAACCTACTACGGGGATGCCTGGTTCTTGGATGGAATAATTCTGTGGATCGCAAGTCTCCTAAATTTGTCGTCCAAAAACCCTCAGTCTTGGAAGTCAAGAAGAACAACGAACCGGGAAGTTGGCTAATGGGAAACGACTACTATTTTTCCTAATGTCCTAGTATTTTAAGACGCGAATAGGGTAATTGAAAAATCCACAACATTGCAATCGAGGTTTACCCATCCTTAGGCGATGCGTCGTGTTTCTTGATACACAAGCTACCTACCTTACCCTGCACACATCCCTCGATCTACTAGCATAACGTGATTGGTAAGTGACGACGCGTCTCCCACGCTAAGCCTCTCACGTCATCCAGCCCTGGCTTAGCATAAATCTCAAGGGGCATCTCATCTTTCGCATCCAATCATACAAGTACTGGCAGATCGAAATGTTCACCACGCGACCAAGAACATGGTCCAAAAACGTAACCTTCGAGGTTATACACCAGAGAATGAAACCGATATCATATCCTCGCTTATAGAAATCCAGAAATGTCGGATTCCCCAACAGAAGATGATCTGGATCGTCGAGAACCTCGAATGTCTTGGCAGACGACAATCCAAAAAGAGGAAAGCCACCACTAATGACGACAATGAGCCTGAAAAACCGTATTGGTTTCGGAAAAACGTCAATGGTTTCAATGAGACTAATTTCGTGGCTTTATCATATACCTGGGATCCCTCGCATTATGAGACGCCAAGTCCCGAGGGAGAAGGCCATTTGATCCAGACGAGGGATAGGGAAGATGCTTGGCCCTCACCTGTACGCAACTCCATTCTAGAAAGGATAGCAAAGTACATGCAATGCTACGACGTGCCACTACTATGGATTGATCGGCACAGCATTCCCCAGAAAAAATGCAAGAAGCCAGCATGCACGCATGAAGAATGCAAACAAAAGAGACATGCTCTCGATGCAATGGACTGGGTCTACTCGCTTAGCGACCATCCCGTCGCTTTACTTGGGCGACCAATTCAGAGCGAGGACGAGATAGCGACTCTATCAGCTATATTGAGGGGCGTCCTTGTCAGATATCACGATGGGGGATTTGCCCTGTCCAAAAGCGCCGAGTATAGCCAGGCACAGAAAATGCTGAACCTGTTATTCGAAATCACCAGCGATAAATGGTGGACCAGAGCATGGACGTTTCAAGAGAACTACCGCGCTGGTCTCGACATGAAACTCCTGATCCATCACGATCCGAGCCTCGAAAGTGCCAAGAGATCTATGCTCAGCGGCAAGAAGCCAATGTTCGGTGTAGTCCCGGGCGAGTTGAGCGTTCAGTCCGTCAAGTTCTCGGAGAGTGCGACCAAATTTTGCACGGCCTTTCGCCGACACCATTTTGTTACAAGTGAGGACGAAGACAAGATTACTCATGTTCTGAAAACTGCCGGAAGATACCAGATCCTTCTATCGCCATCAGCGTCCATGTCAGGGACTATCATCTCTGATGTAAATTGGAGGGGGGTCACTGAGCCCTGGGATCGCTTGGCTATCATCGCCAATTGCTGTCAGTATGATATCCGACTAAACGCTACAAGACTGCAACAGAAAGGCGAAAGCGGGCCGAGCATTGACTTATCAATACTGGCACTCCGACTCTTGAATGGAGAGATTCTCAACAACGAAGAAGTTTATGTCCCAGAGGGAACACTTATTGAACAAATGAACGATCTTTTCTTTGATGACTTCAAGGCACCCGAGGGTGAAAAAAGACTGACTTACAACAAGGGATGTCGCTTCGTCGATGTTGAGTTTACAAGAATAGGTATCAAGACCAAAGGCCATCTGTGGAAACTTGGAGAAACGCTTCGAGCACCCCGATCATCTCCGCGATTATCGCAACCAAGCCAAGAGGACAAACAACAACTATCAGAGTACCAGCGCACACGGCTTAGACAGCTCATTGAGCTGATAAAGGCAAAACATGGGAGTAACGATGCGCAAATTGTGGAAGATATGAGAGACTTTCTCAAAGAGGATGCCTTTGTCGAGGACAATGAACAATCCTTTAGCCTGCGGTACCGTCGACTGATGGCAAAAGAAGTAGTTAGGGCTATGGATTCTGATCGGGCATTATCTTTAGGGTACCTCTGCAATTCAACAAGCGAACCTACAGCAGCTCGAGGGATCTTCATACATGGGACATGCGTTGCCGAAGCAGAAGAACGTCTGAGCCAGCAAGAGGAGGATCCTGCGTATGTCTTTACGTCATTCTGGTCTGATACCCATCTGGACGAAGAATACCTGCCTAATGAATTAGACCACCAGGTGTCTCTTGGGGTTCGTCTTTCGGGCGATAGCTCTCAGGAGCCAATGCAGCTGTATACCCAAGAATGGGTTCTAGGCCTGTGTTTCTTTACGGGCGCTGCTGTTTACGATGTTCTGTTTCCTTGGCCAGATATTTTGATGAAAGACTACTCATCAAAGAACATGTAAGAGTATTAGGAAAAGAGAGAAAAGTGTACCGTTTTTGTACTATTATAGGATGTCCATGTGTTCTTAATCACTACAGCCTTCCTCGACATCACACAGTCATTGAGGCTAGGACTTTGATACCCACCCGAATTTTTGATCAATTATAAATCTATAGAACATAACGGAAATGAGGGTTCTGTGGCATCACGTTAGCTAAGAGCCCTAGACAAGTTTCGACAGGTTTTACCTCGAAATCGGTCAAATCGCTTCCTTCTGTGGCAGAAGTATCCTCATTATTGGACCCCACAGCTGCTGCCGCGGCATCTCGCTGAGCGTTCCTCCTCACTAATAAGATCCGAAGTGAGATCGCCACGATCATCTGAGCGACGGAGCAGCTAAGGATAGTGATACACCCAGTTTGGTACAAAGGTGCCTCCGAGCCGAGGAAAGCATGAGGACCAACGACATTGCCAACGCAATAGGCAATGAACACCATGGCAGAGGCTGTCATACGCTTGGTGTAACCACCTAGGTTGCTGGCAGGCATCTGCATCGCCAGGACCAAAGAGCAGACAAAGCTACCAACAATGTAATAGCCGAACAGAACGCCGATCTTGTGATGTTCACGATCCATCTTCCATAAAAGACACACTCCGAGAATGGTTGGGATGAGGTAAACTGCCATAATGATAGTTCGGCAGTTTTTGAGACGGGAGGCGAGGTAGGTTCCGGAAAGAATCCAAATCACTTGGAATGCGCCCATGGGGATACCTAGAGCGACGGTCTCAAGAGGGTCCTTGACGACACCCTTGATGATGAGCTTACCGAAGTTGGCTACACCCCCGTTGATAGTTTCGTTGAGCAACATGAAGAGAACTAGGAGCCAGACTTGGGGATCAATGAAGGCTTCGCGGATTTGGTTCCACTTGATGTTTTTGTTAAGAACACCGGTTTTGGCGAGACGGCCGCGGCCGATGAGGAGCGCACGCTCTTCGAGGGTGAATTGTCGGGCTGTCATGATGCTGTCGGGAAGGAAGAAGAGAAGAACGAGGCCCCATACGACGGTCATACCACCACAGGCCATGAAGACAGCTTTCCAGACAGGAAAGCTCTTGATCTGTCCAATGCCGTAGGTGAGAATACCACCGAGCTGCACATGTTAGCGAAGTTAATGGCACGAGATAAGGATACCCACCATAGCCCCAACACCGTTGCAGCAGTAAAAGATACCAGCTCTAAAAGGCTGCTGCTCACGAGTATACCACATTGAAACAATCATCATAAAACACGTTGTAATCGGCGCTTCAAAGACACCAAGAAAGAATCGACATGCCGCCAACGAACCGAAATTGTTCCCTGCAGCCGACAACAGGAGTACACAACCCCAAGCAATCACACATCCAGAGACGACCTTGGCCATCAGCGTCTTCTGCGCAAGAAACAGCCAAGGATATTCTGCTGCCATGTATGCAAAGTAGAAGATACTGGCGAACCAACTGTACTCGTCTGACGAGATACCTGTGTCCGTGAAGAGATCGAAAACGGCTGCGTATGACAACGCATTCTTGTCAATGTATTGTAACATGTACGTGCCCATGAGCAACGGTAGCAGAAGCATGTCAACTTTGCGGATGACCTTCTTGTTGAGAGTCTTGTCGTTGAGGAGCTCGGCGATGTACTCGTTCGTGAAGCTGTGCTCGCGGAGGAACGTCTCTGTGGCATCGAGTTCGACGGTTTCGCCTTGAGTTAGAGAGTTGAGCTTTTGCATGGCGACGTGCTCTTCTGCTTCCTTAACTTCGAAGGAGCTTTTGGTGTCGGGCGATTGGCCTGTTGTGAGTTGTGACATCGCTGTGTGGTTAGTCGTTCAATGTTTTAACCTTATACCAATATCCCTCTGGTGTGGTTAGTCGTTTGACCCTTATTGCTTATCCTTTACGGTAGATTAAAGGAGCCAAGAGGGCACAGGATGTAATATGGAACAAGCTAAATACCGAATGCACTGGCCCAAAGGCTATAGAAAAGCATGACTGGGTTCAGCTATCAATTCCGAATCATCGGATTCAAATATGATAGCAGATCAGAGGTCTAAGGCCGGTTATCCGTCCGGATTAGCCCTATACATGATAGATAGAAGTCCGGGGTAAACATTACTATCACCGTCCACGTCAAGGTTCAATGCATATCACTCTACCTGTCCATCTATCTCCAGTTCAAATCCCAACTTGACTGTGCTTCCACAAGCCACCCAGAATCATAATCCAATAGGGATCCCTCCATCACTAAGTCTGCGGGGTTCATTATCAGCTTCCGATACTCGGCTCTCAAAACTAAAACCCGGACCCATTTCAACGGATCAGTACGCGGGGTAAAGACGAATTGGCCGATCTAGCTATCGCTGATATGCGTTTTTAATTGCCCATATAGGAGAAGATAGGGCGTGATAGACAGTTTGTAGAGTTCCGCTGCTCGGAGCTGGACCCGTTTGTATGCGGAGCGCTTTTTGAACGCCGATAGTTAGGGAAGAGAGCACTGGACCTCGCAGAAGCTGCTTTATTATTGAAGCTCATCAGTGGCCAATTCTCGACTGCATTTACTCGCATCAGCATCAAGCGTCTTTCAGTAATTGTCGCATATTCATCAGTCACATCACAATGGGTAGCCAAATCACTTTGGATTCTCTCACCATCCCTCTGCCTCAGGGCAAGCTCGTCGGCGTGAAGCTGGACGACTCGCTTCCCCAACCAGTAGAAGCTTGGCTGGGCGTCCCTTACGCTCTACCACCAACAGGTGATCGTCGCTTCCGCCTCCCTGTCAAAGTTGCATCCTCACCCGACACCGTCATTGATGCGTCAAAGTATGGCCCTGCAGGACCTGGCAAGGCACTTCTGCCGGGACCCAAGCTTGACCAGAGTGAGGACTGTTTGACAGCGAATATCTTTCGTAAGGCTGGCGCGAAGAATGAGAAGCTGCCTGTTGCCCTTTACATCCATGGCGGCGCGTTCAATAGAGGTTCGGCGATGATGCACAAGACGGCGTCCATGGTAGCCAATGCACCGGATGCGTTCATCGCTGTGAGCTTCAATTATCGCATTGGAGCTTTGGGTTTCTTGCCTTCTAGTCTGAGCGCCAAGGAGGGGGTTCTTAATCTTGGATTGAAAGACCAGATTCTCATGATGGAATGGGTGCGAGATAACATTGAGGCTTTTGGTGGTGATCCTAACAATGTCACATTGTTCGGTCTCTCAGCTGGTGCTCATTCTGTAAGTGCCGACATTCACTTCACAGGCGCAATCGCTAATATGGAAACAGATCGGCCATCACATCATGCACTACAAGGAGGGTGTCGCACCCCTCTTTCACAAGGCCATCATTGAGTCTGGAGCTCCCACATCACGAGCTGTGAGACCGTACGATGCACCTATCCACGAAGAGCAATTCAGAGATTTCTTGCGTGAGGTTGGCGTGCCAGAAGAACTTCCTGAGGATGAAATCTTCCCTTACCTGCGCAAGCAGCCTGAGCAGGTCATCACAGATGCTCAAACCACCACATTTTACAAATACAACCCTTCTCTCCGTTGGGCTTTCCAGCCTGTCATCGATGGCGAGATTATCGCCCGCCCACCTCTCGAGACATGGAAGCAGGGCAAGTGGCATAAAGTCCCCATCATGACAGGCTTCACTACCAACGAGGGTTCACTCTATGTCGACAAGACCATGTCCGAATCGTCACAGTTCAGACACTTCTGGGCAGAGCTGCTACCCTTGCTTACACCAGACGACCTCGACACCATTGAGGAGCTATACAGAGATCCAGCCAAGTTCGAAGACTCAGAGTATAAAGAGACAAGAAAGGATATGGGTTCTCAGTACAAGCGAATAGAGGCTGCATACGCTCACTATGCTTATGTGGCTCCCGCACGTCAGACAGCTGAGCTAGCCTCCCCGTCTGTACCAGTCTATCTCTACCACTGGGCAGCCGTGAGCACTGTAAACAACGGCGCTCAACATGCTGATAATATGCGTTATGAAGTCTGCGATCCCAAGGTTGTTGCGGTATCTCGCACTCAGAACGACTTGGCCAAGACGCTGAACCACTACGTTACCAGTTTTATTACAAAGGGCGACCCTAACGCCGTGGCTGGTGAATATCCGGATAGGCCTAAGTGGGAGGCTTATGATAAGAATGACCCGAAGGTGCTGCGCTTCGGTGATGGCAACGAGGAGCTGATTGGTGGTGAGACCGGGAAGACGGCTGTGTTTGATAGTGACAACTGGGGTCGAAAGCAGTCAAAGTTTTGGTGGACTAAGGTAGATATCTCACAGCAGTAAAATTATAGATATGCAGGAATAAACATTGCATACACTGGGCAAGATAGAATGAGACCATTGACTGACGTCAGACCTAGGCTCGTCATTTGCATCCTTCTATGTCAACTACGCCCTTGATGCTGCGGTATAAATCGCAGGGCAAACTGGTTGGCTCGACAAAAGTATTCTATACCAACAACCCGCAAACATCAGTATTCGGAATTAAAATACTTGAAATTGAGCTTGTCCTTTCGCACCTATATCGTCATGTCTTATCCGGATCTTACCTGTTTCAAAGCTCTGTCGTTCGACGTGTATGGTACACTTATCGATCAAGAGCCGGGTATGATACGCAGTTTACAACCCATTTTATCTCGTCTCCCAGAGGATAGTGACTACAAGAATAACCCAAAGTTACTTACACAGCGACTTGGTGCACTATACCAGAGTCTTGAGGTTGATGAACCAAAACTACGCTATAATGTCATTCTCCAGCGCACGTTCAAGCAGCTCGTAGATGATTTGGGAGTCAATGTCCCCGAAACCGAGATTGAGGAAGTCGGCAATATGCCCAGTACTTGGGAACCATTCCCCGACACCATCCGGGGAATGCAGATCCTCAAGAAATACTACAAGCTCGTCGCCCTTACCAACATGGATAATGCCAATGCCGCGGCGACTATGAAACGTCTTCAGCCCGCTGAATTCGACAAAGTTTATACTGCCGAAGACATCGGTAGTTATAAACCTGCCAAAGTTAACTTTGACTACTTATTTGATCACATCAAGAGCGATCTGCACATCGACAGGGACCAGGGAGAGTTACTCCACGTTGCACGAAGTTTGATCGCCGATCATGTCCCCGCGAAAAGATTTGGACTCAGGAGTGTTTGGATCTGCAGAGGCGGAGATAAGAAGGAAGGTTATGGAACTGGAGGAAACTTTGAAGAGTTGAAACAGGACGTCGCGTTTGAGTGGAAGTTTGATTCTATTGGAGAGTTCGCCGAGGAAGTGGAAAAGCAATTCCTTGTGAAGAAAACTACTTAAATTGTGGCGTTCTCTTGAAAGTTGAGCCAATGCATTGCCCATGAGTCAAGGTTGAAAGTGGATGTGGGCTCAGCGCTGAGTCGCTGTTTTCGACAAAATCAGATGATACGATGTAGCATTGATTGTATGTGTGTTGGCGTATCACCACCAAGCTGCGTGTTTGCTTCTGTTGATGGGTATTGGCATATATACACGGCGAATACTAATCATGGAAGCGGTTATGTGCTGTAAAATTGGCTGTGTTTCAGGTCTGGCTGCAAGTCAGTACCAACAGCCGGGAAATAGTGCCATTCAGATCTTTAGATTTCAGCCTCAATGACCAGGGTGTAACTTTCTTACTTCCGTTTTAGACTCGGTGCATAAGGACAAGCATGTGGATTAAATGAAGGAGAGAAAAAAAGAACCATGCAAACACACATTGATGAAAATGCCGAAAAGTCGAACTGGCTAGCTGGGTACCGTTGGGGCCTACAGTTGCAAACTAACGACACATGGCATTCTTTTAGCGGGTGAAGCTATCACTGATAAAGTTAATGCCTGCCAGGGCACATGCCTGTTAGAGTTCTAGAGGAACGTTTGAAGCAAAAGTCTGACTCGCTCAACGCCACATTGTTTCGCCGATCGCAATTCAATTGCGGTAGGTTAGGAACAGATGAAGCCAACGCGTGAGCCTCGGCGGAAGTTCAAAGGGTTGCACTAGAGTTGGAGAATTCTTGTTCTAATCGACCTGTCCTGTCCACAATTGATGTTCACCTGTGCCGTTGCTGCGCCGTGCTGTACTGCGTCAAGGCCACAAGCGAGGAGATTGGACGATCGGTATCGCCGGATCTCCCCCAAAAAGGTCCAGTTAACAAGCATATTCGAAGCTGAAAGCACAGTTTCCCCACCACTGCTGTCAAATCTGTCAGACCAACAGCCAAGCAGACAACGTCTTGTACCAGTTCAATCAAGCCCAACAACCCCCCTGTCAAAAATGGATCTCGAGCACAAACAGTACCCATCAAAAGCGAAAAAATCAAGCCTAGTTTCATCTCTTGTTTGCTTTAAAAATTTTACGCCAAAGCGGGACAAGACGCCACGTCCGTACGCTAGCTCGCCTCAAGGTCCCTTTTACCACTTCCAACGTCGGCCCAGAGTTTCCAGGATGGGTTTGGGTGATTAGGGCCCTTGCAGGTCTTGGTTCGAGACAAAAACGGGCGTTCAGCTGCGAAGTGAGGGTCACATCGGTCGCTTCTGTGCCTCATAGGATTTTAGATCCTGTCATCTTCTTTTCTCTTCCTCCCGCGGGCTGTTCAAGATTCGGAGTTTAATACTGCGACAGGTCACTTTCTCTCCTGCTCTAATCTGTATTGATGCCATGTTGCTCAGTTCCGATTGATTTGTTATTTTGTTTCGTCTTTCCTTGATATCTGAACAATGGCCTGGGGCGACATTCCTGCAGAGGCCCAGACGCTGGATTCCTTAGGGGATGACTTGCGAAACGGATTGACAGCTGTTGCTGTTTTGGCTTTCATCTCCTTCTTCTCTGCCAGCATTCTCTTCTTCTATCTCGTCTACAAACTCACGACATGGAGTCTCTTCATCAAATCACAATCCGACGGACAGTTCCATCAACAATCAGGATCCATTCAGCGAGCGATCGACGTCACACTTGGTATCGATGGGGTATTCTCCGACAACAATGAAGACAATGGCAATAAGGCGGACGGTGAGCTCGAGCCTCGACAACCGAACCAGTTCTTAGTTCTTATTATCAACCTGCTCCTCGCCGATATGCATCAAGGAGTAGCTTTCTTTCTTAATGCGGCATGGCTTCGCCAGGATGCGATTCTCGTTGGAACAGCGACATGTTACACTCAAGGACTCTTCGTATCGCTCGGCGATTTGGCTTCGAGTATGTTCATTACTGCCATTGCTGTACATACATACATGGCTGTTGTGAAAGGAAGACAAACGCCACAGAGGGTGCTGTATGGTACAATTATCGCGATATGGGCATTTGTCTACGCTATCTCTCTGATCCCCATCGCGGCAACTCACAATGGCGAAGAGTATGGAGGTTTCTTTGTCCGAGCTGGCAGCTGGGTAAGTTCCGTATTTGATATCATTTGCTGTACTTTTTCCTAACGTTGTGTAGTGCTGGATCAACAAAAAATACGAGAAGTTGCGATTATTCACCCATTACCTCTACATCTTCCTCGGACTTGGCACCACATCGATCATATACACCATCATCTTCCTCCATATCCGTCGACAGGCCCGTTCAGGATCATCAAACTCTCAGGATGATGGTGATTCTGTTCAACTCCAACTCAGCCGCAACCCAGCATTCTTGATCTATCCCGTCATCTATGTCCTGTGTACCCTTCCTCTAGCAGCGGGCCGTATCGCGACAATGGCTGGTGCAAGGGTGCCTAACGGATACTTTTGCTTTGCCGGTGCGATGATCGCCTCCAACGGCTCCTTTGACTGCCTATTGTTCGGTACCACCCGAAACACGATTATCTTCGCATCAAGGTACGACGTCTCTTCGAAAAATGTAGGCTTAAGCACCTTTACCTTCCTCAAGACGCCTGCAAATCGCAAGTTCGGAAACACTATCTCCATCCAAGGCGGACGACACAAAGACGAGGTTCCCACAACTGGAGGATGGTGGACGTGGCCGGCAAAGGGAGCTGGCTCTGCGAACAGAAGCCATAAAGGTATGACTCGAACTACAAGTCAAGAATCGTTGAGGGGGCCAGCCATCCAGATGGATACCATAACGTCGGTAGTAGTCGAAGTGGACGATAGCATGGAGAGAGACCCAAGATACCCTGACACCACTACCAGCTCAAATCCGTCACTTCTTAGCACAGACAAGGATTTTACAAAAACGACCCAGAGGAGTTTAGATAGTCATAGATAATGTTTACGATACCCATAAACTTAATATTAAGATAAGACTGAGACTTAAACTACTCATCATGTTGCCATTCCTACATTTTCCTCCTACATCGCATCATCGATACCATCGACGTCTATATTCCATAATTGTGGTGTCTGGAAGTTCCCTTCTGAACACGATGACTACGGCCCGAGATCTCATACCATTTCCTCATATTCTGAAGGAGATGCGAACAAAGGTGAAAAGGCTTCAAAAGTACTTTTACTTTCTGTGTTTCGACTACATGAAAAAACAGTAATGTTCACTGTACACAAGAGGGCGGGTACAAACTTGGACAGAGACGGACGTCAGCTACTTGCCAAAATGCTATCATAATTTCCGCTTGATTCTTCGGCCTGCAAGTTGCGTCAACTCTAAATCGTAATATTTATGTGGCATTCCTGTCTATGTTGCAGTTTCTTCAGCAAACTTCAAAACATGCTTCTTATACCACGGCCAGTATACATCTCTAGACCATCTTCTAAGCACATGAAGACCGGCCATGACCTGGAAAACCCCAACCGCCGTTGTCGTATTTCCAAACTGGCAACTGGACCAGAAGGTCTTGATTTACGTCAGTCTAACGTTTCATAACTAATCAGCCATGGCATGGACGAATCGGTCCCATAGTATTTCTTTACCAACGTCGTCTTGATCGCGAAACATCATCTGAAAAACCCCCAGAGATTGTTTCGTTACCTCAATGATGGTGTCTTCGATGAACTCATTGGGTGCATCGATTCGTGGCTCCGTGGTCACGCTGTCAATGACCTGTTGTGCTTCCCGTGTCTTCGCCTTTTCACGATTCGAGACTATCGTTGATGACAAAGAAGTTGATGTAGCATCATAGAAGAGTCATGACAACTGGTAGAGCCTCTGTCCTTTGGATAGCCGTAAGGACGTCAGCCTCCGCTTGTTGTTCCTGCTCCAGATATTCAGTACTTAGATTCGCTGGAATGACTTTGACAAGACCGTCGGCTGCATCCGAGCCAAATGCAGAACGGTTGAAGTCCTCTCTGACGACTTCTCTGATTGATCCCCAAAATCTCTCAAGGGAACAGCGGACTTCTCGAGACTGCGTAACCCAGTGGATGTTTTTTGGGCCTGTTGGTTGCTTCGCAAAGTAAAAGTCCCTCAGCAATAGTGCCCCGATGTCTCGAAGACGTTCAACGTGTTGAGCTCCAGTAAAAAGCCGCGGGTTCCACGGCTCCCTATCTACCGTGGCGAATACCTCTTCCACATCTCTAGTAGCATTATGTGGCCTGTGAGACCGAAAGGCTAAAAGCATTTCGTGGCTGGTCGAGAGGTCCGAGAGTGACTGGTAAAAGATTTCATCAAGCCTCTTTCTTTCAGTTGGATGGCTGGACAAATGATCCTGTAGCATGGAGAGAAGCATCGCATGGTCAAAGGCCTTCGGGTTGTCGTGCTTCGATAGTAGTTGGAGGATGCACCAGACAAGAGGATCCTTGGCCAGCGCCTCTTGTGTGTTGTTAGGCGCCAATCGTTCCACGACTCCAACTATGTAACGATGGGTTTGACGCTTGTGTTTGTAGTGCTCTTGAAGTCCTGGGACATAGGGCATAAGGTCGTCCAAGTTGTCAGCCCTGTAAATTGCGTGGCTCTCAAGGAGAAACCCAAGGGCCTCGAGAGTTTTGCTGTAGCGTCTGGGCAAAGGCTCGCCGGGATGTATGTTGTCGCGGAACTTTTGCCGCTCTTCCTGGACAAGTCTGCACTCCATTTCAATGCATCGCCACCAGTGGTGATCCATGATCTCAGAGTAGATGAAACATGTGAACAGTAAGGCCTTCTGAGATTCCGAAGCCATCTTGAAATTTTCGGCGGCAGACCTGAGCTTCATATGTCTCCTCATGTAGGCGGTATCGGTTTGTAGGTACCAGAGATGGTCTGCTGTCTCACGTAGGCGGCCCTGGGCGAGTGCAACCATGTGATCGATGTCGAATTCTGGCGGTCGGGAAAAAGCTTGATTGAGATAAGGAGACCAGAACTCTATCACACCGGTCTGCCGGAAAGCTTCAGGGCCAACAAGACCTCGCCACTTCTCAGCCTGAGGAGATTGTGAAGGGTCAGTACCGTTAAGTATCCTTTCAGTAATACTGCAAAGGACGCTCAAAAGATATGCCTGGGCTTCGAGAACCAAGATGGCTCTGGGGTATCCCAGCATATCACCTCGATGGGCGCCCTTTTCCTCCCAGTCGACCAGAGATCCAAAGTTGTGCCCATGCATAACAACACATTTGGCTGAAAAGTCAACGTCGATATACCCATTTGCCCAGGCAAAACCAATCTGTCTACTGTCGAATATAGCCCAGCTCTGAGGGGAATATGTGGTTCTGTAGTGAAGAAGAGCAAAAAGGACTGCTGGATTGGATTTCAGCACTCGAACATTAAGCCAGGGCAAAAGGAGTTGACGTCTTCGAGTCAGGCTTCTCTCATGTATATATAGCCTTTCCCGGAGGTAAACGTATCTCTGTATGAGCCAACGGTCTTCCTCCAAATCCGGAGCTGCTTTATTCAATAAGGCTTCTCGCTTTGCTTGGCTTAGCCTTTTCTAACGACCGAGCAAGACGTCGCCGAAGGTATGGATGAGTTTTGTAAGTGCGGCTCGACGGCTGTGAATGTCCTTCAAGGCCACGCGCACCTTGCGCTCTGCTTCTTCATTCAAGAGCCGATGACGGTAAGAGAAAATTGTTTTTCGTTGTTCCTGTACCGCGCGGAATCCGCTCTCACGAACGGCACACTCGCACGGGGGCTGCCGTATCGAACGTTCAAGAAGCTTGACTGTCGTCTTGTAGCGAGGACCAGATGATCCATCGTCATTGTCTTTATCGAGTATGAAAGGGTTCATTGTTCTTTTCCTGACAGAAAGGAGAGGCTAGAAGAAAGAGTATTTCAGTCAGTCCGAGTGCACTATTGGGGAAGATCTTTCTATAACTGACAAGTATCAAGTACTAGACTTTGGAAATACGGTGGCACCTGAAGATATGCACCTCAAATCATTTCGTTAATGACGAGGTAACAAGGAGAAACACCTCAAGGCTGGCGACTTCAAACAGCTCCGTTAGCCATGAGCTCGATCCTGGGCGTTATTTCGTCGAGTCAGAAAAACATTCAGGCATTTGACGTTGACGCGCTCAAACGGCCCTTGTGTCGTCGTTTGCGAGAGGATATTATCGTTAGGTTAAGTGGCGACCGTTGTGTATAAATTGCTGCCTGAGTGCTGGTGACGACCCCTTCTGTAAGCAAGTGGTGGCACACTGAACCGGAAGTGAAACAATATTAATCAGGGTTGTTTTCGGAATGGACTTTGCAGTGGCAGAATAAACGAAGCAATCTCCGACGTAGCACAAGTGTTGGGCACGTGACGGAAGGAGAATAAGATGCTGGTGGAGCAACGACGTCATTGAGGCCGGAACACATACTATAGAAACCCACACACGGAAGATGAAAAGACAAGATTTTCTCTATATCCTGCGATAAACCTTCCTAGATGGTTGCGACAGCACCTTCAGTTCCATTTATGATCTGCAGCCAGAGGCCGTCTCGATGACTGGACCTGGTGGCCTCGTCGGATCTGAGCTATATTATCTATATATAACAGATATTAGAATAAAAGAAATAAGCTAACTCCTAATTATCAGATATAAAGGCAATAGTCCTAGGTTAGCTCGATTCTACTACCTACCTTAAGCTTGTTTTGCTGGTCGGCTGGGACTGTAATATAGGCGAGGGAACAAATAGGTGGCCCTTATTTAGTGCATTCTTAACGGCGATGTGGTAAGGAGCTTCAGCGTGCTTGCTGCCTATACTTCTAAGCAGCTGAGGGGTCGCCAGTTGGAATTCTAGAAGATATAGAGATATTGAATTTAATCGGTAAGTAGTAAGTTAGCCTGGACAATAGATAAACTGACGTTAAAGTTCAGCCGTTGCTGGCACTTGGGCTTGACGAGTAATGAAGGCTTGCGCCTATACTTTATCGATATGCAGTCTAGTAAGGTTAGCGAGGTATCAGACAGAAATCATAAAAGCACTACCTGTAAGTGCCATAATCACTAGAAAGTTTTAGGCTCTCTAATATGGGCTTAAAGATCCTGGGTCCTACAGTAATTGCAGGATAGGAACATAGAAAGGAACAGAGATTTGTGCGCCATTATTATTCAAGGCTGCTATTCAAAGGCAGCACGGTGCTCCCTTGAATACTTATTCGCTAGGTATGTACGTTTTGGTGCACAACTGCTGTTCAGCGAACAAGGCAGGGCGAAATGTCCCTCTTCAGCTTATTGGCATGCATGATAAGGATATCAGCCCCAAAAAGAACGATGGCTGAAGATTTTTGATTCTCACGAACAATGTCATAACAGGGATGACAGTGCCAGAGGTTGCCACAAATAGATACTTCATCTTCTTCGTGAGCACAGTGAGCCATTAAGGTACCTTGAAGTAATGCCCAGGTAGCGCCAGCGTTTCGGCGGAGGTATAACAACAGACCATAGCGACGCACTAAACTGCGTTTGCTCTCCCCTTCGCATACCAACAAAAAGCATTCGCCTGATCATTCCTTCTTCTACTTTCCTTCCTCCTTCAACATAACCTTCTAACTCATCACACCGCCCTAACTCAACACTTACATACGAGTTTACAGACTTTCGCAACACATTACATTATAACCGAAACCTATATCCATCATCAAATCCTTTAGCCTTGTGCTGCTAATCAACTGAAGTCTCGACACTCCGATCCCCGTCGCATCAGGTAGGCATTCCCGACCGCCGCAAATGAACCTCTTCCTTTCCTCACCACTACCATCATCGCCGTCCGCCTCAACTCTCTTGTATATCTACTTAACACTTCTTGCAGACTCATCCCCCCATAACTTACATACCTCCCTTCCTCCCGGCTGTAGCTCTCGCGCCCAACGACCACGCATCCTTACCCAAACACAAGAGATTATGGACAAGAACATCTCTATCGCCGGTTCTGCCGCTAGTAAGGCGAAAGGCATGATAGAATCGAACGCAACCCCTTCCAACAACGACGGGGAAAGCAAGAGCCAGACAAAGACTGATCGTTCCCCCGCTCCTGATGGCGTCTCTGCGGAGCTGTGGGCAGCCTTCAAAAACGCGGAGGAATGGGTCCGAACGACGCCACGCGAGGAACGTGATGCGACGTTTCCTGAAATCGGTAGGCCTTCTTTCTTGCACTCGCGACCGAAAGTTAACAAGTGCCCAGCCAAGTCAAGAGACAAGTATACCACCCCAGAGGATGCTGAGCATGCTATCAGGGAGTATTTCAACAGGTAAAGGCAAGCAAAACCTTTCTGTCTAGTACCAGTCTCTGTTCTCCTTGATGGTGTTCGCTACTTTTATTATCTCTGATGAGGAACGACACGTCGAATTTGTTGGCGCCGAGAATGACTGAAGATATACACAAAACCGAGACTTAGTGTATAAGAAATGAACGAAAACGGGGACATGCTACGAAGTTGTACTCATCAGGATAGCAAAGAGAAAGGGGTAGATCGTAACATAGACTCGTGCTTAGCTATTTCATTCAAGCATCGATGAGAGTTACCCCTCAAAATATTCACGGTCCGATCACTGGGGTTTACGTGTACTTCTTATTGTCTAGGTCGCCTCACGAAATGATATTATGACGTCGATGCCCCATACAGAGTGTGAGCTGCCCAAGTACTGTTCGATATTACCACTGTTCCTCCACACGGCTTATTCCACTCTTCAACCCGCCTTTCATATTCAACAAGAAGGGGAAAGTACGTAGGTGTCATAGAGTAAGATATCCCCTTGGCTACTAGTAGGCAAGGAGCGAGGACGATGACATTTGGGGCGAGGTTTGTTCGAGGATGTTACTATTTGACTGGTAATCGGTTTACAAAGTAAGTCTAACAGGATGGCAACTAGGCCACCTGTCTGGGTACCCATCCGCTATCTCAAACGTGAGATAGTTCAACGCATGTAGATGCCTTGGGTAGAACGTACCGATATGACCATCGATCTGTCCATATTCAGGCGACCTGGGTACAGCATTAGCATGGCACTACTTCATTTTCTGCTGCCTTAATGCTTCTCTTGGCCTCGTGTTCAGCGCGAAACCTGAGGTACGAGTGGCTACAGCGCCACAGGGACTAGGGTTGAAGTCGTTGATACCCCAGGTTTCTCATATGGACCAGGGAACATTTCCCATATTGGGTCTATCATTATAATACGCCAGAGCTAACAATCAAAAGTTCAGGATAACTAGAGGCGGTTTGGTAAAAGGCCATCTAGGCAACTAGGGTAGAAGTTAGTTTTCACAAATTCAAGTCCAGTTTTATTCAAATAAGCGTGACTAGGTCTGATACTGTTGCTGACGACGTCACCAGATATCATCGCTTCCAGTTGCCCTTGCACTCCCTTCTTGACAATTTGTTACCTTTGCACCCAATGAAAGATTTCTATCTGACACTGCATCCCATAATTATTGACCCTTTACCATCCACCAATATTCATCGTGACATTTCCATCATGGTATCTCATTAGCGTTTACTACCTTCTAAGAAGCTCTTATTTCATTTTCGTGGAAGCACTTTCTCTTCACCAGTGACCTATGTTTATAACGCGTAAAAGCGCGCCTAGCTCGCGCCATCATTTCCAACTGTTCCGCTCAAACGTCTACATGACTTTTCCGACCGCATCCTACCTTCACGTTTTTTGTTCCAGGGTCACATCATTGCTCCCCATTTTACATCCTTCCCTCTTTCTCCCGTACACCATATCTAATGATGGGGATTGTAGAAAAGGGTCCCGCAGAGCTTTAGGCTGGCGTTTTTGAACTTCCTTCTATATGAAGCCAAGGAAGACAAAAAACCTTCAACTTGTTGATGATGGATTCCGCATTAAGGCGTCACCTACTGGTAGAAGCCCAGTCGCTTAACGATATTAAAGGATTGTTCGGTTGGTTATTTTCGAACTCGGTTTATATAAGGCATATAAGTAAATAACTTGATGCTTTCAATAGAAAGTAAATTAATATTCCTTACTACTTCGTTCGATTTACATATGGAAGATACTGGATGTGTTTTGAGCATTTGTAAGATATCTATCGGCGTGTTCTGATCTGCTAGTTCAGGAGTCTGTCCACCCCTGTTCCTTGTGACCATCACTGGCAAGGTCCCTGTATATTTCTTCGTACTGCACCCTTGTTCCCTTAAACATACCTATGCATCCCAGACCGGTCTTAGAATATACTTGTACTTTTCTTTTAATGAAGAGGGATCCGACTACAGCCTGTCGACGTAGCAAGATTATTGCTGCTAATGCTCTGTTCAGTCGCAGTGCATTCTCTTCCCTATCCCCTACCTCGTTGTGCCAGTCACTGCCACCCACACCCCGCTGAAGCAGTGTTCTGGCCCCAATCTGAATTTCCCCTCCTCTTCTATCACCATCACAACAAAGACTCGAACACAACAAGAAGCAACCGAGCTCTCGCAACGATGCCGCCCGCGAATGCATCCTTCCATAATCTCAGCGTCGAAAACCCAGGCTTCGCAGCCCATCCCCTTTTCTGGACCGCATTTCATCTACGACTTGTAAACTGCAGCTTCCAGCAAGTCAACGACAACCTCCTTATTCAAGCTTCTCAGGACGAGCGCTGTACTCTATATGCCGAGAAACTCGCGACAAGATGTGTGCCCAGTCTGAAGTCGACTTATGTTGCTGGGTTGCTGATTGGGAAAGGTAGCCCTTTGACCTTTGTCCCGTGAGCGTCATCCTATATCCCCTTTGCCAGTTCAACCTAACCTTCTTTCGCTAGACTGAACCCAGGATTCTATTTTGCCGGATGCCGAGTTCTTCGAGAAGAAGGATGTGACATCTACCGAATTGATAACAAAAAATCCATACGACAGCCAGAGCCTATAATAGGCTACTACCGATACGACGTCGACAGCGCTCGTCAGAAGAGACTATCTGCTCCACCGGCTCCTCGTGGTCTTAATAACGAACCTGTGGAGAGAATCTACAACCGCCGACTATCTGACATCACGCCCGAGGATTGGCGTAACGATCCCTACATGGTCTGTCTCCTCCTGAGTCTTGCTCAGTTTCAGTGGTACCAAGGCATGACGCCGGCCCAAAAGGTCTTTCCGGTAAGTACGTCTTGTTCGGCAGCAACAGGTATACATACTAATCAGACGATCGACCCAGGCGCGTCTGCTAGTCACGAAAGACTCAGATAAAGAACATGCCTATGTCTTCAAAGCCGATGTACCGTACGGACTCCTCAAATCTCTCCACCATCCGTCGCGCAGTTTCGACAAGGTCCCCTCAGTCAGCTGGATCAAAGTCTCTTTCAAGCCATACGCCAGCTTCTCGGAACGTATCGTCCTTCATTTGGCCGGTGCTCAGTGTGCACCTGAGCTTGGGGCGACGACAGCTGCGCGATTGGGTGGCCAGAAGCGGAAGTTCGATAAGATTGAGGAACCGTCACAGACAGCCCGGGAAAGCCCACTATGCCCTTTTACTTGATTTGCAAGGAGCACATTGCTTTTTGTTACAGATGGACAGAGGATCAGATTTTGTAGGATTAGAGCTGGATTGGTATTCTTGTGATATGTTAGCAATGAGGGATTCAGACAGCGGAACTGTAGAGTAAGCTCAGGATGCCGGCGTAGTTTGCATCACCGGACCGCTTATGGCGTAACTACAATAGGGACTCGATGATAAAGAAAGCAGAAGAACTAATCTAATCCTTTTATGTAAGAGGCGCCCATATCAAGTGTAGTATCCTTGCACTAATTCTATATGCTGGCTCTTCAACCTTCGGATGGTTCGCTTGTGTCAATTCTTTCTTCCCATAACTAAATACAATCGGCATCCTAATTATACATAATCTATAAAGCTCTAGGTAACGACTAGAAAACGGGAGATCCAAGTTGTGCTACTTGCATTCCCGGGAGTTGCACAACCTTGGTCCTATCTTTCAACATGTTAAAACAGATGATAGCTATTGTCACGAGGACGTGGACCAAGGGGCCAAGGTAAGCCCATATATTTGCTCGCCAGAAACGTTGATGTATTCAACTGGCCTCTAGGTATTAAGGCTGACTGCTTTGTGTCAAAATGCTGTGTTATTTACTGTGTGCCCTCGACCTCTCGGTTATCAGGCAAAAGGACATCTCAATATCTGCGTGCCAGACCAGTCAAATAATGAAGCTTGAATCCATCCCTTCTACCTTTGATTATTAAGAACTCTGTTCTACATTATTTCCAATACATACATATATATTATGGGCGTCATTCACTCTTGCCTTGTATATGCTTTGAAGCTGATTTGCCTTTTTTTCTGTTTTTCTGAGAAAAGAGAACAGTGCATGGCATTTCTTTGTCCAGATTTTAATTTGATCCGCTCGCTGTTTGTTCAGATATTATCCAACGTATTCACATCACCTTGGTATGTTGCCTTGACCTATGAACCCTTTGTGGTAGCGTTCTTTATAACCTGGCTTTGTCAAATCATAGTGAAGAACAAGATAATAATCATTGATAGCCTGGAGGCAAGTCAGCCAAAGATCTCATTGTTGTAGATCATGTTATAAATATCGCCATATCTGTTTCTCCAACTGTGGACCATACCCATCACTAGATGGTTATCTGGCTATCCACTGGAAGCACTTCTCAACAGACTGGGACTCAATATGTCTAATTCAACACCCACTCTGTATTTCGACTTGATCACTAGCCAGTCTCAATATGAGAAACACAATAAGCACTCGCAGCTACTTACGGATCTCGACCTTGAACCCAGCAGCGCCTAGGGCCGCAAGCATCTCTTCGCTTGTCGTGTAGTCTGTTCTTCAAAGCTCACCAACCATCTGCCTGCACTAAGGGAACTCTCTAGTCGGGCATTAGATGAGTCGACCGTAGGTCATCAAGCCCAAGTCACAAACTTTATCGAGGGTCCAGACGTATCACAGCTAGTTCAGACCGAAACTCATCTTGTACATACCGTTGGTGTTAGTCTGGGCCAGATCTGGGCGTCACTAAACGATATCCGTACACCGATGTGGAAAGAAACCGCAAAGAGAGTTGCCGAGCCAGCCTCCAATCCGGTGACTCCGCGACCAAAGCGCCGCAAGTCCAACATCTCAAGAGAGGGCTTTATAGACTCGAGGCAAATAAACATTGCGTCGTCAAGTCCCATTGGTATCTCGAGCCCAAGCCCGACCAGATCAACAGGCTATGCTGATCAAATTGCAATCCACCATCTTCCTCATGAAGCCTACGCTGTCCGGCTCAGCTCGTGTGTCCTCCGTCACTTGCTCTACTATAGCCAAACACCGGATTCAGAACACACAGTGGAACTCCGCCTACAGCAGCGCACGACCGTTGAACTCAACTCGACAAAATCGATCGCGGCTAAAGATGATGGCGGATTTTGCGTGAGGGCGTTGCAGACAGGGAAAAGGACCATGGAGTCGATAGTCCTCTTTGAAGCGAAAAGGAGACTGCACGTGGTTAACAATGTCCCTGTTGTCTCAGATGGTGTCTTGGCTCAAATGACGTGCGAAGCGATTGCAGCACGTGCAAGCCGATATGGAGATAAGGCAGGAGACCACGTGTTTATTATAAATGGCACACAGCAGTACATACGTTTTTTTCAGTTCTCCATCAAGAGGGAGTACATCGAGAATTTCAAGAAGGGCCAGACGCAAGGACGAGAGCTCAACGTTGCTGCAACACGTTGGTTTAGTCTTGATGATAGATCTGACCGGAAGTGTATCAAGGAGAATATTTGTCAGCTGGTGAGATATATGAATGGGGCAATATAAGTTTTATGGTTGGCGATCTGGTCATCTTGGGACAGGTATTATGAAAGTGGGGTATATCAGCTGTGGAATAGATATTGCTACTATGGGATCGGGAACGGCGGTTGCATTGGCGGTTTCCTTTTTCATTTGTTTTTCTTTTGGAAGCATTTGTAGTAATCTTTGACATACTATGAAAGTTGAACTACGATTTACTGTAAGTAGGGCCTCGTGATGTAACATCTGGCAGTTTTTCGGTTGTTGATGAGCCAGTAAAAAGGGTGAGAAAGCTGGAGCTGAGTTGTTAAAACACTACGGAATCTTGAGTTACGTGCATTATCTCGGCGCTTGCTCGATCGTCAACCAGATCGAAAATAGGCAGTCGATATAGGACATCACACGAACGAGTACTGCGTCCGTGACCCATACTACAGTCTGCTCACAGCCTACCTCGATACGAAACCCTGGGAGGCACTTTATGGCTTCACGTCTCTGAAAAGGATGAGGATGTGGATATAATGTGTAAATATGATACAAATTTCTTTATAACTGATTTGCTCTTTCTTCTGGCCTTCTTACCGTCAGGATTAAGCTTGGCTAAACGTATTTCTTTCAGTGTTACACGTACGTCTCAACGACGCCGTTCTAGTTTCACCACGTTTACTGGTAATCTCAGCGGCTACTTTGTCTTAATAACCGACATGTCTATCGTTACCCACATAAAAGACTATAAGTATTCAGAATATCACTTAAAGAGAAATACAAGCACCAAATAGTATTATCTTCTCTTATCTATACTTATGTATATCACTGCTGACATTCTCTGAGGCAAGCCCTTTATTAAAAACGAAGATCACAAAAGGAACAAAGCCTAGCGCTACAATCAATTGCTTCAACTTAATCTATCATTACGACATAAACGCATACACACGATGCAGTTGTACCAGGGGTATTTGTCGAGAACGAGAATATCGACCCCTACAACCGACTTCGGATGCACTCGTTATTCAAAGCCTGTGCCCTTCGAGACTAGTATCGATATAGCATCGTTTTCGATTGATCTGAACATGCCAAAGCATCCGACTGAAGCGCATTTCGCGAATACTGACGACAATTCGACCATGGACAAAAACGGCCCAAGGACGAATAATACATATTGATTCAGCTACGGAACCGAAAGTCCGATTCGGAATATGATTTGTCACCCGAGACTCCTCACAATCACCTTCTCAATAAACCCCTGTGCTCGATATATCCCGTTTTTTGTCGCCCTTTTGTTAACCTACATCTGATTAAGTACTACTTGACAGCATCTTTCAACTACTTGGTGTCTCTCTTACCTCTCATCAAATAAGTCCTGCGATCTGCGTTTCCGATACCAGCGACCCCCATAGTAAGCCTAACACCCGTCACTCTTTCCATCACGCCCTTTTTCAACTTCTCCTCAGCCGTCACCCAGGATGTCCTGAACTTTGACCGTGTCTCTGCCAACGCCAAAGGGTCATTCTTTATGGAACCCATCCAGCAAAACTAGTTGTTGACCAAGATGACCTCGACCGTGCAAAGATCACCTAGCTCACGTGCGATATACATGATTGGTTGACACAGCTTGATCTGGTCACGAATATGCTGGCCTCCTCGTCTGGTAAATACGCGACTTAGCAGATATCCTTTGTGAACCTTTACAAGTAGGAACTCTTTTGGTGTTGAGCCACGTTGGAATATTGTTTGAGGTTCTTCTGCAAGTTGACTTGCTCAGGTTGTTCTCGCCCGTGCGATGCATTTTCCTGAGGTGGTATACGCAGGGAAACAACACTCTGACAACATCAATCACCGGCATGGGCGTGATCCTGGCAAGTCCTGCGTCAACGCTTCCCAAAGATGTAGATATCGTCGTTACATATGTGTCACAACTTTGAAGATCGTGGGCACGAGTGGGCTGTTGGGCCGAGGGTGAATCTCTGAAGTTCTGGTTTGATGAGGGTACGTTCAGCGTCGCGATCAAAGTGCATTTCCAAGTTGGAAATTTTGTCCGTAAGCCATAATAAGCTAGGTGGAGATGGCCACACTTGTTAGTTTTAGGTCAAGTTGGGAGAAAAGTGCGCGAACTGCTCATTTATGAGTGGTTGGTGGTGTAGTAAGACGTATAGCTCTCAAGAGCATGTTTCAAACGTTTGCTTCCCAGATAAGTTAGTTGGATACCCGACATCTTGACATATTTCACGCACTCCTCCTGCGACTTAGCTCAATAGGTTTCTCGACTTTCCATAACACGAGCGACGAAATAATATTATGAGCGATCACAACGCTGAGAAGAGCAAGATGGTTGCCCTCAAGGCGGAGGAAACGAAACAGGTGGCCAAGTCCATTCCCGAGTCGGACGACGATCAGGCTACTCCAGTCATGCGTAAAAATTCCTTGGAGCAGGGTAATGCTATGGTATGGGAGTACCTTAGTAAGCCTGTTAAAAAAAGGTATACTATTTATCCCAAACCTTATCTTGTAACTGCTGACTATGCGTAGATGATGTATTAGAAAACTATATTAAAAAGAAGAAGCTTATGAGTGGATAGATGAGATTGCTGAGGAGGGTATAAGATCCTATGAGGAGTAGAAAGAAAGGCAGAAGAAGGTATAGGTGAGTATTGTGAGACAGGCTATGGGAGTGATGTTGGTTATGACGCAAACTCCTAAGGAAGCCTGCCGGATTAGATATATCTATTTGTCTATGAGTATAATTGTGGGAGGGCTTGGGTGTATCGGCGAAAGGCTGTGAGCTTATGATATTTCCCCGCACGATAACGAGTCAAGAGAAATCTAGATATAAGTTCTCGACCCCTGTTCTTTGCATCGATTAACAGGAATAATGTCCAGGATGCCAGGCAACAGATCCAACCACACACTGTTGACTTGGTCAAGTGGAGCCAGCAGGTCGAAGTCATGGAAGCTTGGAATTTTACGAAGATAGATGACCGAGACAGATGAGTGCATTTGCTTTCGAAAGATTGACTTGAGTTAGGGAGAATCTTCTTTGGTAAGCTGTCAGAATTTGATTGATATGTAGAATGAATAGAATTATCTATGTTTTGCCCTACGAATATCAACGAAAGACCATTGCCGCTTTATAGATATTAGCTCATCCATAGCTCAGGCTGTGCTCATCTCCATCACAGGTGGCCCCTATACCTCTTGAACCGAATTGTGCTTGTTGATCGATCAATTGTCTATCTCAATGCTATTGTATTTCTTAAATCTACATTGCACTAGTCACTTTTGGGTATTCTTAGATCGAGCGGCCTAGCCGACTCTTTATCCGCAGCCTGATTCTTAGACACGCAGTGCTAGATAGGGAGACGCATTGCTTGACAGGCTTCTGGGGATCTAACAACATGGGTCTTGAAAAAGAATTTACAGGCTTAGTTTGGCACAAAATAGCCAGTGACCACACCTTCCAATCAGCCGCAGTCGTGGCTTACATAATACTCCTGAGGCCCATCTTGGCTGAAACACAGCCTCAATGATCATCAGGCTGCATCTTGATGCTGGGTATTTTTCAACTCTTCACATCTTCAACTATCAATGGCTGATCCTCTCAGCATCGCCGCTTCAATTGCTGGCCTCATCTCGATTACTGTTGAGACCGGCAAGTTTCTCAAACCATACATTTCCGCCTCGAAAGAGACCCCTCCTGTTGCCGCTCACGTGTACGCTGAAGTGCAGAGTATTGAAGTCATCCTGAGTGGGCTGAAGGAGCTGACCAACAACCTCGCTTCCGTGAATTCCCGGCATGCCTTTCTAATAGGTATTAATCAAGTTGTTACTGTTATGACGAATGGTGTCCTTATCTTCTCCGACCTCCAGGATGAGCTTCAATCGCTGTCACCCAAGTATGAGATCGAGAAGATACCACTTAGGGCCCGACTACGATGGGCATATAAGGAGAGCGCTTTTACTGCACTTCTCGCCAGGCTACAAGGCTTCAAGAGCTCAATGACACTCATCTTGATGATTCTGAAAAGGTATGACTCGATGGTCGACCGTTTTCCCACCCATTCCCATCTTACTGACTTTTTCTTTTATTCAGTGACTCTAATCGATCGGCAACTCAGCACCATGAGCAGCTCTCAGCAAACATTGACCTTCTTCTAGAAAGCAACCGTTCCTTATCACGTCGCCTAATGAATTTAGAGGACACGCTGGATGCTCAGACTATTGCTTCAAGACGAATGAGCTTCTTATCGCTGACCGCGGCTACTCCACAAAGAAGCGGATCTGAACGATCGAGCCCGTCTGCTTTTGACACCGATGAGACCACTGGCATATCGAAATTCGACTTTGAAGATGATCTGGAGTCTTCGCGGGTATATAGCCGTGCACAGCGTGACAGCATGGACTTCTCGTTTCGGAGCTCAATTGCACTGTCGCATGCCTGGTCGGTATTCTCTGGTCTGAGCATTGGTGATGTCTCCATCATGTCGGTAATTGCATTACCGATTTACCAAGAGGATCTCAGTAATGCGCAACATTACGATTTTGGAAATAACACGATTGCTGTTCCAGAATCGCCGCAACCGGTTATAAAGAAGCCCTTGTTTGTTGAATGCCTTGAAATAAGGCACAAAATGCTTCAACTTCCGAAGATGAAGAACCATTTCGATGCAGTTCATGATTATGAAGATGCGTTCTGTAGTCTTCAGGCTGTTCTACGTGGTGGGGTCGCACTCGTCGTCTTGCTCCAAGCCCTGGATCCGACAATATATATGGATGCAGATCGTGTCGCCTACTTTCCCCAATCATCTACAGGGCTGGCCCCACACGGTTCGCTCCTCCAGGCGCCGGACTCCGTCGCTTGGTTTATCAGATACTGCCATGACATCCTGAAGATAGAAAAAAGCTGTCTCTTTACAGTTGAAGACCTAATGGGGGGCAGTAATTATGGATTCCTTAAAGTGTGTTGATTCTGGTTTCTCGGTTTGGGAAAACATGACTAATTTATTACCAGGCTATATCCACTGTATTGTTGCTTGTCGAAAGGTTGACAGCTGCTGGTGTTGTGAGCGACAACGATACTCCATGGGGCGACACCCAATTTGAGCAATGCAACGATTCAATAGAGGTCACAATGTTTCTCTCAGAACAGCGTCACCTCTTCAAGCAACTAGGTGAACTCGCAAACATCAAAACTGAGCTAGAAGTTACTGCCCTCTCCCACGAGGATGTGGTTGACGTTTTCGAAGGACTCAACGACTTGGTCGATATACACTTTACCTTGCTGATGAAACTAGAAAGAAATTATTTCTTGCCAGATACAGAGAACAAGTGGCAACCGGCGTTCGAGTTCTATCTTGAAAAGGTCGAGACGGAGGCAAAGTTCGTTGCCAATGAATCGTCAGCCAGAAACAAGATTCGATCATTGCTTAGCCAAGAAAGATTCAAGGGCGACGAGGGATCGGCCAATCTACTAACACAGTGCTTAAAGATCTTACCACTCCCAGGCCAACGGGTGCCAAAATACCTTTCATTCGTAGAGGTAATGCCCGGGAAGAAGATGTAACGAGCATTCATGGATAGGCTAACATATGGCAGTACCTCGAAAACCAACAAGATATACACGCCATGCAGATACAAGATATTATTATGGCTAAGGCCGCTATCCAGAAAGCCAAATCACACTTATCTGAAGCTCTCAAGTACGCTGATAATCGACAAGTTGCAAGGGATTTAAGTCGTCGTGTTGAGGATTGGAAAGGCCTCATCATATCCCAGTTTGGCCATTTGGTCATGTATGACTTGGTCACCATCACCCATAACAAATCGATAAAACGTGTAAGTGACCAGAATGAAGGATTCCAAAGCTCCAAGACAACGGCTCAAACCGCAACAGTACCGAGTCTATCTTTTTCAAGCGATTGTGATCATTTGCAAGGAGGTCAAAGCCGACCCAGGTTCGCGGAGACGTTTCTTTTTCAGGAAGAAAGGGGATATTCCAGCAGTATCGCAGACAAAGTTCTACCTCAGAGGGCGAATATTCTTTTCGAATCTAGTCGACGTTATTACCGAATTCGATTCAGGTACAAATACTTTGGCCTTTCTTGCCTGCGTTTTGGTTGACTTCTTTAGGATTTTACACTTGCACAGTCGTCTGGAAGTCCATTAATCCTGAGGGTACCGAACGCTTTACGATGCAGTTTGCGACAGAGCCTCAAATGTTATTGTGGGCTTCGAAATTGAGGGAAGGAAGACAAAATTATTTAAAGAGTGTCTCTTGGCCATAGAATTCTAGGGAAAGGGCTGTATTGCCAGGGTTGGATGTAAGGTAATGGGAGGTAAGGGCTGCTTTTTCTGGAACCTAACCGAAGCACTTCAAGATCAGGGTTCCTGCTATTGGCGAATTCCAGTCAAAGATACGTATCAGTTCTACATCTGATGTTAACAACTCATCATTGTTGCGATGGGCCGTGTGGATTGGTGACAGCTGATGATGCACCAAGATGATGTATGACTGATATCATCATGGGTCAATCGTAACATTTAATAAAGCCGAGAATGCCTCTTCTCTATTCCAAAGCTCTTCATCATCGATTGATCCTCTGAGCATTGGGTCCTTTTTCTGCAATCTTTCTAAGCCTAAATTTCACAAATAATATTAATTCGCTATGGCTACCGCTATCGTTGTTGGCGCTACAGGTATGTTGCAGACGTCCCGACCCCGCTAGTCACACCCTGTACTCACCACTGCAACAGGCATTCTCGGTCGAGAAATTGTTCATCAACTCGGTCGCGACCCTCAGAAATGGAAGAAGGTCTACTCATTTTCGCGTTCCCAAAAGGAAGAATTTCCTTCCAATGTGGAACATCGACACATCGACCTGACCGGCAATGCTGATGACATTGCAAAGAGTCTTGAGGGTGTCAAAGCCGACTACCTCTTTTTCGCTGCGTACCTTGAGAAACCCGAGGAGCAGCAAAATTGGGATGTCAACGGCGACATGCTCCAGGCTTTCCTGGATGCGCTTGTCAAAAATGACATTGATAAGCAGCTCAAACGTGTTCTTTTGGTTGCTGGGTGCAAGCAATATGGTGTTCACCTTGGGCCTGTCAAAAACCCCATGCTTGAATCTGATCCTTGGCTAACCGACCAATCGACTTTCCCACCCAACTTTTACTACCGTCAGCAGGATATCTTGAAGACGTTCTGTGAGAAGACAGATGGTCGAATCGCATGGAATGTCACGTACCCGAATGACGTCATCGGATATGCTCGTGGAAACTTCATGAATCTCGCTACTGCGGTGGGCATTTACGCAGCTATCAACAAGGAGATGGGCAAGGACCTCACGTTCCCTGGTGGCGAGAGATTCTACACGGGATTCGACTGTTTCACATGCGCTGCCTATCACGCCAAGTTCTGCGAATGGGTTGTGCTTCAATCCTCGACCGCCAACGAGGCCTTTAACGTTGTTAATGGGGATGTCGAAAGTTGGCAGAACCTATGGCCAAAGGTAGCCGAGCGCTTCGGCACCAAGGTTGACACCTCTCAATTTACTCGAGACTCCCACCCTCTGAGCTCTACAACAGACTTGAACCCTGTCACTCCTGCCAGTCTGTTTGAGGACAAAGCCGGACTGAAGGGTCTCATCAAGCCGGGCAAGGTCGAGCAGACCGTCGACCTGGTCAAGTGGAGCCAGCAAGACGAAGTCAAGGAAGCTTGGAAGAAACTTGCCAAGCGAGAGGGATTGGACGAAAGCGCCCTTGAGCAAGCTACGTGGCCTTTCCTTGGTTTCGTGCTGGGACGAAACTATGATCTTGTGATCAGCATGAGCAAGGCACGACAACATGGTTGGACTGGGTAAGTCAAATGAAAGTTCTCTAAAGTGTGAAGGAAATGCTAACAGTCAACCAGATACATGGACTCTTGGGAGAGTCTGTCCAAGGTATTTGACACGCTGCAAGAAGTAAAGGTACTTCCCAAGACTAAATAGATTGCCTGTATAAGAGGCTGTAGGCGAGGGTTGATATACATTCCCAACTACAGCCTCTCGTGTTTGAACCTGATAGCAATAACTCACTGGGTGTAGATTGAAATTGTACCTTTTATTATTATCACTTTTTCTTACAAAAAGAATAGTATTTCTCACAAGCGTAACCTTGAACTATCCTCAGAGGGATATTACGGTAAGGTTCAAACACATGAGGCTGTAGGTGGTAGAATATATATATATCCTCAACGTGGACCTACCCTTTTAGCTGCTATATAGACCGAAGTTATCACTAGATAGCAGTCTCAAGAACAGAATAAATTTTGATTGCTCGGTTGTAATGATAAACTGACTATGATGCAGCTTATGTGGACGGTTGATAATGAACGATACTGTGATTGGGTGACCCAAGTGTGGAGGTGACGCCTGTCAGACTTTGCCCCGCACATGTCGAGGTTTCAAGATTGACTTCGATCAACACCAAAAAGCATTGAGCTTTTGCTTCTTTGCCTCACATTGACCGGCTTTGAAAAATTTCTACTATCCTATTGTGCGTTTAGTCGATATGGCGTCGGTAGTAGTTTTCCGTGGCGCTATTATCCACTCAGTCGACCTTGAAACTTTAGAACTCTTCGAGGATGCAACGCTAGTCACCATCAGCGGTCGCATCACAAACTTCTGGAAAACACCCGAGGAAGTTCCTACAGAAGCTATCCCTAATGATGCCAAGACTCACATACTCCCATACGGAGATTTTCTGATGCCTGGCTTCGTCGACACCCATAATCATGCCCCTCAGTGGCCGATGCGGGGTCTTGGCCAAGGCCTTCATATTCTAGACTGGCTTAACGACGTCACGTTTCCTGTCGAGGCGCGCTATTCAGACCCTGACTACGCCAAGAGAATGTACGAGGACACAGTTGAAGACTTCTTGCGTCAGGGAATTACGACTGCTTCTTACTATGGTTCGCGACACGCTGAGGCGACACGTATCTTGGCTGATATATGCCATGCTAGAGGCCAGCGTGCCTTTGTGGGAAAGTGCAATATGGACAGGAATGCACCAGACTACATCCGTGAGGAAAGTGCGTCCGTCTCTCTCCAGGAGACCAAGGAGTGTATCGCTCATATACGCGCCTTGGAATCTGGTCAAAACGCCCCAGAGGGTCTAGTAAAGCCAGTGGTCACACCGAGATTTGCCATTTGCTGCACTGACGAACTTCTTCGTGGGCTTGGAGACATGGTTGAGGCTGACGATACTTTGGCCATGCAGACTCATTTCAACGAAGCCCAACAAGAGATAGACGCTACTACAGAATTGTTTCCTCAATTCAAGGGCAGCGAGGCTGATCTCTACGAGAGTTATGGACTTCTTAACAAGCGCAGTATACTGGCACACTGCACTATAATGAACGATTACGAGAAGGAGCGACTCGAGGCATTGAAGTGTGGCATTGCTCATTGTCCAATTGCAAACATGACTGTCGGAGGAGGCTTCATGGTTGCACCTATTCGAGACTTTTTAAGGCGCGGCATCAAAGTTGGCTTGGGCACGGACAGTGGTGGCGGTTGGGCATCCCAAATGCTAGCTGTAATTCGGCAAGCCATGATAGCATCTAATGCACGAGAGGTATTGTCAGAGGGCAAAGATAAAGCTCTTTCTCTGGAAGAAGTCTTTTACCTATCAACCCTCGGCGGCGCAAAGGTCATGTGTCTCGAAGATCAGATTGGGAACTTCACGGTTGGCAAAGAATTTGATGCTACGTGGGTGACTACGACAAAGAGGTTGCATTCAGCTATGACTCCAAGGGAAGACGGAGATTCGCTACGGGGACTTTTTGAGAAGTATATTATGACAGGGGACGATCGGAATGTTGCTCATGTCTTTGTAAAAGGTCGGCGAGTAGCAGGCAGCCGGAGGGAATAGCCCCATGATGACCACCACTTAGACACTAAGAACAAAAGTTTCCAGAACAAAGTGACCGATCTTGATGGTAAGCGGTACTATAAGGCTCGTATTATGATCCCTGTCTACGTCATTATCCGGGGTTCTGTGAATAACAGCCGAAACCCCTCATTGTGATATACCAATGCACTGCAACCTTCTCCAAACAATAGTTTCCCTTTGCCGTATTTCTTGCGGACAAAAGCCCATCAACTCAAGCAGGTATTGGTGCGCATAGTCATGGAGAATTAATGGGCAGTTCTCATTTGTGGAACCTTTCAAAAAGAGGTGATCGGCAGTCAAAGCTCCGGCTAAAAAAGATACTCGATTGGGATTCCCCGGATCTGCAAAATGTAACATCAACATTGCCGATCCAATGAGTTATGATGATTAACCTGATTCCGGTGGGCTAGGAAGTCCGGTGGATTGCAGGTCCGGTGGGATTGTAATACGATGTTTCATGATCGCCACTTTATTCAGGCTTGAAGGTCCGAATCATCGTGACTATATGATGGACATTGCGACTATTTAAGAGTCTGTAGATCCTGCTTAGTTCCATTTACTCTTGCCAAGCTTCGTCCGACTTCTCAGAGACATCAGGCAAGAGAAGCACTTCATCATGATTTTGTTCAAGACAACAGCCCTTCTCACGGGCATTGCTTCTCTAGCTCTTCCAGTGCATGGTCAAGCACCCAAGGTTGATGACTTAGCAAGCGCCTTCGAGCTGTCAGATGTATCCCTGACAGACAGTCGTTGGATGGACAACCAAGGTCGAACCGTCAACTACCTACTCTCGGTCGACCCAGACAGACTCCTCTACGTGTTCCGCAAGAACCACGGCCTGGATACTAAGGGAGCTAAGACGAACGGCGGTTGGGATGCACCAGACTTCCCTTTTCGAAGCCATGTCCAGGGCCACTTCCTCACAGCGTGGTCACATTGCTATGCTACACTCGGAAACAAGGAGTGTGGCTCTCGAGCTAGCTATTTTGTTCAAGAGCTGGCCAAGTGCCAGGCCAACAACGGAAAGGTTGGCTTTAGCAACGGGTACCTCTCTGGATTCCCGGAGTCTGATATTGAGAAGGTCGAGAAAAGGACCTTGAGCAACGGCAACGTTCCATACTACGCCATCCACAAGACTCTTGCTGGGCTCCTAGACGTCTATCGCCGTGTTGGTGATAATAAGGCCAAGGATGTCATGCTCTCGCTTGCTAGCTGGGTCAACTCTCGCACCGGAAAGCTGAGCTATGACCAGATGCAGCAGATGATGCAAACTGAGTTCGGTGGAATGAACGAGGTACTCGCCGATATTGCCTACTACACCAAAGACAACAAGTGGCTCAAGGTCGCTCAGCGCTTCGACCACGCCGCCATCTTCGACCCTCTCAAGAGCAATGTTGATAAGCTCTCCGGGCTGCACGCCAATACTCAAGTGCCCAAGTGGATTGGTGCACTTCGTGAGTACAAGGTTTCGGGTGATAAGAAGTATCTCGATATCGGTCGCAACGCTTGGGATTTGACTGTCCACAAGCATACATACGCTATCGGCGGAAACAGCCAGGCGGAGCACTTCCGTGAGCCAGATGCCATCGCTAAATACTTGACCAAGGATACTTGTGAGGCATGCAACACTTACAATATGCTCAAGTTGACACGTGAGCTATGGTCTTTGAACCCTAGCGACGCATCATACTTTGACTATTACGAGAATGCCTTGATGAACCATCTTCTCGGCCAGCAAAATCCCAAGGATAACCATGGCCATGTCACATACTTTACACCGCTGATCCCTGGTGGTCGTCGAGGAGTCGGTCCTGCCTGGGGTGGAGGCACATGGAGTACTGATTACGATTCCTTCTGGTGCTGTCAGGGTTCTGGTCTCGAGACGAACACCAAGCTTATGGACTCCATCTACTTCCACACTCAGGATACGCTCTACGTTAACCTGTTCACGCCTTCAAAGTTGAACTGGTCGCAACGCCAGGTGTCTATCACTCAGAGTACTGAGTATCCTCTGAAGGACACTACTACTCTCAGCATTGGTGGCAATGCTGGCACATGGACCCTTGCAGTCCGCATCCCTTCTTGGACTTCCAAGGCCTCTATCAAGGTCAACGGCCAAACTGTTGATGTCGCAGTCACGCCTGGAAAATATGCTCTTGTGAAGAGAAACTGGAATTCCGGTGACAAGGTTACCATAACAGTCCCTATGAGCCTACGAACAATCGCTGCCAACGATGATCCCAGCAAGGCAGCTGTTGCATTTGGACCCGTCGTTCTAGCCGCTAACTATGGTGACTCCTCCGTTAGCTCTATGCCTACCATCGATCTCGCGAGTGTCAAGAGACAGGGCCAAGATGGTCTGAAGTTCGAAGCGAAGGCTGATGGTAAGACGATTCAATTGGGTCCTTTCTATGATGCACAGGGTTTCAACTATAATGTGTATTGGAAGACCACCGGGAGCATTGGCAAGGCCTCTCTAGCATACAACGGATAACTGTGTATGATCCGAGGAGATGTATATATTTGTGCGGTAAATAGTCTCGAGCTCTTGACATAAGAATTACCTATATCTCTATTGTTTCTGCTGTTCTCTCCAAGGATTTAAGCATCATGAGTCCGGTGCTTTCACAGCAGCCTTAAATATCTTTCCGCTTGTAAAGGCCGGCAAAGCCATGCATTAACCTAAGTATAGGCTTCGGTGTCTAACGTCAGCGTATGACTAATTTCCACCAACGCAGCCTTGCTGCAGTTCTGAGAGGTCGGAACGTGTTTTGTTACCCATTCTCGGCCCGAGCGAACGAACAAAATGATCTGATGTTGGTGGCTTGACTTCGTAGGCGCTACCAACCTCCATCAAGCAACAAGGTAGATGAGATGTAACCCTGCCTAATACGAAATTAGCAGCCTCCTTTCGACAATTTTTAAACGCTCCGGATGTTGATTTCTTACTCGTCCGCCACCAACAGTTAATGAGGCCGCCACGGAGCTATGTAGCCAATGGGAACCAACATAACATATCCTACCTACACACTACCTGTCAAATCATGCCACCTTCCTCAATATTCTGTCCACATACATAATGGGAAAGGCCTTCCTCGTGCCGCGTGTCCTATTTACGCCTAGTTTATTCTCCTCGAAAGGATGCCACATGATACCGAATCGGACTTGACTAGCCTGGAGCTCAACGAGCTGGAGCCAGATGTTTGTGCTACCAGCTTTCACGGTTGAGACATATTGACCTTGAGCTTTTAGGTGAGCCAGCAATCTTACCACGGACTACGACGTGATTGGCCTTACTCCTCGCTTGGCGGCGATGGCTTTAACGTTACCACGCCAGCTAGAGAGGTCGAAGCGAAAACAGGTCAAAGCCAAAGCACCACATCTCTTGTCACCAACAGAGTCATCTTTGACAAACAATCGTATTGGGAAAGCTTAAAGGGGCCTGAAGCCCCGAAAAAGGTTTGCGAAACTGGCGTCTGGGCCATTCTTCGCCACTTGGCCTTGTTTCATGTTCCGCCCATCGGCATCACCCTGGCTCTTCTGGGCCTCTACATTCGCGAGATTCGATGGGGAGATCTCACTTCAGAGCAACTGAACGCTTTACAATTCGCAGCCAAGGCCCATGAGATCCTGATACTGGTATCATTGACAGATATCCTACTGCAGCGTATCTGCCATGGTCTTCTTTGTGGCGATGAGGGTATCCCTTTGGGATTCCTATCGGCACCATTCTATCTCGGATCGCCTCTTCAGTACTTATTCAGTTGGGAGTTCTGGGCTGGATTCTTACAGCCCGGTATCGGACCTGGGCAAACACGCCCTTGGATTACTGGTACTGTGATAATCGTGACTATCTTACTTTCTGTTGCCGCCGCTCCGCTCTCTGCAATTGTCATGATTCCTCGTGAAGGATGGTGGCAATTCCACGGAGGAATGGACGAATTGGCACCCCACACATCCTACTTTAAACCAAATATCTACCAGAATGATCTAGGAATGGAGCAAACTGACCGCTATCTTATACAACAAAGCTCGAGGTCCCTGGTCAATGATCGTCTCGCCCTTCTCCTCCCCATGTTAAAGGACCTGCCGTTATTGCAAACAGATGACATTTGGCGGCCATTGACCAACTTGACATACACAAACTATCAAACTCTTTATGAGTCAGAGCGACCCCTATCTTTAACACAAGGCATAGTTGATGACAATGCGCTTTTCATTCCCGAACCTAACCTTGTGGTCGCAACAAGAGCAATGGATACTTTAGCTTTCGAGGCTAGTACCAGTTGGGAGAGTGTAGAGGCGGAACCAAAAGGTCTTCTCATCAAATCACACTGGAACACGCTCAGATCGCGATCCCCAAAGAGGTGGAAACAACCTCTTGTGACTGTCGAATGTTCATGGAACAGCACAGAGACTTCTGAAGTATCTTTCAGCTTTATAGCAAATATGTCAAATACCAATGTCACCCTGACTTTCGAAAATAGCCCGGAATTTAAGGATCTGGTAACTGAAGCGCGCAAGTTGCCAAAGAATGACTTCCCCAAGGTCAGGCACCGGTTTCCGATGACCGAAAATGACGTCGAATCGCTGGTAAGCGCAAACTTCCTGTTCTTAGAAGAGAGAAATTCTGAAGAATGGTTTGATAACGGAACTTTGAACACGTCTGTAAACGAAACATATCACGAAATGAACGTAGGGCTGCACTTGTGCCGCGCCTACGCTCGTTGGGCCGATGTCGATATCTGGATTGATCGCCGGAGGTCCAGTATTCTACAAAGTCAATTTGACTACTCTCTGTTCGATGCATTCAAGATGATTGGCGAAAGAGCAGGTCATTACGAACCTATCAAGTTGCGCAAGGAGTGGCTACAGCTGGTGGGAAGGCGAAGGAACAAGACTAGTAACTCTGTGGACCCCCAGCAGGATTCGATTTGGGAAAAGGCTATTGATATTGCCAACGAGATCCGAAGAGAAACTCCTTGGACTTACCCTTATCAGAACGGTCGATATCTTCAACTGGTGATAGCCGTACATCTGACCGATATCCTCTCTCAAATGGCCCCGGTCCTCATTAATCGCAAAGGAATCCGTCCTGGCGATGACGATGACGGCAAGCCACCAGAGTCAGATGATCCCATCATCGAACACACGTTCTTCCAGGGAGGCTACGGGTATCACCTTCGAAGCAGCAGTACCATCCCTCTTGCCCTAGCCGTTCTGCTTCTACACGTTGCAGTTGTTCTGATCCATACCGCTATCCTGTTTTTCTCGCGACATCGATGGCTTAGCTCATGTTGGACAAGCTTCGGAAAGGTTCTTGTGCTCGCACTTCGTTCCGAAAAGTACGACTTGGGCAATGTGGGCGGAGGAGTGGATAGTTCACAGACGTGGAGTATACCAGCTGTTGTTAGAGCAGTTGGGGACGAGGGGAGGTTGGAAATGATCTTGAACAAGAAAGGGGGTGACGGTGGGTCAGTCAATGGAGCAGAATTCGTGGGTGACGAGGGTGTCCGTACTGCATCTTCTCGTGTTGAGCCTGGTGTCAGATACCGCTAGGCACGAGAGGATATCCAGCCATTCCGCGGAAGCTGAACTTGCGAGGGGCCATGAAACACAGACAGATTGTGTTTGGTGAGGAATGGTTGGCCTGCATTGCTTCAACGCGACTGCGTAAGCCTGTATGCCCCTGGTCCTTATATACTAAGTTTACTTTCCATGTCTTTGTGAAGAATGGTGCAGTGGTATCCGTCCTAAAACCTATAAATCTTCCTTCATTCCGAACCTAAAATTTCTGTCAACCACTGCCCATTCTTCACTTTTTACAGTTCATGAGTTCGAACATGGTCATCACCGCTCTTTTTGGAATATGGAAGGCCTTACAATAATACAGTTAACTCTTTGTCCAACACGGCCACAAATCCGTCCTTGTGTCTTTAGTTGGTTTCTACTCCCCTGGCATGACAACGCATACCCACGCATCACGTGTCTTTTGTACATGGCTTACCTTACGTGGTATGTATACTCGCAGCGCTCTCAGACGGTGGACGGAATTACCAGTCTATCTGCTGACATGCAGCCTTTGACAAACCACTCCGCATCGAGTTGAGTGGCGATTTCGTATCCCGTAAACACTGTAGGGGGCCACAAATCACTAATTCTGCTGGGTTGTAGTTACAACGTTGTTTGTTTAATGAGAGATATATTTTCGACACAGTGGCGGGGAATACAGAGTTTGTGTTTGGTCAGTTATTCGATTTGCTTCTCAACATGCCTGCTGTCAAACGTATGCTAGATATTATGTAGGAATAGAGCAAGTAGCCCACTAACGTAGGCTACAGACCCATGTAGATCTCTAAGAGCTTAAAGCATCGAATGAAATATATGACCAACATCTCAAATGCTTCTTTTAGCGGCTCCGGCCCGATGGTTAGACAATCACTGATTCTGTACCTATTCCGTTCCACCGAAATCAAGCTCATCCTTATGTTGATAGGCTTCTGCAAAGAAAAGCAAACAGAACTCTCACTGTCGGCCCGAGGCGATCTTGGTTAGCTGCCGTCCCGTTGATGCTGTGCCAATCATCCAGGCTGCTTCGGATAGGAATCGATGAATATTGTGGCCTTCAAGAAGGTTGGCGTGCTCTCGTCAAAGCATGGGCGAGTAGCTCAATATGTGAATGGTGGGGAAAGAGACGTTGAGGTGAACCACGGGATTGCACTATGAGTAGATGATGTCGTTGAGGCAGGCAGGTATGGCGTTTGAGATAGTGCTGGGCTCTGCATGGTGGTGTACGTTATTGTTGGGTTGTCCATCATGCGAGAATAGTCTGGGGAACGTTGTGTTGGATATCCTGTACTGTGATGGTCCAAGTGCATCATATCGGTTGGCATCGGGCTTGAACGAAACGACTGCTCTGAGTATCCCGAATACTGTGTCTCCGCTAATTCGTTTCTGCTATTTGGAGAGGCGCCCTCAATAGGTTCTGTTGTGTCGCCATCTTCGGCTTCTCCGGCCTCATTAGCAAGCGCAAGTACATGCGCAATAACCTCTTGTGCGTCCGCCGCCAGTGAAGGATATTGGTTCAAGACGTTTTCCTGTAGCATCTTGTCGGTAAACCCTACTATCACCGTACTCATCTTCTCTACAATGCCTTCTAGGTGCTTGAGCCGCTGCACGCGAGCCGCCTCGGCAGCCTGTCTTCGCTTCCGGAATTGCTGCTGTGCTTCTCTGTTTCGTTCACGCCGGCTCTATAACATCCATTAGTTCCTTGTGGCTTCCCCATACACGTAAGAGGTCCGATGCAAGACTTTGAGCCAACTTACCTTACTAGCATCGGAGCTCATCACTCCTAGGAAATTGCTGCTTTTACTCTGAGGCATAGTAAAAGAAGTCAAAACAGCCTGTTCTCAACGATACTTGTTTTACGTAAGAGGAAATAGTTATTGAACCAAAGATTTGTGGATGTCTCCGGATTGTTTATCAAGATATTTGACCGAAGGTCGAGGTATGACTTAATATGGCTCCATGCCGCGACAGAGAGGTATTTCCAGGCGCTAGAGCGAACAAAGAAGAAAAAATGCAAAGCTTGGTGGCGGAGTAAGCAGACACGAAGCTCCAAATAGCCCCATCCTTCCACTCTCACCTACAAAGTAACCCCTGTCAGTACAGTAAGTATGCTTAATCTGACTGGCGGAAGCATCAGCAAAAGCCCAAGACCTTTCGCTGATCCCTAATGAAAAATACACATCTACTGCACCCAGCTTGATGGAAAACTGAAGTTAGTTGATATGGATATTGGAACATCGCCGTTGACTTTTTCTCATAGCCGTTCGACTATGCCAAATTGAAAGGCAACCTCTCGTTCAGCCATAACGTCTGCCTAACGGTATGCCTCAGACATCGGCTGTTACTTCTTTGAGGAGAAATTGGAATTTGCCAAGCTTTTACAGGTCTATTTGTTGCAAGGGCTGCTTACGATACAATACTTCACACCTGGCCAGACCCAGTTGGGACGGCGAGTCAACCACGATACGCGAGAAGCGAACCACGAATCGCGAGACATGCCAAAATCAAGGCTTAAGCTTGACATCGACATCAATGACGTTGTTGCTGTGAGAGGGCTATCTAGTCTTCACTATAAAATCTGTCGCCTGAGATAAGACCCGAACTTGGTCGGGACCTAAGAAATCCTGAGGTTACAGCACGTCACATCGCAGCTCATCGTACTAGATCACGATATTAAATTCCAAACATCCAATCCTCTTTTCCGTGTAAGCGCTTTTCTTGGAATTCTATCGTTCGCTTGCCGCTTTTAGGAGCGGATGCGCGGAATTATTCTCTGTCCGGCTGGTCACCACAATGACAGCTCAGCCTTAACACACTATGCAGAATGTATAATGACACTAAGATATTACATGCAGAGCTCAACTGCCCCATATATAGGACTGATCGAGACGTGTCTTAGGGACAAGAAGTCCCATCGAAATAAGCCCAGTGGGGAGAACACCTTTGTTTGCACATCATGCCCTCGATCTTGCCAAGGGGATCGAGCTATCCAATCGATTTATAGTCATGATACTATGGACTAAGCCAATTTATCCCAGCCCCTCAGTCGGATCCTTCCGACACTTGTCGGGCATGAATAAGATAAGGATTTATTGAAGCACAGCATGAGATCATACGCGCTCATCAGTCAGAGAAATTAGTTGGTCTATCAGCAGTTTTGCGCAACGGCGCATAAGTACGACTCGACACTTCCACATGGCAGAGCTTCAGTCGTGTCAAGCTTCTTGGTAGGAGTACGAAAAGCCAAATCTGACATTTTTGAGTCAGGAGAAATAGTTTGTAGAATCTTTATCATCACGCCTTTTCTTTTGAGAAACACTGCTCATCTAATCAAGCTGACTGCTGAAAACATCCTAACCTAGCTTACATATACGGCATGCAACGCCTTCTCAAACACTTTCTCAGCTTCCTTTCGACGTACGTTCCCCTTGGTGATAGTCCGAGGAAGAGTCCCTTGCGGAACAACAATGATGTACCGAGTATCAACCACTCGCTCATGCTCATACCTCCTCTTGTGAAACGGAGCAATTCTTTCCAGTATTTCTTCCTTCAACTTCTTCGCTGCTTCTTGGTTATCAACATCTGCTGCGCTAACCACTGAAGTATCCTTTGGCTCAACAATTATTGTGGGACAGCGACGTCCCACCCCTACAACGACAACAGCGTTGACCAAGTCGTTACCACACGTATCCATTACGTTGAACTCGATGGAGGCGGTGTCACACCTCATAGCTGACTCCATCTTGATCCAGTTGTCGTTGCGGCCCTTGCACAAGTACTTTCCAGTTGAGGGCTCAATAAACAAATCTCCTGAATAGAACTTGCCATCAGGGGCGCAGAAACTAGCAACGGGACAGTCTGGTGAGTCTGGAAGCGCGACTAACTCCAGTAATGGCTCACCAGACGCCAGACTATCCCCTATCGGAACGAACTCATGCTTACTACCAGGTACTGAAAGGAGATAGTCGTCGTTCTCTCTGGCATCAGTCATCATAGGCATACCCAGCTCCGTAGACCCAAGAACATTGGGCATGTGAAGTCCGTGACTTCGTCCCCAGGCGACGTCCGCGGGATCTGGTTCGAGTCCCCCAGAGCCCACGCTATCTGCCTTCTTCAAAGAGGCTAGAAGCGATGGGTCGTTGCGCGCTTGTCGAATTACTGCCGACATAAGAGGCGGGAAGAGACAGACGTTCGATAGGCCATGCTCATCGAGAAGACACTGGATCTCGGAAACGGGCTGAGGATAGACAGTTGGCAGGATGATACAGGAACCTTCGTTCACTGCAAACCAGAATAAATAGGATGCGGCCATGTGGCAAAAGCTCCCACTTATACCTGTTAGTAGCGATCTTAGAAAACGTTTTATCAATCGGGACTTACATTTGCAAGGCAATCATACGTTCCCTAGACTTGTTGCACCTTTCTTCCCACGTTCGGGATAGCCCAATTACGTGAGTTATCCACTTTGCCGTGACTGGCACCAGCTTTGGAATGCCGGATGTCGATCCAGAAGTATGGTAAACATAGAGTACGTCGTCAGCTTTTGTAGGGTGCCAAGGTGAAACAGAGGGTAGGTCCTCTATGCTTTTGTCAAAGCAATCGTTGCCACCCGGAAAGGTTGGAATAGGTGCATTCTGAAGCATTGAGTCGAAACCTGGTTCATGCACCAAAGCCACAGCTTTGCCATTTTTGAGGAGATCATAAACAACAGATGGATCACTCATTCGAAGAGACATCAGTTGTGGAATATAACCAGCCCAGCTGAGACCCCAGATGTGGACTGCATCTGAGTATGAGTAGCCTTTGAGCCTAGGGAACGATTAGCGGAAGAATTCCAGTGGTCTCGCGGATAGAAATGGCTGACCAGACACCGACAGCTGCCCTGTCTTCAGCTCCGATTTGGGACAGTTGATTCTTCCAGTATCTCGCCGAGAGTTCAACATCTTTTTGGAACTGGGTGAAGGTTATGTCTTTGAAAGTCAGCCCTTCTGGTGACTGCTCCGGAGTCTTGAGCACCGCGCGATCCGGGTACTTCTTCACACTTGCTTCAAGCGCTGATATCGGGGTTTTGAAGGTGTACATGATAGCTAGCCGGTTAATAATTGATATGCAAGAGACCTGGAAGGCTTGAAACGGAGTAAATACCAGGGGCCTCTTTATAACATAGCATTGGTCAATCTATATCGGAAGATGATCAGCGTCCATAAGCATTTCGGATGTTCGGCACGTTATGCTCCTCGACTAAGATAATTCCCGACGTTTTAGTGACAAATAGTTATGTGTGTACCAGGATTAAGTCTAATAGTCAAGAAACTGTTTCTTATAACTCTCTGCGATTCCTATCAATGATACCCAAGTGCAGCTTTGTGGATAATTATTGGGATCTATGAGCTTTGTTATCGAGATTAGAGAACAGAGACAACGAGCCAAACCATCAAGAAGACACCGCAAGACTATGTGTTTCTTAGGATGAATCGTACTAGAACTCATATTCTGCCCAGCTCGCTTCTCGTGCTTCAGCAGCCTCTGGTATAGATAGCGTCAAGTGACTGTTATGCCACCTCTTGATATTCTAAGCGCTAATCAAGTATCTTAAATTATCGTATAAATAGCCAAATATGGTTAGCTTGTGTTTGGAAGTACGCCGATCACGTAACGTATATTATCGGCCTGTTCCTTGTCCAACTGGAATAATCGCAAAAGGACAATTCACCATGTCGGGTATAACACTCTTGCATGGATTCAGCGTGGTCGAATGGTGAATCGGAGGTGTAGGACCACTTTTGGCCCTCTCGGTTACATGGAACGAATCCAGCGGTGAATACAGCGGTAGGTACAGCGGACTAAGGCCTAAACAGGAATGTTGTTAGATGTGTTTACAAGACATGGGTGCTCACGTGGCCGCGCGTCAGCATCTATCTACAGCGCAATAACGTGAACTCACGCATCCTCCCTCAATGAACTATCTCACCTCATCCTGTTCCCAACCACCATTAACCAGCCTATCAAGATGAGCGAGAAGCACTACCTCCCAGGAGAATTAACACAGCCTCGACGCAAATCGGGCACCAGCAAATGGAAGCTCTTTGGAGCAGGCGCTCTGACCATTGCTGCATGGCATTGGCTCACCCCTCATATGCTGACGCCCTGCTCACATCGTCATCACCTCCACAGTCAGCATGCGACCTATGCGGGTGAGAACGTCAAATGGAAGCCATGCGGAGAGATCAGCAACCGTACCCTCGAGTGCAGCGAAATTGACGTGCCAATCGATCAGTTCAATCCGCATGCCAGCAACAAGACTTTCAACGTACCCATTGTCAGACTGCGCGGCAAGGACGGAAGCCCCAACCTGCTGCTCAATCCTGGTGGACCCGGCGGTAGTGGTTTTGAGTTTCTCCATAGGCGAGGTGAGCAACTCAGCACTATCGTGGGTGATGGACTGCATCTTCTCACCTTTGATCCTCGTGGTATCAACTCGTCAACGCCGCGAGCTTCGTGCTATCCTAGCAAAGAGGCGCGTCAACAGCTTGGGTCTGTTCATGATACGGACATCATCAAAGATGGGCCCGAGGTGTTCGCCTGGACTCATAACTATGTCAGAGCCTGTGAGGATACGATGGGCGAGCATGGAAAATACATCAACACACCTCAAACAGCTGCCGATATGAACAGTATTCTCGATGCTGTTGGACAAAAGGATATGTACTACTGGGGTTTCAGCTACGGAACCCTGCTCGGTCAAACTTACGCGACACTTTTTCCCGAGAGATCCTACAGAGTCATCATCGACGGAGTCGTCAACCAATTCCTTTGGTACCAATCGCGTCTCGACGAGGAGGATCTCAACGATACTGAGAATGTTTTTGACGGACTTCTTAAAGAGTGCATCAAGTCTGGTGATGATTGCCCACTATCGTCAATGGCAGACTCTTGGGAAGGTCTCAAGAAGAAGTTTGTCTCATTCGTTGATGGCCTCAAGGAGCAGCCGATGAATGTCTACGTCAACAACAGTGTGTACGGCTTGTTGGACTACCAGAAGATTTGGTACGGAGCTCTGTTCCCAGTCCTGTACAAGCCGGAGAGGTGGCACATGTTCGCTGAACGGATGGATCAGCTTCTCCACGGCAACGCAACGCAAGCGCTGATGGATTATGGCCTTGATGGTGAGGACGACAGTGACGCGCTCTATTTCGTCTCGATGAACGACGGACTCTCAGGCCCTTCGCACTGGCCTCAAGATCTTGGTTCGCTTCTGGATATTGTCATGCCTACCTTTAACCGCAGCGTCTTCGCACCAGATGATCTCGTCTACCTTTTTGCTAAGCAACAGTGGCGCATCCCCAAAACACATAGTTATGTCCCACGCAACGGTGTAGAGACCGCGCATCCTCTTCTCATCCTGACGACTACCTACGACCCCGTGTGTCCTCTTGTTTCAGCGCGAACAGCTCTTGCCGCATTCGAAGACTCGCGACTCGTTGAGGTCAAGGGTTACGGACACTGCTCTGTCGCTGTTCCGTCGCTATGCCTCGCCAAGCACGTTCGGGGATTCTTGTACAACGGAACCTTGCCTGCTGCAAACGAGACGCAGTGTGAAGTCGATGGACCTTACTTTAAGCCAAAGGGTTTGTCGAGTGTGCAGAGCTTTGAGGATGCTGAGGATCAGGCGATTCATCTTGCGCAGGTTGAGTTGGCTCGAGATGCAGACTGGCCTCGTCCTGCGAGACTTTGAAGGCGCATATGAAGCGCACATTGTAACACCCCCGCGGTATCAGGCCGTTGTTGTGTAAAAGCTGTTTTAATAAAGGTTAGGCAAAGCTTGAAGCTTTGTTACTCAACTAACAACGCCCCCGTAGTGATCTTCTATGTAGTGCCGTTTATTTGACTCGATGAAAATGTTCTTGAATCTTATGACGTAATTGACTTTCACAATCCATGGGCGTTGAGGCTCCAGGGTAGTAACTTCGAAATTTGGGTACGCTACGGTAAGTTCCAACGTTACCCATAGTTCGACTTTATCCTCTGTACGGAATTGATATCAAAGCGGTTGAATACATAGCATTTTCTCAATCAACGAGTTTGTGTAAGTCAAAAGGTTGCTTTTGTTTGTTTGAAGAAAACCATCATGTCGTTCACTAAGTCGTCCACGCTCTAGCTACGACTGCTCCTGACGCAGGTTTTATCTATCACTCACTCGAGAGACAGCAATTACGGGCCAACTATACCATTTGGACTTTGGAAAGTGCTCAATGACAACGATTAGGAACAATCTGGGTATGAGATGCCGCCAAATCTGTCGTCAAACACGACAGGAAAGGAATCTGTAATTTGTTACCAGCGAATCATCCATCAACTAGAAGAGGTCGCGTGGCCCAATGGCAAGGCGTCTGACTACGAATCAGAAGATTCTGGGTTCGATCCCCAGCGTGATCATTTCTTTTGCACTCCAGAGGCACTACTTTGGGTGCTGTCTTTTTTTCTTCATGTTGGTCGTCTAACTTAGACCGAGGCGAAAGCCGAATGATTCGCTATATACTGTATTTCTTATCTCTGACGCAAGGTAGGCTATGATACGCCAACCGCTGACAGCCGTCATCAGTTTGTCCAAAACCGACAGGCTGGTTTTACAACGGGCTCCTAATTTCAGCATAGACTGGCTTTTCAGTGAGTTTTGCCATTGAGTTTTAATTCTTCGGAAAATCGCAACTCAATGTCACTAGTTTATTTCTTGATTGTGTTTTGTCTGTTGACCTGGCGCATCTGCACAAATGCTCTCTCTATCTAATCAACGATGATGAAACGTGGAAACGCAAGCTTTCAACTGCCGTAATCCGTTGCATCCGAGACAAAGCGTGCATTCAGCAGGACTCTAGGGTGGATGATGTTAGCGCCTTATTTAAGCTTCGCCCTCCCCATCATTCGTTCTTAACATTAATTTGGTCTATTTCCTCTTTATTAGCTTTCAAAACATAACATAATAGCGCAATTTGAAGCACAGTAAAAACATGGCGCGCAAAACGCTTACTTACATCCCATTCTTCTATCGTTTCGTGTTTCTCTGGTTCGAACCAGCAGCCGCCTTTTTAGGCTCGATCCTGCTCTGGTCTGCGCCCGCGCTGATTCTTAACACCATGAGCCCTGGAAGTAAATACGCGCCTGACAACCAAGTCATGTACGACCAAGTTGCAGCAACATACACGCTTTTCGCGTACAATGAAGCTATCCTTCTCAGAGCTACGAATGATTTACGCGTATGGCGCACGGTGATTATCGGTATCCTTGTGTGTGACGCGTTGCACATGTATGCTAGCTGGGCTGCCTTGGGAAGCGTGTTTTGGACGCCCAGCGCATGGAGGTGGGAGGATCGGGTCAATCTGGGGAGTTTGTGGGGGCAGGCTGCTGTGCGTATTGCGTTTTTGGCGGGTGTCGGTTTAGAGGGGAATATTCGTGTCAAGGCAGACTGATAGGAACGAGAGACTAGGGAGGATGAGAGTATGATGAGGCTCTGGGGCATCTGCCGCACGCAAATGGCACAGCCATCGCCCCAACACTGGCAGTGGAAGTTATATTCTTAGCATATAAGGAGGGATTAAAGATTGTATTAAACTTGTTGAACCGAATTCTGCTTGTTTGTTCTCTGAATACTCCTCCATTTTTAAGATCTATAATGCACTAATCCACTTGAGGTAAGTTAACCTTCTCTTAATGCGCAGCCTGATTATAGGAGATGCAGTGCTGTAGTAGGAAATGCAATACCAAACCTCCTTGCATTTGCCGTGAAATGAGGCCTGCTACTTAAGCCACTTCAGATTCTGGTTCAAGCCAATCAGAGGGTAAGGGCCCAGAGCCTCATTTGTTGTATAAAGAGTACCTGACTACTCGTTGGAGTGATTCTGATGCCCATCACAGCCATTGTCTCATCCATTCCACCACCAGCCTCTTTTTCTTACATAAGAATTTACCGGAATAATCGTTGCCTTGATCTATACTATTTTCATAACACACCACGCTTCTTAATTATCTGTCTACCATGAACCCACCAACGGGACGACCAATTGAGGAGCAATGGCAAGAACAAAAGGCGTTCATTAGGCACGTGTATCTGATTGAGGGCATACCACTCAAAGGTCTTGTTGCCATCCTGCATGCGCGAGGTCTTCACATAACGTTTGTGTTGTATCACTATTTTTTGAGCAATGACTGACCTCATCATAGAGAGAACCAGCTGGAGTACAAGCTGAAAAGTTGGTCCATCTGGAAAAATCTGAAGAAAGAAACATGGCAGTCTATTGATAGGAAAATCAACAGACGTAAACAAGAAGGAAAGGAGAGTGACGTTATATACGGAGGAAAACGAATCCAGAAGTCAAAGGTCATCAAGGAGACGAACCGTCATCGTGACACAAGTATCTTGGCTCAATTGTCTTTGCGTACGTTTTGACTGCATCCAGTAGGGCAGCAAGCTAACCTGAAATATAGGGCCCCCGTATCCGATAAACTCACAGCTCGTTGTGTGTTCCCCGCCACCATTTGAAATGACCATTGAGTGGCCGGAATCCCTTCCCTGGCTTTCTTTTCGGAATATGTTTTGGAACTGTAAGATATGCCTTGGGTATGTAGAACAGAAGCTTACATCTGTGCTCTAGTTTCCCATAACGTTCTTTGGCCTAGAGCAATGACGAGCTATCAATCTGCACCTACTCAAAATCCCGCGTTGGATATAGCAGAGATCTTAACCAGCCTGAAGATCTGCAGTCCTCCAACTTGTGTTTCGAAATTAGCGCTCTGCATCAGCAACCAGATGCCCGAATGGTATCCTGGAGGCGCAAGACGACGGCGAATCCGCCATTGAATCTGCACTAAGAGCCCCTCGGCCGGACGCGACCAAGTTCCGACTTCTCAATATCTTATACCAGCATTACGAGTCAATTAGTTTGGAGAAAGTACTTTGCGCAGCGATCCAGCTACGTGACAACGAGTTTATCCAGCAATTACTCTATCAGGATGCTTGCTTCACAACTGGTCACCACCATGGGTCGGATTCTGATCATGTGGAGCTTGTGGCACCTGTCACCACGAGCAAAGAGATTGAGGGCGATTTCGCACGGCTCAGTCCTAATAATCTCCCCGTCAAAAATCGGTTGGTTGATAATGTTACAGCAGACGTTTTTGTGGCTGCCGCCATTGCGGGAGATTGCGAGACCATCCGCCGACTGCATGAGATCCAACCTGTAGGCGGACAATACAGCCGTCAAAGGTTTACGCCTTTGCAAGCAGCAGTGAAGCACGGCAAACTGAGCACATGCGAGCAGCTATTTGAGCTATACCCGGGACCATCACCTAGTTTGCTATTTATTGCGGCATTTGAATGTCATGAGAATGTGTTGAGATGGTTGCTTGGCCATCCCGCTCATGTTAATGCTCCAATCACTGAGCAGGAGTCATCTACGGTTTCAAAATTGTACCCCCTTTCAGACATACGCCCAAGCAGGTCCATTCTCAAAACTGGCTCCGGATGGTTCAGTTCAATTGCGAAAAATTACCGAGGGTGGGATATAGAATCCCTATCAAACTGCTTAGCCATTCTCATTGGCGCAGGAGCAAAGCTTGCCAAAGGTGACATCGCAGAGCTCGCTACGTATGGATTGGAAGAGCCCCTGCTTTTTGCTTTGGAAGTTGGGGGAAGCCCAGATGATGTGAACGTAAGGGGCTTCACTGCCATTCAATGTGCTCTGCAAGTTGACCCTTGCTCAAGGGGTAGACGGGAGGGCAGGCTTCCGATAGTGCAAGCTCTTCTACAGGCAGGAGCGCATCTGAAAGATGGGGACGTCGTTGCAGCAATCAGAACCAAAGACCAGTATCTTTTGGAACTCATGTTACGTTACGGTGGGACATTGAAGGACAAAGACAAATGGGGAGCTTCGTGTCTCGAGACGGCTATTCTGGCCAAATATTCTGCCAACAGTGAGGACGCCGTTTTTTCCCAGCAAGTCTTTGAAGTCCTGGAAGCGCAAGAGGACGATATTGATGCAGGGCCATTTTGTGCTGCTATGGTGACAGGAGACTGGGATATTGTGTCGAGACTCTTTACTCGCGGCCATGACAAGGCTGGGTGCCACTCGGTGGAAGGCACTGCGATTGGCCTAGCTGCCCGGTATCGACGCTTTGACGTCTTGGAAAAGCTCCTGTCTCGCTTCGGTCATTGCGCAAACTTCTACTCGGCTTTTGTTCCCCTGGTAATTGAATACGACGGAACCATACGCCTTAGCTACAACCTAGACTTTTGGCGTCTGAGACCACCATTTGTCGAAAGTATAAAAGCAAGTCCGCTTGCACTTACTACTTTGACAGATAATGACATGGGCTTCCGAGAGCTTCTCCGAAAGGGCTTGCATATAGACAAGGTTACCTTAACTGCTATTGTTACGTTTTGTGATAAGAATGGCTATCAATATCTGAAGCCTTTGAGAAGTTATCAGCTAGAGGTTGATACTCGACATCTATCATACTCACAGACGCTATCGACATTATGCGCAGCCATCAAAAAAGGAGATGAATTGATGGTACGCTTATTAGTGGAAACGGGACAAGATGTTAATGAGCACAATTTAGCCCTCTTTGGGGGCCTGTCTCCACTTCAGTGCGCTGTCATGGAAGGGAACCTCGGGGCGATAGACTACCTACTTGGAAAGGGAGCAAACGTTAATGGTCCGCCAGCTATAAGAGGAGGAGCAACGGCATTACAATATGCTGCTCAAGAAGGTCATCTTGGTATTGCAAATCTGCTGTTACAGCGCGGTGCTCGGATTAATGCCCGAGGGTGAAAATGTCGCGGGCTTTCAGCTCTAGAGGGAGCAGCCAAACAAGGTAAGCTTGACATGTTGGAATTTCTGATCTGCCATGGCGCCGCCGTATCAGGACCAGGACGGTGCCGAGCTGTATCAGCAGTGAGACTTGCTGGTTTAGGGTCGCATCATGCAGTGGTCGACTGGCTTAGACACCGCCTTGGCTGGTCTGAGGATGATGAGAAGCTGTTGCAAGTTATCAAGAAAAATGACGAAAAGAACAAATGGCTCGTTGATCGCTGCAATACTTGTGGAAACGCGATTGACGACATTGAGGCTGAGTGCTGGCATGACTATTCTGCTGAAGAAGAAGAACTTTGAACGCCTGGATACTGGGACTGCCGAGGTCAACGACTCAAGCACCGCTCAAATCCTAACCAAGTTTTAAGAATGATGAGATATCTAGTTAATGAATTACGCGGTGATTCTCGCGCGGTTGAATTGGTTGATGAAATCTTTAGCAGTAGGGAAAAGGGTTCTATATTGGCCTAGGCTGCTATAGTCATCTGGGCTAGCAATATATAATGCAATTTAAGGCATTTTAATTAATTATAGTTATAGTTATTATAGTTATTTTTAATAATAATTATATTTAAAGGTTAATAGTAGTTATTTTATTAAATAAAAAGAGAAACTTTATTTTTAGAATTTTTAATTTAAGGCTATTTATTTAATTAAATAAAAAGATATTTTAATAATATAGTTAACTTTATTTAAGGTAAATATAAGTATAACTTTATAAAGTATAGTAATATAATATAATAATAAAGTAAGTTAATATAGTAAATAAATTTAATATAAAATTATATTATAATTAAAAACTAATTTAATAATAATATAAAGTAAAGTAATTAACTTTATAAATATAATAGTTAGGGTTCTTAAGGTAATAAATTAAACTATTTTAGGTTTATATTAATAGAGTTATAAGGCATAATATTAAGTATTATAAAGGGTTATATTTCTTAATAGTAAATAAAGCGGATTAGGTATATTTAGGTAAAGAAGTCTTATTAATAGTTAGTAAGTTAAGTTCTATTTAATACTAAATAGATATATATATACTAATAGTTAATATATAAAAGTAATAAGATATAAGATTGCTATTAGTCTTAAAGCGATATAATCTTAAAGTAATATTAGTCCTATAAGTATTAGTCCTCTTTAGCTTAAAGAATAAACTTAAGAATAAGTTTACTTTTAAATAGGCAAATTTATATTAAAGTAAAACCGGCTTATATAAGTTTTTATAAGGTATATATAATATAATCGCTAAGGTTATAATATAATTTCTCCCTTTTTAATAGTTTTATCCTTAAGGCCTATTATCTTAATTAATATTATTCTTTTTCTAATAAGGCCTAACTTAATCCTTTTATTATTATATAGTATTATATCTAACTGTATTTCTAAGTATTCCTCTTATAAGGATTATAAAATCTATATATTTATATTATCTATTAAGTTTTCTAATAAGGAGGCCAATATGCCTTATACTTATTATTTTTATTTTAAGAAGAAATATCTAATATCTATAGACTTAGCTTATTATAGTAACTATATTTACAATTAGAAATCCTATAATAATACTTATATAGCTTCTTCTTATATATTTTTTCTATAGTAGGGTTTTTATACTAATAGGAATATAATAATAAACTTAATAAAATAAAAAAAGAAATTAAAAAGTAATAAGGATTAAGTAAATAAAAATCTTCTTAAACTCTATAAAGAGATAGCTGCATTATAGTTAAGGTTATTATTAGCTGCTAGTTATTTATTATAAATTTAGAAGATTTATTCTTAAGTAAAGTAAAGGCATTCTAAGGCTATTTAATATAGTCTTTAAGAGGCTAATTAATTTAATGCCATTTTATTAAGGTTAAACGCTTATAAAGATATAGTTATTTATAATCTTTAGGTTAATTATATTTCTAATAAGGTAGATTAAGTGTTATAACCCTTGCGGTTATATTATATGCGCCCTATATTTTCATTTAATTAACTATAAGCTTACCCTTAATAGTATAAGCCTTATAAAAGCTTACTTATATAAATATAAGACTTACCCTATAGCTTACTTAGCTTATTATAAGCTTTCTTTAAAAGCTTACCCTAATATAAATAAACCTCTATATATATATATATATTCATTTTAGTATTAAATAGAATTTAGCTTATTAGCTATTAATAAGACTTTTTTACCTAAATATACCTAACTTACTTTATTTACTATTAAGAAATATAATACTTTATAGTACTTAGTATTATGCCCTATAACTCTATTAATATAAACCTAAAACGGTTTAGTTTATTACCTTAAGAACCTTAACTATTATATTAAGCCGTAATAAGTTTAGGTAATAATTTCTTAAAGGCTTTACCTTTATTTAAGACTAATAAAATTTCTTTAGGAGTTATTAGGTATTAATAAGGTATTTTAATAATTCCTATATATTTTTATTTTTTAAGTAGTTTTTCTATTTTACTAAATATATTATTTATCTATTAATTTTCTATATATCTTTAATATCTTCTGCTTTATAGATTTATAATCTATTAATTTCTTTTAATTTATTGCCAATTTTAACTTATATTATATTAGCTGCTAATTTAAGTAAGGAAATATAAAAGATTAAATAGATCCTAACTATTAAAGGTAAGTTTAATTTATAATTATTTATTAATATTTATTTTTTAATTTTATATAGTTTAATATATTTATAGTTAAGTTTATAATTTAATTATTTTATTAAGATATTTTTTATTAATAGGTAGACTATATCTCCCTCCTTAAAGGTAGGTCCTTCTAGCTTCTTAAGGTTATAGTATTTTTCTATTCTTTTTCTAATAAATTCTAATTCTAATTTTATTTCTTTATATAGGTATTTAAGGTCCTTTACTTTAATAATTACAATAGGGTTAATTATTTTTACTTCTTATATATTATAGTATATATCTAAAGTAAATTTAAAATTGGCATAAGTTAGGGTTAACTTTATACTTTTATTATAGGCAGTATTATAGGCTAGTTATATAATAGATAGCTTTTTAACCTAATTATTTTATTTATAATTAATATAGTATTATAAGTATTATTTAAATATTTAATTTATTTATTCTATCTATTTATTTATTTATAGTCTAAAAGCTATTAAAAGATAATAGTTTAATCTTATATAAGAGGTAAGTGCCTATTAAAACTTAGCAGTAAATATTAGTCCTCTATTTAATAATATTTCTAATAGTAGCCTATATATATTAGTAATATATTAATAGAAGATATAAGTAAGTTCTTTTATATTTATTACTTCTCTATAGGGTAAATAATAAGAAAATTTTATAAGTTAATTAATAATAACTATAATACTATTATAGAAGATACCAATTAAGGGTTCTTTTAAAATAGGTAGTTTAGTAATAAAGTCTATTATAATTAAGTCCTAAAGTTATTATATAACTGATAGTACTTATAATATGCTATATAGCTTATATTATTATAACTTTATTTATATATAGATATTATATTATTTAATAACTTATTATATTATCTTTTTTATTTAGTTTATTTTATATTTTCCTTTTAGCCTTTTTATTATTTTAATAATGCCTTAGTGGCTATATAGGGGATATTTATATATATCTTATATTAATTCTATTTTATATTTATTTAATACCTATTGCATTATAATTATATAAGTAATTCTATTTAGTTTATAGTTTTAGCAATTAGCATAAGTATTATCTTTATAAATTAGGCAGTTAAGTTAATTATTTCTTATTCTATTTAGTTCTCTATTATAATTTAAAAGGATATATATTTAGAATTAGGTATTATTTAGTTTATTTTTATACTTAACTATTTAATATAAGTATTTAATATATTTATTTAGGATTTTATTAAGGATATATAATAATCTATATACTATAGGTACTTTAAACTGCTTAACTCCTTTTAGGTTTTTTACTTTAATTATATATTCTTATTTTATTATAGCTTAATTAAACTTAAGTTTTTATTTATAAGTTAATTCTATTAGTAGTTTTAATTACTTATTATATTTTCTAATAGTAGTAATTATTTTAGCTAATTAAATAAATTAATATTCTCCTTTATTATTAACTTTTAAAAGCTTTTCTTTAGCTTTAATAGTAATTTTAATATTATAATTTAATCTTTAACTAATAGCATTTATATATCTATTATTAAATCCTTTATAATATATAATTATAAAGTTAAATTTCCCTATTAAAATATTATTAATATACAGCTGGTCATATAGATACTATATATATTAAGGAGCTTATTATATAACTTTAGTTAATTAACTACTAACTCTATAGAAGGCTATCTTTTTAACTTNTATAGATACTATATATATTAAGGAGCTTATTATATAACTTTAGTTAATTAACTACTAACTCTATAGAAGGCTATCTTTTTAACTTCCTACTAAACTCTCTTCTGCAAAATATATATATTTTCTTTATGCATATTTTAATATAAATAGAGTTTCCTAATATAAGTTATAAGTAGAAAGACTTATAGTCTCTAACTGTCTTAACTATATTTTTTATCTTATTAAATTATCCTATATATATACTATATATTCCCTTAAGGAAAGCAGTCTCTTTTGCCTTAAGCGGGCTCCCTAGCTTAACATAAAGTTCCTTAAGCAGCTACTCTTCCTATTAAACCTATAGAATATATATAGTATCTATAAGGTAACAGCTAAGAATACATAAGACCTTATAGCTAAATATAGCTAGCGCTATATTAATCTTATTAGTATTAGTTATTAAACCTTTATAAACTTAATTTAACTCCTTTTAGTTAAATGTTAATTATTTTAACTTATAAGTAAGGCGTTAATTTGCCCCTAAGGCTAAAGGGAGGCCTAACTATAAGTTATATTAGAATCCGTTTTAGTATGCCTTAGCTGTATCGCTTAGGTCAGCCGGTTATAGGTCTTGGCGGAAGGTTATTATTAATATTTTAGCTATAATTTAGGTTAGCTTAATATATTATATATTAAACTAACCTAAATTATAGCTAAAATATTAATAATAACCTTCTATTAAGACTTATAACCGGCTGACTTAAGTAATATAATTAAGGCATATTAAAACGGTTTTTAATATAACTTATNGGCTAAAGGGAGGCCTAACTATAAGTTATATTAGAATCCGTTTTAGTATGCCTTAGCTGTATCGCTTAGGTCAGCCGGTTATAGGTCTTGGCGGAAGGTTATTATTAATATTTTAGCTATAATTTAGGTTAGCTTAATATATTATATATTAAGTATAAGATAACTTACTTATCTTAATTATCGACTTTACTTTTAGGTTAGTTTAGGTTATTAGATATAAAAGGAAGAAATAGTATTATTGCAATTATTATAGTAAGAGCTTATATTTTTATCGATATAAGGTTTTTAGTTAATTTTAGAGCCTTATGACCTTTCTAAACCTTTTAAATTATTCTCTTTATTATTAGGTTATTAAGGTTTAAAGTTAAACTTACTTCTCTTTCTTATAAAGATAATAGTGCAGCNAATTATTCTCTTTATTATTAGGTTATTAAGGTTTAAAGTTAAACTTACTTCTCTTTCTTATAAAGATAATAGTGCAGCTAAAGGAAATAAAGTTAAATTTATATAAGTATTTAATATAATATAGTTATTATCTATTTAATTCTTATATTATAGTAAAGTATATAATATTTTAATAGTTAGTATAGACTTTAATTTAATAGAGACTTCTTATAAAGTAGTATTAAAATTCCTTAAAGCAATTAATAATAGCTAGGAACTCTTTATTATATATAGGGTAATTAAGTTTTACTTTATATAGCTTATAGAAGTAAAAGGCAATAGGGTATAGGTGTCTTTTTATATCTCTTTAGCTAATTTATCCTCTTAAGGTAAAGTCTAAAAAATCGGTTTTAAGTTTAATTTCTTTTATTAAATTAAATATAATTAATATTAATTTATTAAGTATAGCACTTTATAGTTATTTAAATGCTTATTATGCCTTATTATATTATAAGAACTTATAATCCTTTTTAATAAGTTCTATAAAAGGGTTTATTATTTTATTAAAGTTTTTAATAAATTATTAATAATAATTAGTAAATCTTAAGAAGTTTTATACCTCCTTAATTATAATAGGTATTAGCTAATCTTATATTGCTAATATTTTCTTATAGTCTATTTAAATTTCTTTAAATAAAATAGTATATCTTAAAAAGTTAACTTCTTTTATATAAAAATAATTCTTTTTTAATTCTACTAATAGATTTATATTTTATAGTACTTTAAGAACCTTATAAATATATTCCTTATAGTCTTCTTTATTATTTAAGAAGATTAAAATATTATTAAAGTAGTATATTATAAATATATTAAGGTATTATTATAAGATATTATTAATTATCCTTTAAAAGGTAGCTAGTATATTTATAAGGCTAAAAGGTATAACTAAATATTTAAAAAGTCTAAATTTAATTCTAAAGGCAGTCTTCTATTTATTACCTTCCTTAATATAAATAAGGTTATAGGCTCCTTTAAGGTCTAAGGCANTAGTATATTTATAAGGCTAAAAGGTATAACTAAATATTTAAAAAGTCTAAATTTAATTCTAAAGGCAGTCTTCTATTTATTACCTTCCTTAATATAAATAAGGTTATAGGCTCCTTTAAGGTCTAAGGCAATAAAGATTTATTTTCCCTATAAATAGTCCTTAAGTTCTATAATAAGTAGAAATAGGGTTTAATCCTTAACTATTAAGGCATTTAACTATTAATAGTCTATAATAAGTTATAGTTTTCTATTTTTCTTAGGTATAAATATAATAGGAAATCTTACTAAAGATATTAATTCTTATATATTACCCTTTTATAATTCTTCTTTTAGGTATTCCTTAAGAGTAATAAGTTCTATTTTATTAAGATTATAAATCTTTTAAAAGGGTAGATTATTTAATTTAAATATAATCTTATAGTCCTAGCGGCTATATTATAGTACTTTAGTTTTAAGTTCTTCCTTAAATAATTTATTATAGATATAATACTCTAATAGTATATTCTTAAGTCTATTATTATTTTCTAATAGTCTTAGCTAGGCTTATAGGTTTCTTTTTAAGTTATATAGCTATTTATTAAATATTATAACTATTCTTATTATTTATTATAACTTACCTTTTTTATATTTATATTATACTCTATTTAAAGGTAAGTAGATATTTATTATATCTTTATATCTAACTTTACCGGTTATATTAATTAAAGTTTAAGATCTCTATTTACCGTTTTTTAAATCAGTTATTTCTTTATTTAAATATTTAATAATACTATTAATCTAACTAATTACCTAATTAAAATATAGGTTATAGTATTATAGCTATAGATATCTTAATATTAAGTTAAATCCTAATATAGGGATAATATTAAAGTTAATATTCTATTTATAGGTATTAAGAAATATCTTTAAGTAATTAATCTCTTAAGTAATAACTCTATCTTTATATTTAAATAGTTCTCCTTTTAAGTTTCTTAATAGGTAAGGCTAAGTCTTATCTTTCTATAATAGCTTTAACTTATTAATTATATAAAGGTTAATTATATTAATAGTAGCTCTACTATTTACTAAAGCAGTTAGCTATATTCCCTTAATTTATATTTTTAATTTTAGGCAGTTTAATAGACTATTCTTTTTAATTACTTTTAAAGCTCTTAAGGATCCTCCTTAATATCCTTTTATAGCTTTATTTAACTATAGCTATAATAATATAATAAGCTTTTATTATTTCTTAATAGGTATAGATATTTTAAATTATAATTACTTTTAATACAGTTTAGGTTATTAGGATATTTATATTATTCTTTAAGTTTATATTATATTCTATCTTAGGCTTTTTCTTTTAATATACTCTATAGTTTATATTATCTTAAAGTTTAGGGTTTAAGTATAGCTCCTTTATTAAGGTTACTATATATATCTTATCTTTATTATTATTAATATTATTTACTTTTATTAGTATATTTCTTATATATCTTTATATATTTATAGTAAGTAATAGTATTTTTATACTTTTACTATATTACTAAAAGGTATTTTAATTTATAATTAAAATCTTTATAATTAAGGTTATTTAGGTATTCTCTACTATAAATAAGGCTATATTATTATTTTAATTTATCTTCTTTTAATTCTTTTTAATTCCTTAATATTTCTAAGTTTAATATACTAATTTAGTTAGGGTTATAGTATTGCCATTACTATATAAGGCATTTATTATCCCTATTTCTTACTTTAGGATTTAGTAATCCTTCTATCAGCTAACCTATATATTCTTTCTATTAGTTAATAGTTTTCCTATTTTTTAGGTACCTTAAAGTATTTTCTTATTCTTTTAAGTTAGCTTTAAAATATATTATCTTATTATCTAAATATCTCTTATATAGGTAGTAACCTATTATTTTAATAATAAGGTAAGGTTTTTAAAATTAATATTCCTAAATAGATTAGGGAAAATAGTTATTTACTATTTTATCTTACCTATAGATAGTGCAGTTATAGGCTATATAAGATATCTAGGATAATTATTTATAATATAGGTCTATAGTATACTTCTATATATCTATAAAGGCTTAAATAAGGTCATTTATAAGTTTTAAGCTATATAGTTTATTAAATATAATAGCTTATATATAGATATTATTATCTTATACTATTTCGGCTTATTCTTATACTTATGCAATATATCTCTTAGCTTTATTTACTTATTCTTTTAAGTTCTATTTCTAATATTTATTACTAAAGTCCTTAGTCTATAGATCTTCCTTATATAGTTTTTTCTTATAATAGTTTTCTTTCTTAATTTTTATTATTTTTAATATTACTGCTAGTCTATAGCTTATTAAATAGTTAGGGTCTCTATAGTATTAATTAAGTCTTAACTGTATTATTTATATAGGGATATTATTAATAGCTTTATTAAGAGTAAGCATTTTATCTTATTTAGGGGCAATCTTCTTTCCCTTATATATAATAGTAATCCTCTATTATTTAGGTTTACTTATTATTTTTAATATAGGTTATTATTCCTATTATTATTATTTCCTAAGTTTTTCTACTATTTAGTATACTTATACTTAAGTATTCTTTTTTTCTTAATTTTCTAGCAGTTAGTTATAAGCCTTTTTCTTTTTAGCGGTAATTCTTTATTACTCTTCTTTTTCCTATTATTTTTCTAATTTAATTAAGGCTTATTATTCTTCCTTATTATAATTTATATACTATTTTACTTAAGTTTATTATTTATATTTTATCTAGTTTTAATATTATATAGTATAGATAATTATACTAATAGGTTATATATTATATTTAGATTTAGTTATAATAATTCTTTAGGTTAATTATACCGCTATTTATAGTTCCTTTTCCTATAAGTTAATTTATTAAACTTTCTTACCTTTTAATATTAATTTATACTTTTAGTTAATTTTTATAAAGTTATAGCATTTTAATTCCTTATAACCCCTTTTACTATAATTCTAATATATAAGCTTAGATTTATTAAATTATNTATATTTAGATTTAGTTATAATAATTCTTTAGGTTAATTATACCGCTATTTATAGTTCCTTTTCCTATAAGTTAATTTATTAAACTTTCTTACCTTTTAATATTAATTTATACTTTTAGTTAATTTTTATAAAGTTATAGCATTTTAATTCCTTATAACCCCTTTTACTATAATTCTAATATATAAGCTTAGATTTATTAAATTATATAGCTTTAATAGTTATAAGTCCTATTTAAGTTCTATAGGAAGTATTAATATACCTTAGTTTCCTTTAGTTAGCGCTATTATAATTTCTATTTTAATAGTTTTTATTCTAATTGGGATTATAAAAGCCGCTATACTTATTGGCTTATTTCTCCTTTCTTTATTTAAATTATTAATTATTAATTTCTACTATAATAATTATTAATTTATTTAAGTTTTTAGGTTTATCTTAAATATAAATTATTATATCTTTAACTTTAGCTTTTAGACTTAAGTAGACTTAGGCTATATAGGCTATTTTATTTTAATTAAGCTTAACTGCTTAAAATCGGTATTCTATAAAGTAAGCTATAATTAATCCCTTTTAAGTAAGTTATTAAATCTTTATTTTAACTTCTTACTTTTTATTTATAATTTTAAATATATAAGTAAATTCTTTTTTAAAGTATTTATACTTTTTATAGATATATTTAATTATATCCTTTTTTATATAATAATAGTTATTACTAAAGTTATAAATAATAAGGTCTATAAGTCTTTATGCCTTATCTTTAAGAAAGCTTATAATATATTAGACTTTTAGTTTATTAATATTAAACTAAATAGAATAGTATATTTAGTAATTATAAAGGCTAATAAGAAATCCTTAAAGTTTCTTAGGTTTATTACTATATAGGTTAGGCTAATAAGGTTAAAGGATCTCTTTAAGGTCTTTTCTAAATGCAGTAAGGGATATAATATACTAAATATATTCCTTATAGAGTCTTTAGCTTTTTTTACCTTTTAGCTAAGGTTTTTAATAATACCAATAAGGTTAATTACCTTTTCTTTTAATTTCTTAATTTTAATTTTAACTACCTTAAAGTTAAATTTAGCTATATTAAGGAGATTATTATATTATTTATTTAATTCTTATATTTTTTATTTAAGCTTCTTAACCTTATTTTTATAAGTGCTTAAATAAGCTAATATAATATCCTCTTCTTTTTTATTACTTATATTTATAGGGACTTTAAGTTCCTATTAAAAAGTAGGTTAACTTTTAAGTAGTATAGCCTAGGGATATTACTATCTATAGGGAGTCATAGCTAGTTAAACTAAAGTAAAAGGTGCTATTATATAAGTATTACTTAATATTTATATAGTATAGTCTAAATAAAAGCTATTAATATATAATAGTTAGGGTTCTTAAGGTAATAAATTAGGCTATTTTAAGTTTATATTAGTAAAGTTATAAGGCATAATATTAAGTATTATAAAGTATTATATTTCTTAATAGTAAATAAAGTAGGTTAAGTATATTTAGGTAAAAAAGTCTTAAATTAACTAAAGTTATTAATAGCTAATAAGCTAAATTCTATTTAATATTAAAATAAATATATATATATATATATAGAGGTTTACTTATATTAAGGTAAGCTTTTAAAGAAAGCTTATAATAAGCTAAATAAGCTATAGGGTAAGTCTTATATTTATATAAGTAAGCTTTTATAAGGCTTATACTACTAAAGGTAAGCTTATAATTAATTAGATAAAAGTATAAGGCGCATATAATATAACCGCAAGGGTTATAATAATATCCTTTTCTTCTTTATTACCTATATCTATAGGGACTTTAAGTTCCTACTAAAGAGTAAGTTAATTTTCTAATAATATAGCCTAAGGGTATTACTATTTATAGGGAGTAATAGTAAGTTAAACTAAAGTAAAAGGTACTATTATATAAGTATTACTTAGTATTTATATAATATAGTTTAAATAAAAGCTATTAATATATAATAGTTAAGGTTCTTAAGGTAATAAATTAAACTGTTTTAAGTTTATATTAATAGAGTTATAAGGTATAATATTAAGTATTATAAAGGGTTATATTTCTTAATAGTAAATAAAGTAAATTAAGTATATTTAGGTAAAAAAGTCTTATTAATAGGTAATAAGCTAAATTCTATTTAATACTAAATAAATATATATATATTAATAGTTAATATATAAAAGTAATAAGATATAGGATTACTATCGGCCTTAAAGTAATATAGTCCTAAAGTAATATTAGTCCTATAAGTATTAATCCTCCTTAACTTAAAGAGTAAACTTAAGAATAAGTTTACTTTTAAGTAGGTAAGTTTATATTAAAGTAGAACCAACTTATATAAGTTTTTATAGGGTATATATAATATAACCGCTAGGGTTATAATATTAAATATATTAACTTATTAATTATAAGGTTATTATTTTTAAGGTCTTTATAATATATTTAATAAGTAGGTAAGCTAGATAAGTAGGTAAGCCACTTTTTATTACCTCTATAATATAATTACTTCTAATAATATTATAGCTAATTAAATTAATTAAAATTACTTATTATATTCTTCTATATTAACCTTAAGTACCTCTTAATAGGTCCTTATATTATACCTAGCCTTACTATAAGTCCTATAATACTAAACCCTTAGCTAATTTAATCTTCCTTAATTACTACTTTTTAATAACTTAGCTGCTATTTATATATTAATATCTATCTAATTAATTAATTATAATATATTTTCTATAGTTAAAGGCCTTCTTCTTTATAGTCTATTTTTTTTCCCTTTTTAGTATTAGCCTATTATTTAATTCTCTTATTTAAGTTATATTATTTTATCCTTTAATAAGACTACCTTATAAATAAAAATACTTACTGCCTTTTTAAAATGCCTAATAGCATTAAGTATTAACTCTAATAAGCTACTTTTATAATTAATAATCTATACCTTAAGATATTTAAAGTAAGATTAGGNATTTTTTTTCCCTTTTTAGTATTAGCCTATTATTTAATTCTCTTATTTAAGTTATATTATTTTATCCTTTAATAAGACTACCTTATAAATAAAAATACTTACTGCCTTTTTAAAATGCCTAATAGCATTAAGTATTAACTCTAATAAGCTACTTTTATAATTAATAATCTATACCTTAAGATATTTAAAGTAAGATTAGGCCTTTAGTATTATCTTTAAGGTCTTTAAAGCCTATAGGGTTAAAGGTATAATAACCTCTATAGGAGGCATTAGGGTCTATAATTATATATCTATCTTAAAGATAATATTTTTTAAATTAAAGGGAATAAGCCTAACTCCTTTAAAACCTCCTTAAATATTACTTTTTATAATAGTAGCTTAATAGGCTATATAAAAGGTAAAAAAGAATTTAATCTTAAAAATATAGTTTATAAAGTATTTAATTAAATACTTTATTTCTTACCTATAAGCCTTTTTTAATAGCCTAAAGTAATTAATATTAAAAGGCTAAAGTAAATAAGAGGCATAAGTAAGTACATAAAGTATAATAATCTTCTTTTCTTTATAATATCTTATAAACTTAGCTAAATAGTAGCTTTTATAACTATTAAGGATTAAAAGGCAATATTAACTGACTAATTAGTCCTTTATTAACCGATTAAAGTGCTTAAGCTAATTAAGACCTAGCTAGTTATTAGTCTATTTATTTTTACTTAATATAATAACTTAATTGCTTAATAGGTTATATTTTTAATATTAATTAGTAAGGTAATATTAGCTTAAGCTAATAATAAATAGTAAGATTAATTAACCTTTTATATTAATTGCCTTAATTATAGTAATCTATTTATAATTCCTAGGCTAAACTTTCTTTAATATCCTTTACCTATAGGACCTTATAATAACTATTTTAGACTTAATTATACCTATTATAAAGCCGATCTTATTAAAATTCTATATATCGGCTAATATAATACTATATTTTATAACTATATTCTTTATAAGGCAGAATTAATTATAAATAATAGTTAGGTTTTTATATTTAGCTCTCTTATAGTTATATTTTTAAAATTAATATATCTTAAGCTTTAATTACTATTAAATAAAGTTATAAACCTAATATATATTAATAGGTAATATATTATAATTAGTAAGTAAAGAATTAGCTATTTTTTCTATAAAATTATATTATAAAGGAAATCCTTATAAATTTAAGTTAAAGATAAATTAAACTATTATTTACTCTTTAAGNGCAGAATTAATTATAAATAATAGTTAGGTTTTTATATTTAGCTCTCTTATAGTTATATTTTTAAAATTAATATATCTTAAGCTTTAATTACTATTAAATAAAGTTATAAACCTAATATATATTAATAGGTAATATATTATAATTAGTAAGTAAAGAATTAGCTATTTTTTCTATAAAATTATATTATAAAGGAAATCCTTATAAATTTAGGTTAAAGATAAATTAAACTATTATTTACTCTTTAAGATTAAATAAATTCTATAATTTAATAGTTATATTATATATTAATTAAATTCCCTTTTAATAGCAATTTAAGGTATAGCAGTTAACTTAATATATAATTACCGCCTTTTAGATATTTAATTTTAAATTATTTTAAAGGGCCTAAAGGGTAAAAAGGATCTTAGCCTTATATAAAGACTATAGCATATTGGATTATTAATAAATATTAAATTGAGTGCTGATAATATAAGGTGAGGGATTTTTAGCTCACCTGCTTATCTGGCTCACCTGCTTATCAAATACGTTAATGGCAAAAGCATAGCTAAGTAACTATTCAGGTACCTGCTTGCAGGCCTATAATGACTTAAGCAATAGGCTCAGATGTTAGATAACATAAAATATAGCCACGGGTGGTAAAACCTCTCATCATCCACTATATCAATAACCTCAGGCAGATATCTAGTATGCCATTCCTCTTGAAGGGCAGGATTAAATTCCTTATCCACAATACCCACTCGCCGTGCCTTACAATACTCCCAATACGAAGGATACCATCCTGATTGGCCCCAATCAAGAATCCCCACGACCTTTGGGTTAGGGCCACGCGATAACAGTATATTGGGGGGACAAAGATCGTTATGGGTAAAAATAATCGGAATATCGTCGCTAATGTCGATTCCACATGTATCATGGAACTTTTGTACTGCATCTGCGCCTAGGAACGGCCCTACACGCTCTGGCTGGCCAGCAACGAAAATGTCGTTTAGTGGGCGCTTTCCTACACTCCCTGTTTGTATTAGACTAAATGGGATATGGGAAGGCCATTGTACGATAACTTACCAATATATCTGTCTGATTCCTGGGTCAAAGCCCTCCAGGCATTCACCATAGATCTTAGCTCATTGCAGACAGCCTGCCGTTCGCTTTCATTCATGGTGCTAAATCTTGCCTGTAGAGTATCACCCTCGACCAGAGACATGTATATGAACTTTTGGCCGCTATCATCAGCCCAGCCGAAGACCTCAGGGACTGGGACACGGCCTTGCAGTCGCTCACGCATCAATACTTGGGCCTCAACCTCGGCGATAGTAACATCGGCTCCATACTTGACGGCTAGTCCCAGGGATGGGACGATAACGGGGGGTGGATGGTTTAAGGATACGGCACGGCAGTGGCCAGAGGCCTCATTCAGGGCTCTGATCTCTGCCGGCGAGGGTAGCGCGGGCGCTCTGCGCTCTTGGAAGAAAGTGGACTGGGGGAAGACCTTGGCGGTTGGTGTCGGTGCGGAGCACGCGCTTAGCTCTGGGGTATCATTTGTCGCCATCGAAGCTGAAGAGTGGCTAGTGTTTCCGGGCGCTAGATGTGATGCTGAGTTGAGATTCCTTGACGAAATATGAGGGGGATTGCGGGCGGTAAGTATAGCAGTCCTGGTTGGCTGGGTCAGTTGGATGGAGTAAGGCCCGTGGTCTTCTGCCAAGGTTGACCGCCTAGTCGCGACCATGATGACACCACAACGACCCGCTTGCCCCAGGCACCTGAGACTTGGTTGAACTAACACAAAAAGCCAACGGGCTAACAACCTTAGAAAATCGAGATTCAGTCTAATCACCCGTTCTATTTTGTCGCGCGGCAGAAGCGTATGATTATATTTAGACAATGCTCTGCTCCCGATGCCCTCCATTTCGGAATGGTCAGAGGTATAAAGCTCTGCCCTTCAACTAAGACAATGTCTTCACAACTCAGCATCCGCACTCTTCTTCTCTACTATATTCCCTCTGTCGACTTCTTGTTAAATTCGGTTTCTGTTTTCATTCCTTTTTTTCTTCTTTTCTGCCAGATAAAGAACGAATAGAGCAGTATATAAAGATGCCTCCTCCTCCTCCTCCTCCTCCGCCACCATCCTTCAAAGCTGTTGTTCCTGCCTCCGGTCCAGCGCCACCCGTCGTTGCCAACAAAGGTCCAGCTGGAGCCTTGTTGGTTGAGTTGATTGTATACAACGGCTCTCCTTTCAAGGACCATTGGGCATACTTTGTACGATCAAGCTTTCACCCCTCCATTGGCGTCATTATCCACGCGACAGGTGATGTCAGGAACGGCTTCAGGTTCGAGGTCAAAAGGAACTATGATTTCGCAGTTACTTCCACTGTACCTACATCTAGGATTCCGCTGCAGTGGATTGACGGCGAGTTCCTTAACGAAAAGGCTATGCTTAACAACGGCGTCTACAAGGCTGATAACGCTCCTGTTTGCCCCTTTGAGGAAAGTGTACACAAAGTCAAGGCACCTGGAAAGTCACTAAACGCTGCCAGTCAGAGTGTAAGCCCCCCTTCATAACCATCAACATACTATAAGCAACAGCCAATCACAATCTGTGGTATGGCTAACATCGAGACTTGTAGGGTGTCCCTCAAAAGAGGGTTGTGCAGAGGAATTGCCAGACATGGATCGTTGAGTCCGCCGATCAACTGGTCGCAGATCGTATTCTCAGTCCACAGGTTGCCGCTTATCTGCATGCAATCAAGCAGTAAATTAACTACTGAGAGGTTGGTTTTATGGTGGTAAAAGCGGCCGGGTAACTGATAAGCGCATAACCGGTTATGCATTTATCCTTAAAAATGCCACATAATCGGTTATATATTTATTATAATTATATAAGTTATTTTAATATAAGGGATTATATGGCCTTAACTGATTATTTAAATACTATAAAATATATACTTTTTATCGCCTAATTGCCTTATATAACAGTTAGGTTCTTAAGGTAATAAACTAAACCGCTTTAAGTTTATATTAGCTGAGTTATAGGGTGTAATATTAGGCGTTATAAAGTATTATATTTCTTAATTATTAATAGAGTAAGTTAGGTATATTTAGGTAAAAAGGTCTTAAATTAACTGAAGTTAAATATCTAATAAGCTAGGCTCTATTTAATATTAAATAAATATATATATATATATAAGGATTTATCTATATTAAAGTAAGCTTTTAGAAAAGGCTTATAATATCTTAGGGGAACTATAGGGTAAGTCTTACTTTTATATAAGTAAGCTTAATAAGGCTTATGCTGGTATGGGTGAGCTTATGGTTGATTGGATGAAGATATGGGATATATGTGACGTAACCGCGAGGGTTGTAACAACTCTATTACGCTTATAGCTGTCTTCATCCTGACCTGGTTGCACCGTGTTGACGTATTGGAACCCCATCCCAGCTTCTCCGTGCATAACTACAGCTTGCCCTGAAAACGCGAATTCCATTGAGAAACCGGCCTGTCTATTGATCGCTCCAGTTATCACTCCATTGAATGCCGTCTGTGTTTGGCCGGCGAACTGCTGGACTCCGTTCGACAATATTGACCTGCCATTTGAGGCAGTGCTATTACTGCGGCTCTGGTCTGGAACACCGGTTGGACAAAGGATTGAGGTTTCATGGCTCTTTGCTCGACTCATTGAGTTACGGGATCTTCTGTTATGACTTTAGCTTGCTAATTTCCAATCACCTGAATGATTCCATCTTCACTATGATAATTTTCGCCATCTTCGTTATTAGGGTCGCGGTCGTGAGGTTCATCGTCAAGCCGCAGGCCCCCTCGATTTTGGCAAAGCCACGGATGGTAGATGGATCGGTCGCTGCCTCAATCTCCTCATACGTGACCTCATTCTCTCCCCAAGTATGCGACAAAATCGCATAAGGAAGGGCTTGACTACAGAAATAATCATGAAGCAGGTATGTTCCAGTATGGAGCAGCCGCATCATTAAAAAGAAAAGGCTGAGACTTTTTACTGACTTGTAGATTGTAAGAGGGCTAGATAAGTAGCAGTGCGCCTCTATATTATTGGGCATCCATAGAAAGCTTTGTGGCTTTCAGGCGGCTTCGCATTTAATATCCCTGCAGATTTCACTATACAGCTTGGCGTAGTTGAAAGCTAGGTAAGTTGACATCTATTTCATCATGTAGCTTCTTACTTTGCTTGTTATCATCAGTCAGTTGAATGAATCAATTGGATTTAATTAGTTAAATTTCAAAGGGAGCTGTGAAATCTGGATTGAAGGAATCTCTCTCGACCCCTCCTTCTCCCCAGTTTATACCGTCTCCTCCGTTCTTGAAGGGATTCTCTCCAACTTCGTACAGGAAAGAATGAACCATATCGTCAATCTCAACATATCGACCTTGATCCAAACAGATCCCCGAGGTGCTGACTTTCATGTGTACCTTAGGTCTTTGTCCTACAGGTCTCATGCGCCAATCTAGTTTGGTGCGCATCTTTTCAAGTAGCCCCTGGTAGTCATCATCTGTGTTAGCCCATGCCAAGTGACTCAGCTCAACTGATCGCAGAGATGTTGGCAGGGCGGCAAGAAATGGAATCAGGTCGTTTTGTGTGACAAGCATGTTGGATATGCCGAAGTGCTGCAGATTCGGCCACTGGTCGATAGGGAAGATGGTTCGCAGCGGAAACGCTTTCTCTGTCAAGTCACCCTCGTCGATTTGTGAGGCTCCACCATCAACTATATCAGTTGTGGTACGTAGAGTGACATGCCTGAGATTCTTTGCTTGTGCTAGAGCTTCGCGCAGAAGGCCGCTTCGAAACGACACCCAGCTAATATTGTGATTTTCGATAAATCCTGTAAATAGATCAAGATCTACTCGACGGAAACCAGGCCGTTGTAGTAAGGCGACCAAGTCATCATACTCTTGAGATCGTTGATCAAAGAGGCGGCAATTTATTCCTGTAAGTACCTCATTGCCGCCAACTCTGAACTCAGTGACATTGTGATCTTGGGCACATTCGACTAGAGCCCGTAAAACAACGCGGAAACCCCGCCATTTGGCCCTGTACTCCTCAGGGCTACATTTGTACATCCAGTAACATTCGCTGTCTCCAATTGGGATACTATCATCGGTTACCCAGGGATACTCGTCATTTTCCATGTTGTCGTTTGCGAAGTGCGGCCATTCCTTTGGCAGAGGATAATCAAACCGAGGAGGAAAGGCTCTGATCATGGGTGTTCTGTACATCGGCGCGCCTATACGGCCATGGGTAGAAGGCGTAACGGTAACTCTCTTCAGGTTAGGAAATCGTCGTAGGCCATATTTGAAAGCCACAATATCGGCATTTGATTCAAGAATTTGACGTTGGTCTTCTAAAAGATCTTTGTAGTAGTCCCATGACTCTTCCAAGCCTAAGCTGTCAATCGCCGGGCCACTCCGGTCATCCCATCCGGGTTCTTCGCTATCCTCACGACGCGCCTTGAACCAGAGAGGACATCCGTTGTCGGTCATGATATCATCCGCATTACCGCTGTACCAAAATCGGTCCCTCTCTACACTGCTTTCGGGGCCGGTAGACAGCCGAGCATCGTCCCAGATGATCTCAGAAATAGTATGTCGATGAATTTCACTGTCTGCAATTGCACGGAAGACCTCGATGTTGAGAGAATTGGCAGAGATGAAGACTCGGTCAATGCTGAAGGGAACAATCTCTTTCAGAGTCGAGCATGTTGCGCGGAGGCTTTTATGGGAGCTTTTGTCTAGATAACATACAATGTTGTCGTGAATCTCGGTGGGCAGCTGTAAAAGGCCAGTCGCGGCGTTTGAGGCTGAACTTGCCATATTTGCAGTTGTGAGGTGCTGTGCAAGTGGCCCAGGGGAATAAAATCGATGGTGCAGACGAAACCTACTTTCTCACCGACTGAAGGTGGATAAAAGCTCAGATGTCTGTCTAGGCAGAACTACAGCTCACCTTCGACCCATTCAGAGAGACTAGAATGGGGACTTTGGTCCACTTAGTTTAATGACAAGTTGAACTGAAGTGCAATCGCACTTGTTTGCCAAAAAGGAAGCATTATGCGAGGCAAGAAACACTTTCGTCATCGCTGACACCCTTTACAGAACTTTAATAACTAAGGTTGTATCACAAAAGGTGCAGAGAGACCTTGATTTCCTGATTTCTTAGTCGTAATTCTTAAGCTAATTAACCCCGCAATTCGCTATGTCGATCACAACTACAGATACCTATATAAGACCATTCGCATCATTACTCAACGTCCAAGGTAAATCCTTTGCAGCAGATTGAACCAGCGGTCTGCATACCTATCACAATGGCGCCTATGATAGCCATTTTGCTAACGGCAGTCTATCTCACGTTTGTTCTGGGCGACTCGTGTCCTGTCATCACACAACAGCTCAGCGACCCGCCTTACGAAAACTATTTTTACTCAGACTGTAACACCGATGCCCAGGTCGTTGTTACAAGCCCTCTTCCCGATAGCAATCTTTCAATTATCGGTCCAAGATTGATTGTCGCATGGCCTGCCGGAAACAGTGGAATATGTACTTTCTTTGAACCGCAGGGTGACAAGAATGGTACATTGGCTATTGAGCTAGTCAACTCAACCGTTGGTTCCCCGCTTGGTGTCATCAATCGCGATGATGAAGATTCAGACTATCCCTTTGTTGGAATAGAGGGCGTTTTATCTTTCAACGCTTCGGCCAACTTGACAGTGGCGATATTGGGGAGTATTCGGAATATTCGAGATTTTACTGAAGGACCAAGTATCCTCAGTCCTGTGATACAGAACGCAACCAATATCACAAGAGCCAAGAATGGAGGTGTTCTAATATCCCGGCTGTGGCTGGACAACATCACCACCACGAACCTATCGCTGGAGCCATGGGAGAACAAACAGAGCACCATGGCGATTGACAACGATACTATTAGCTTTGGGGCTGGTTTTTACCATTTTGCAGCGTCTTTCAACTACCCTCAGCTCAAACAGCTGTCGCCGCAACAGGTTCTCAATAACCAGTCCCAGTCTTTGGCAAAGAAAGAACAGTCTCAAGTCAGATCTTTATCATTCTTTTCATACACTGATAAGCTCCTCGCAGGCGGCTGGCGATTCTTGACGTACTTTGGTCGGGACACCATGATCGCTGCATTACTACTCGAGCCTGTTCTGAGCGCAGGGAACGGCTCAGCTTTGGAAGCAGTCATTGGGGCAGTCTTGGAACGAATCAACCGCACAGATGGGTCTGTTTGCCATGAAGAGACTATCGGCGACTATGCGACATTTCTAAACCTACAGAAAGGCATTGTATCCACCGCGCCCGGCTTTACGTATCCCATGATTGATGCCGACTTCTTCTTGCCAGTTCTCATGCAACGTTACTTTGACGCGTTACCAGGCAGAGTCAAGCCACTTCTGAGTACAAAGGCGGGTGAAGTTGACGTACAGAATCGGAATTTGACATGGGGCAGTCTGAGCTACATCAACGCCCAGAAGATCATGAACATCACAAAGGCGTTTGAAGACGAGCAGGCAGTGAGGAATCTTATCCAACTCAAGAAAGGCGAAATGGTCGGTCAATGGCGCGACTCAAGTTATGGACTTGCAAACGGCCGGATCCCTTTCGATGTGAACTGTGCACTTGTCCCAGCAGCACTTTACGCTATCTCAAAGTTATCGAAGGTTCCAGGGGTATACCCGAATAACTCTTTAACTGCGGAGTGGGCTGAAACTGCAGAAAAAAGGGCAATGATCTGGGAAGATAATACCTTACCACTCTTTGAGTACAATGTTACAGTCGACGAGGCTACTTCGCGCCTGGAAGACTACGTAGACAAAAACACATTTTATGACGGCCCAACAAACTCAAAGTCACTATCTAACTACTCATCTTCTGGAAGATTGGTAGATTATGCCCTGGCAATCAATACCACCAAGAACCCAGATAAGATTGAGATCACACACACCGACACGGCATTTCGTCTGTTCCTACTTAACTCGACAAACGATGAGCAGCTTACTACATTCTTGAATGCCACCGCAAATGCGATCCTTCGTCCTTTCCCCGCAGGCCTCAGCACACCATACGGCATCGTTGTAGCGAACCCAGCATTGGCTGAAAACGAAGAGATAACTGCTGGCTTCACGAATTCTGCTTACCATGGGACTGTTGTGTGGAGTTGGCAACTAGCATTGTTGGCGAAAGGTATTGAGCAACAACTCGCAAGGTGTCTCTCATCAGAGTCCAACAAGAATGCTCCTGAATTCTGTAGCGACGACGGTGTTCACACTGCTTTGAAACGTGCGTATAACCATCTGTGGGATATAATTGAGAATAACAGCGAGCGACTCCAGTCGGAGGTCTGGAGCTGGAGTTACAGTAAGAAGGGTGGATACCGGTTTGCACCTTTAGGAACTTTACCTCCTCCGCCTGGATTGGGATCTGGAACAGAGAGTAACGTGAGGCAGCTATGGAGTTTGACATTCCTTGCAGTCAAAAGAAAAAAGTCTTTTGCGTGACGTGAGCTTAAGTTTTATTAGTTTGTTAGCTCCGAGTCTCAAATTAGACGCTATTAAGGTCGTCATAGTTTAACAAATGTAATTAACTAAGTACAGGCCCAGCAATTCCAAAATCATTATTCAAGGCAACTCAGTTGCCGACAAAGATATGCACTTAAACCTAATTGATCAGCCGTTGGAAGATGAGAACATTCGACTCGCTCGTTTCATCACTATATCTCGCCGTCGTTCTCGCATATAGCGTGAATCCATTTCTCTCAATCACTTCAAGCAATGCCAACAGCTTCAACTGTGTCTCGTCGTCATCTTGGCCGACGCCTCGCCAAGGAAACCCTTTAAATTTGATTTTCGCTCGTTCTGCGGTAATTTCATGTCTCTGAATATCTGTGACGAAAGCTGCAACAACATCATTGACGAGGTCACCAGGTGGAGAGTTTAGAATCTTGAGCTTGTCGCCGCCGTGAAAGGAAACGTTGAGCCACTCGCATGGAGGTAGGTGGTGGTATTGCTTGCGGAACACAAGTGCATCTGAATTATTAGATTAATATGGCATCGTGACTCTGTCGCTGTCGCTGTCCCTTTACCTTTTGTTCTTATTCTCTTACTTATCTCAATAGCAGAATAAATCACCCAACCCATATCGTACAAAGCTTGGATCATGCGAAGTACGAGCAATAGCGACTCTTCACTACCGTTTGGATCGTAGCCCCAGGGGTGGCCTTTTAGTTTGAACTCTCTGGAATACTCTCGGGGATAGACTGTCGTAATACCTTTCGGCCAGTTCTTTCTGACCACTTCATGGAGCTCGGCTATTTCTGATTCCGAGAAGTTGATCAAATTAATTCGGTCAAGCGCGTTGCGTGTCACGGTAGCAAATTGGCTCTTGGAGACTGAAGCTCTCTGCATAGCCTGTCCGAATTTTGGTGGAGGTGGACTTGATGTCGACGAGTCGACCTCTTCGTAGAAAGCGGCTTTCGTCTTTTCAGACATCTTGGTGGTTGTCTTGGAAAGACTTCACTGCAGTTGGTGATGGGCTTCGGGGCATTTAAGTGCTTCGTCCGGTGACATCACGTCAGCCACAATGATAAGAATCAAGATCCTACAGGTGTAAGGATTGAGGTCACTGGGTTGAGGCGGTGCGGGGGCTTATGCGCTGGGAACCAATCAATTGGATAAGTTATGCATGGGATGCGTCGCAGAAACATCACTGGATAGACTAATACCTCTGCAATAGAGTGGTTGGGATAAGCAATTACGCCTAGGTTGTGGTGTACAGCTATCTGATCCTATGGCTATGCATATCTACTTTTAGAAACACACTGAACTAATAACCTGGATGACCTTCTATCTTATCGCTAAATTGTATCCTACCTGGACGATGTGCTTCAATCAACGTCACCGGCTAATACGCGATTGTGGTCATTCACGCCCTTCAGCGCGGGGTATATGACTTCAATTGTTTCGAGAGTGCTTGGAAGGCCTCTTTACAAACCACATTGCCTAATAAACTCACTGACATAGTTACAGTCAAATTTCCTATTTCTGCACAAGACAGCAAAATATTCAACTCCGCCGCTTCCATGGCTACCGAAGAAAGCAATCCTATAACGCTCAAGGCTCAATGCCTTTGTAAAGCATTCACGTTCAGCGCTGAAGTACCTCGCCAACACTTACCTCTTGAGGGTTTCATGTGTCACTGCAAGTCGTGCCGAAACGTCACTGGAGCCATGTACAGCAGTGATACGAACTGGCCTGGTCCACTCGATGAAGTACTCAATTCGGACCTCAAGCGTTACAAGTTTACCTCTAACGTCACCTTGATGTTTTGCGGTACTTGCTCTACGCCTTTGTTCTGGAATGAACATTACCCAAACAAGCCCGAGCATCTCAGCGTGTTTACGGGACCTCTACAAGATGTTGGTATCGCTGGCCTGATCAAATTCGTGGACCAGATATTTCTGGGCGATACTGAAGACGGCGGCGTTTCTCCGTGGTTACAAAACGTCAATCACGACGGTTCGAAGGCACAACTTTGGAAAGGCAGAGCAAGAAAAAGTGAAGAGTTGCATGATGACTGGCTAAAGGGCCTAGGAGGCCTGGTTTCGGGAAATATCAAGAACGAAGGCATTCCTCTTCATTGTCGCTGCAAAGGAGTCCAATTTGTGTTTCGCCCAGCCAATGTGGACTTTTCAGTTATGGACACCAGCTCTGTACCATTTTTCATCGACCCAAAGTCGCACAAACATCTTGCAACCCTCGACCCATGCAACTCATGTCGCCTATCCTGTGGGGTTGACATGATGAACTGGACATTCGCCCTTCCAGCGCAGATAGAGTTCGCTGAAAAATGTGGCGAAACAGGATTTCCTGAAAACACTCACGAACTAAGAGATGCTGTACAAAGCCCCAAAAGGGATTCTCGATATGGTACTCTAGCCATGTATCGAAGTTCACCAGATGTCCAGCGTTATTTTTGTTCGCAATGCTCTGCTCTGGTATTCTACACAACCGACGACCGTCCACAGGTGATTGACGTGGCGGTTGGTCTTCTACATGCCCCAGAAGGCGCTAGAGCGGAGAGCGTTTTGGTATGGCATCTAGGTGCAAAGATGATGGGTGAAGATGACTTTGGGAATACTTGGAGAGGTGCATTTGTAAAGTCGGTAAAGGAAGGGTCAGAGAAGTGGAGAGTAGAAAAAGGTTACCCGAAAACGTGGTCAAGACTGGCGAGGGAGAAAGCGCAGAGCGAAGCATAAGTGGGCGCTCCTCTACACATGGTAACGGCAAGTAGTCAACCAGGGGCTACCAGATAACTATAGACTCGCGGCAGAACTTGCATCGTCTATCCATTACGTTCCATGGGAATCCACTAAAGCTCTCCGTTCATACCCTTGAGTGATCGTCCGTCGGTTTCAACATGCCCTGTGCCTTGTCAACGTTGAGATAAGTGAGGGTTTGATCATCAATGCCTGCCGGCGCTCGCATAAGCCATATATAAATACCATCGAAATTATGGCTTTCGTCCATAAACAACATAAATCGGCCACCATCCATGTATCGCTCGATTCTTCATATCTCTCCTAACATCCACCAAAAAGACCTCGACCTCTTCCGCAGTCCAACCCAAAGCACGGGTGAAAAGAGCAAGACTCAAGCCCGAAGCTCCATTTCCGAGGTTTTCGTAGTTCCATAAGCCTGTTCACTGTGTCAGGAAAGCTCGCGCAGGATGATTATTGGTGGACACTCACCCATCTCTTTGAACTTGGGATCACGCGGCCAACTGTTGGACGGCCACTTGTAAATGGTTTCCACAACATCAACAAATCCTGCATCCAGTAGCTGCTGCTTATACCGTGTGCAGCTGTCCAGAGGAGCTCCAAACTTGTCAGCTGCCTCAAGCATCAAGTCGCCCCATTTTGAAGCTGCGCATCCCTCGGGAATAGTGTCGTCGTCGGATCGAAGTTCGAGAAGGATATCTGCCAGTTCAAGCCAACCACCTGACTCCAGGTTACTTGATAAAGTTTAACATATATGCCATGGGAAAAAATAAATGTCGCTATGGACTTACTCATAGCTTTGCTGAATAAACTTGGGCCAATCTCGAATTGATCCCGTAAGCATGCGGCCATGGATAAGATCAAACTTGTATGAGAAAGTCCAAGGATCTTCTAGATCATCGATATAGAAAGTTAGATTGGGCGGAACGCTAACACACAGGTAAGCGTGAGGCTTAACAGGCAAAGAGCAAACTCCTTACAAGCTTGGCTGTGTAGGGCTTAGATCAATGCCGACGACCTATAAGCAAGTCAGATAGTGTGTTCATGGAAAGAGCCTCATCCTGCTTGCTGATGCAGTTTATGGTAATAGTCTATAGCAGTCAGACGGGATATCGCCTTACCTGTGTCTCGGGATGATCTTCCGCTACAAGCGAGTGAATTTTGTAAGACAAGTGATCAAACATAGTTGAAGGACTCGGAACACCAACCGTAATCCATAGCCCATACACCCGTCCCTGTTCCAGCGTCTAGGACCCTTCGAAGCGACCCTTGGTTACTGGATGGATGATTGGTAAGTCTGCCGTCAAACGTCAAGGTAAAAAGCATATGCTGCAAGTCTACCATGTCACGCACGTGTCAGTGGAGTATCAACAAGGATTATGCCGAGACATACCGAGTCGATCATTCTCTGTCTGTGCAGACAAAATCTAGAATCAGCTGATTGTTTCGTTATGCAAGGTTAAATCGGTATGCCTCGGCATACAGCCAAAAATGGACAGGTCGTATCATACCTCATCATTTGGAAGCACATATTCTGTGTCCTTATTGTCAGTCATGCCATGTTCAAATGTGAATGTATGCGATAACTCACTTCCTTCTTTGAAAGCATGGTATGTTCTGCCATTCTCTTCCCGATGTCTCATGATACTTGAAGCAAGTGATTCCGACGAACTTGCGAGGGACTGAGGCATGAACTTTAGTATAGTACCGGAAGCGCAAGCAGAAGAAATACAGACTTACCACAGCAAGCGCGGAATCGGCATCGCTACCGGTGTCATCTTGGGATGACTATAGCCAATAAGGTCGAGGTCAGCATATGAGTTTCAAGCCCGCACTGCAATTGACCCGCCCGCAGCATAGGCTTTATACTGACATCGGCGACCAAACGATCATGGTGGTCGTCTGGTCGTTCTTCAGATCGACGGCGAGGAGAAGACATTATTGTCGTGTCTCTGGGAACAGTCGGTCGCGAGAGCAAGATGTCTTTGCTGGTATAGTGTCAAGGGCTCGCTGCCGTAAGAAAATTGGTGTGCAAATGCTCACCTATTTGTCTGCCGCTGCTTGAGCTTGGTCAGCCCCTGTCAATCAACCACGGAAGCGAATAGGCCCGGATATTCACAGTGTCCGCTTCGGAGCGAGGTCTTAGATTGGACGTCTTAGCAGGGGTTGCTGCAAGCCCTCGCATTCCGAGGTGTCACAGAGGCTTGGTGGAAAGGCTTCCCATTGGCGTGTTCTATCTCACTGCTCCAAAGACGGTAAGGATCGCCGCTTTTATGTCTTACGACGGCAACTGATAACAACAAGTTTTCACCAGCTTCCAGGTCTTCTGAGCCAAGGATCAAAGTTTGAGTTGACAGGTGAAAGGGCACACACTGTACAATCGTTCACACCTTAACGGACCAGGGTTATGGGTACAAAGTGTAGGGTCAGTGAGGCACAGGAGGAGCGTCAATTTCACTCATAAAGGACAAACATGCACTTTGGGGATGCACTAGCCATCCAACTGCATCCATTTCAATTTGTTTCCTCCGCCACTTCTTTAACTCTTGGCGATGGGGTACCTCCAACTGGATTCTCGAGCGGTTGCTCTTGTCGGGATCTTCATTGTTGTTGGTTATGTTGTCTTAACTCTTCGCCAATGGGCGCGTCTGCGACATTTCAAAGGGCCCGCATTGGCTGGTTTTTCTCAATTATGGCTGATTTCCCGGGTCGGGGGCGGCCGCACTCATCTTGACCTCTGGGAAGCATGCAAGAAATACGGTAAGTTGGTCGGTCATCTGACAGTTGATTCACATAATACCCGGTTCCTATCTACCACCTTGGCAAGAGCCTTGTTTATGCATCTGAATGTTTCAAGATCCAATATTTGCTTTGTGTACTTTCTGCAACAACTACATCATGATCTCGTCAATTGACGCCACCTACAGGAGACATCGCCCGTGTGGGACCTAACGATCTCATTACATCTGACCCAGACTTGATGAAACACATGCTCAATGTCCGCACACGATTTCAACGCTCAAGCTGGTATGATGCTATGCGTCTGGATCCAACAAAGGACAATGTCCTGTCGCAACGCAATGATGACCTGCACGCCAGTACTCGATCCAAGATGGCGGCAGCTTATTCGGGCAAGGAGGTAGACAACATTGAGACGACCGTGGACACCAACGTTGAGCGTTTGATCCATTTGCTTGATACTGAATACGTCTCCAAGAACAGACCTTTCGACTTTGGCTATAAAGCCCAGTATTTTACTTTGGACGTTATCTCGGCCCTAGCTTTCGGCGAACAATTCGGTGATCTGGAAACTGATTCAGACGTCAATGGCTACATCCAGGCAATGGAGGAGAGCATGCCTACTATTATTGTGACCACTGTAATGCCCTGGATGATGAAACTATTGCAGCTGCCTATCTTCAAGCCTATGCTGCCTTCAGAGAAAGACAAGGTCGGCGTCGGCAGGGTCATGGCGATCGCCAAGAAAGTCGCAGCTGAGCGTTTCGGTCCTAATCCCAAGGAACACAGAGATATGATCGGCTCATTCATCGCCCGAGGATTGCTTCAACATGAAGTTGAATCTGAGATCTTGATGCAAATGTAAGTCGTGACAATTGGGTCTGTCTATTTCTGCCCATCGCAAATTGCTGACTTGCAACAGCCTTGCTGGAGCTGATACAACGGCGACGGCCATAAGAGCAACTGTACTATATATCATTTCTACGCCTCGAGTCGTTGAGAGGATGCGAGCAGAGATCGACCAACACAGGCCTAGTCAACCCGTCATCACAGATAGTGAAGCGCGCGCTATGCCATACCTGCAAGCTGTCATCAAAGAAGGGCTTCGAATTCATCCGCCGGTTGTTGGCCTAATGTCCAAGGAAGTACCCGCTGGGGGCGATACTTTCAAAGGAAAATACTTACCTGGAGGCACCAAGATTGGATATTGTGCTTGGGGCATATTCCGCCGAACAGACATCTGGGGCGATGATGCCAACGAATTCCGTCCTGAACGTTGGCTAGAGTGCTCCAAAGACCAGCTCCGTCTGATGGAAGGTACTCTCGAACTTGTTTTTGGTTACGGGCGCTGGCAATGCCTTGGAAAGAATATCGCTGTGATGGAGCTGAACAAGGTTCTTGTCGAAGTAAGTGCACACTTGTGATAAGGAAATTTCCAAAAGATCAGCATGCTAACACTATCTGTCAATCTTAGCTCGTCCGCCACTTTGACCTTTCCGTGGTAAATCCCGTTAAGCCATGGCAGTCTATCAACGTCGGAGTCTTTTTACAGTCAGAATATTGGATTCGAGGATATAAACGCACGACTTCTTAGTAATAAGTCTCACTTTAGTTATCTACCCTAACTACGTGGCTTTCAACAGAAGCCGGTCGCGTCAATGCAACTGAGACAGGCGTCTAGCCAATAGAAGATCACTATTGACAGTCAACAGATTCATGATGCAGCCTTTCCAGTATTTCCTGAGAACTAATTGCGCTTTCTTTGACTCTATCCATCTGAATAGCTATGCGTGTTAATGGCCATACTATTTCGTAATATGAAGAATTACGCGCCTTGTTGATCTTCGGACGCTAGGAAGGGATTTTGTATTACCGTTGTGGACTTAGCAGTGAACCACTTATGGAAATTGCTTGAGTCCTGTATGCATAATAGTTTGAGCCACTAACTACTCTTGGCGCTATTTCGCAGTGATATTCACATACTTGCGGCCTATCTGGCGACTCTGCTGCAGATCAATCTTCGCCGGTCTGGGGTTGACTGGCGAATGGAGCCTTGTGACACAACTTTCGTTTCATCGCCACATTGGCCGGACCACCTCTCGCTGTGTTGTAATTCCGAACCCTGTAGTAACACTAGTCTTTTTTAAAGCGTTACAATTATCCCCATAGCAGAAGCATCACAACCGTGGAGATTATGTCTATAAGAGCTCAGTACACGGCACATTATATAGAGAGAAATGTTCACTCTTGGACATTTCTTTCTCTAGTCAATTAAAGATGAAGTTCCTTTCGTTCACGGGCTTGGTGCTCGGTCTCTCCTCTTTGGCCACAACTCTCGCGGCAAAATCATTCTCTGCATCTAACTTATACTATGCAGCTGGCCTGACTGATACTCAGCAAACCACACTTTTGCAAGGTCTCCAGAGTGCTGGTGTCAAGGTCCTCCGAGTATGGCTCGATGGTAGGTTTGTTGTCATTGTGATTGCGAGGCCGCCTGCACAGATATTGACAAATGGTTAGGCCAGTCCGGCGAGACAAAGGGTACGCCGATCAACAATTTCAATAGTCTTCAAGGCTCGAGCCCAACCGCTTGGGATGACACCGTACTCAACCGCCTTGACAAATTCATGGTCAAGGCTCATGACTACAACATCAAGCTACTCATCTCGATTCACAGCTATAATGCCCTGGAGGCTAAGAATGACTTTTACGGCCAATGGTACGGTACAGGGGACTTTTATACCAGCAACGATGCAATCAAGTACTTCAAGAACCGCATCAGCCATGTCCTTGCGCACAAGCATTCTGTCACTGGCAAGACATGGAGTCAGAGCTCGGAGTACATTTTCGCTTTTGAAGCACAGAATGAAGCGATGCACCCGCAAGTATGAGCAAACTCCAATTACACTAGACAATGTTCTAGTTACTAACTTATGGAAGGGGAATCCCATTGCCCTTGCTTCATGGCAATGCACCATGGCCAAAGCCATCAAGGACAACTTGAACAACCCCAAGATCCTCGTCACAACTGGTGGCGGTGCTTGGCTCGATAACTCGCTGCTCGACCCATACTTCTCATGCGCCAGCCTCGACGTTCTTGCCATCCACGCTTACGGCACGGGCGACTTTGAGACCTCCAAGTTGAAGCCATATGTCGAAAAGGCAAAGAAAGCCGGCAAGAAGCTCATCATGCAAGAGTGGGGAGCGTGTTACACCGATGCCTCGAACAATAACTGCAACGGTGGTAGTCCACTTTCCGCGAGCACCAGGGATGCCAACATCAGGAAATGGGCTGCGAGTATCGATGCGGCGGGTATTCCATGGTTCTATTGGCAGATTCTGCCTAACCCCGATCCTCACCAGGGCTGGGACTACGAGGTTGGTATCAACGATGTAAACTGGGGCGCGCTGAAGGCAGCTGGGCTCGCAGCGGGACAGGCTGAGTCTGCTTTTGATTTCAGTTCCTACTTGTTGTAAGAAGGAAGGTGCCTCTGAGAGTGTTATGCGGAAATCAACGCTTTCGAGCCCATTACCGCTTCTCATTTCTCTTCACTTCTGTAAATAGTAAGCTGGGTCCACGTGCGCCCGGCTGGATCACCATGAATAATTCTGCTGGAACACGGATGCAGAATTCTGCTATGTCACTTACCCTGCTAGTTTAGCAGAGCACATATTTTCAATCACATTTATCGAGCTGCAGCTGCATGAAACATTGACATGAGTAACAATTGCGATGCGCTAACTCAGAGTAGAAGGAAATTGGGACTTGCCCCGGATTTTACCAGGGTCGCCAGATTTCCGCCCCCGGACCTTGGCAGACGGGATATTAATACTGTAGTGTAATGTTGTGGCGTGCCAGGAAAGTACTTGCCAAGAGACACGGGACGAGTATGGTAACTGTAGTAGACTGCTATAGGAAGCGGGGAATGCAGGTTAAGAAGGATTGGTAGTATGTCCCGGGTTTGTGGGAACGTACCTGAGCAACCCCGGAAAGGACAAACGAGCTTTATTTCCGCTGGGGACGTGACCTTTCACATCTAGGCAATGCGCCTTGCAAGATCCCCACAGGCAGGAACCCGGGTGATAAGGAGTTGCTCCCCTTTGTGCTCCTGAATATAGTTGACATGTCTTGTAGCATGCTATGGGTCGATCGGCAGATGGTTACGGGGACCAACATCTTCTCAGACCACGAGGTCAGATGCAGTGGGCTGACCGACTGTGGTAGACATAATGTCGTTTAAAAATACAATATAGGTCGAGTCATCCTAGCCTCTCTAGCCAATGCATCAATCTCGGGCAACGTTCTTACTCAAGTAAAGCCTGAATCTTAACTTGACGGTCTGCCTCTATCATAGGCTAGATGAATATCACGCTAGCTTCAAGCTCTTTTGGAACAGCCTCTTGATATGAAGTAGCAGTCCCTTCTTGGAAATAGTTGCGACACTACAAATGAATCTCAGTCTGTATCATTCTTGCAGAGCTTACGACCGAAAGAGGTGTGAGCCATGGTATATTAAGCTACCCCTAACGCGGTCCGATCCGAGTTAGGCACAAACTGCCACGAGGTCAACACTGAAAGGACTGAGAGGTTGGTGCTGCTTCGAATGGAGAGCTTCTTTGGGCAACTGTAACCTCTGAACTGCCTGGCATAACTCCTTGACCGCTGATTGATGAACACACATTTTCAACGACAGCTTAACAATGCTCGATCCAGCATGTTGATCATTGCCAATACGATCCCAATAAAACGACCGAGGCTCCGTTTTCACTTTCGCTTCAAGGCCATTCGCAAGATCAGCTTATATTGGGTTTAGCGTCTGCCCTGTCATCACAACTTAAGGCATCCAAGATCACTAGCGCAACGGGAGCTAGACAAGTCAGACACACAACAAGCCACGTTAAAGAATTCCCGCCATTAAGAATAAGGTCGTAGGTAAATAGTTCAAGTCAAGATTCGGCTGACTTCCGCATTATAAGATTACTTAAGACAAAAAGGTAGGGTAGCAAGCCAAGACCGCAACTTCCCAAAACAATACAGAGTAACGAGCTCCGATGGACTAATTCTCTAGCACAATAGTTCCAGAGACACTTCCTCTGAGATTATTCGTTCGAGTCTCAAAGTGAGGGTGTTGTGGAAGTGCGGGGTCTGGGGTCTTATGATACATCGCTATTAGTTGACTTGTGTGTGGTGTGCGATCTTTCCCCTCCTTGCAGAAAAGTGCCGAGGTTTGGAGAAGTTGTCAATGAGTTGATGTTAGTGAGAATGAAAGAGATGAAGAGTTGGAAATTGGGATATGGGAGAGACACTATTGAAGAGACAGTAAGAAAGGCCAAGAATAAGCAGTCTATGGTATTATGATAAATAGCAGAGCTTGTTCCTCAGAAATGAAGTGTTCTTCACCTCCAGAGCATTCCAATCGTTCCAGGAAACAGCAGCAACAGCAACAGCCAACTCATTAACCCAGTCTTCGACTTAAAAAGCAATCATGAAGTTCACTGCCATTCTTTCATTCCTTGCCGCCTCGTCGGCTGCGCTTCCCACTTCCAATACGTTTGTCGCCCTCGAAGGTCGTCAAGCTGGAAGCATTACTCGCAACGATCTTTCCAACGGAGCTGCTTCTGCTTGTCCTCCTGTGATCTTCATCTATGCTCGCGGTTCAACTGAGCTTGGCAACTTGGTAAGTTGTCTTTTTGCTATACCGGAGTTGAAGCTGACTGATTTCATCAGGGTACACTTGGTCCTCGAGTTGCCTCTGTCCTTGAAAATACCTATGGTAGTAACAAGGTCTGGATTCAGGGTGTAAGTCCCCTTTTCAAAATATTCTTGAATCTCATATTGATTTATCCATTGCAGGTTGGTGGGGCGTACCTTGCTACCATCGGGGACAACGCTCTCCCCCGTGGAACCTCCGCTGCTGCCATCAGAGAGATGATCGGTCTTTTCAACCTCGCCAGCACGAAGTGCCCATCTGCAAAGATCGTCGCCGGTGGTTACAGTCAAGGTGCCGCTCTCGCCGCAGCCAGCATCGAAGATCTATCCTCCACTGTCCGCGACAAGGTTGTCGGTACTGTTCTCTTCGGTTACACCAAGAACCTTCAGAACCTGGGCCGCATTCCCAACTATCCTCGTGAGCGAACTGAGGTCTTTTGCAACATCGGCGATTTGGTCTGCACTGGCACTCTCATTGTTGCTGCTCCCCATTTGGCTTACCAGTCTGACGCTTCTGGACCCGCTCCCCAGTTCCTCATCAAGCGCATCAATGCCTCTAACTGAGATTCGATGCTATGGTTGCAAAGGACTTCTGTAAAAAGAAAGTTTGTCTGGAGTGATTGGAGTGGGGGAACCCGGGTTTCGTCTTTTGGTACCGTTTTTTATGCTGCAATTCCTGTCACTCGCTTTTTGTCTATCAGTCTTTCTAGCAAATAGCAACACAGCTCGTTCGCTACACTGACGGGTGCTTTTCTATCTTGTGATGGTGGTGTCAGTTCACATACATGATATGTAGTCATGAAGCTATAAATTTACTAGCCAGTGATCTTTCGAAAGAGCAGCTCTGTAACCTATCAAACTGTGGATTCGTCTCCTATATTTTCTCCGATAATCTATACGCATTAAAATCCAGCGACGAATCTAATCCTATTTTGTCAGGTGTCACACTACGTCAAACTTGGGGAGACTCAAGAACCCCGTGCTGCTATCTTGCCTTGCTGCCGATATTTGTCCACTCGATTCAGGATTTCCTCGCAGTCGTCCCAAATTCTACGTCTGTTCTTCAGCCCAGGAAACTTGTTCCAGTTGCGAGATATCTCAGCCTGCAGATGGAGCCAATTCGTCCCTGTGCGGTTGAGTTGATTGACTGGAGTGACAGAATGAGAGGCTCTCTCAAAAGCGCTCGTGTCATCATACTCTCGTTCTAATTTCTCTTGTGTTGTGGTTGTCCAAAAAGACAGTGGCAAGGACGACCACGCCTCGTATAGCCAAGGGGTGTGGCGAATTGTTAGCTCGTATAGAACTGGATTCGGCAGTTCAAGAAATACGCGAGAGCTGAGCCTCAGGTTGGCAAGGTCCTTGAAGTTGAGCTGGACCAATATCGAGTCTCGAATTTCAGCGGGCAGCTTAGAGAACGGATCATTGCTTGGTGCCTTGTTCAAGGTTGTTATCGTAGTTGGATTGAGATCTTTCTTTTCTTGGCGATTCCTATCTTGAGACGATTGGAGCACCGACTCCAAGCCCAGAACATAGCAGGGATTGGCAACAAGGTATTCATCACCCAGGTTATGTTGCCACCACTGCTCCTGGCCATCACGGACGGCATCCACACGAGGAAAGTCGAAAAATTCCTCATATCTCGCTTCCAACCGCCACCACTGTGTCAGACATTCGACATCCACGACGCCATATCGTCGCAAGGAAGCGCGCTTGAAAATCTCGAGGCAAGTGGGATGGAAGGGCATGGCGTATGAATCTGTAGCATCGATGTCCCAGATAGCGTTCTCTGCATTAGGATTGTCCAAACCATGACGGGCGGGAAATACAGTTGGCCAGGATTCGTCCCTGCTGGGCATGTGGTCGCTCAAGCCACTTAGAAAATAGTGGCCAGAAACTTCGAATTCTTCGTCATCCGGCTGCGGCTGCCAGTCTGCTGGTTTGTACACAAGACATTGAACTGTCTGACAATGTTTCATTGCCTCCATAGAGATGTGATGTCCATTATACGCTCCGGATTGGCCACAGTTCGGGGCTGGGATATGTTCCTGATCATCCTCCGGTATATCGGAGTTTTCAATTTCAGATGGGGAGTATTTTACTGGCTCCGCCGGAGGCTGCAGGTCAGAGCCTCGCCTAACAAAAAAGCATCCCCCTTCTTCGGGACAGTCCTCGACAGGGAGATAGAACGGCGCGTCCAAGGCTTCTGTTGAAGGTTCTCTGTCCGTTCTGAAGCGCCTGATGTTGAAGCTGACACCACATATGTGGCAAAGAACCTCGGAATACCCCATGATTGTAAAGTCCGTTGTACAAGGTAGATGAATGAGTTCCAATATTTCTGAGTTTGAAAAAAAAACAAAGTGCAATGGCGAATTGTGCAGCAATCGCCCGTGTTGTTGGACGAGGTTGACCAAAGCCTGGAGAATTATAATATTGACCCCAGAGATGATTTAATTAAGGGGGCTGTGCCGCTTTTGTAGGTAGAGAGGCTAGTGAAGTTCCAGGCAGCAGACCCCCACATTTCGGCGACCATTATTCTTGGCGCTGTGCCTGATGAACCGGTAAAAGATACTGTGTTACAATGAGATTCGGATATGTTTTGATACTACGACTAATTCAATCACTATATTGATTTTGGTCAATCGAGAAGAGGAGTTCTGGGATTGGGATTCTTCAATTTATGATAAAGTCTCGCCCAAGATAACATATCCTCCTGACCTCATTCTTTCCAGTGCTTACTATTACAGTCTTGTATTGACTCTTTGACTTGACATAGCACTCACAGACCCCTGACTCCAACCTTGAGCAACCATGGATCGGAATCGATCTGGGCTCTAAGTTCTCCAGATGCTAGATCGTTCACATCCCAGGTGCACCAAACGAATCTACCATGGAGGAACTGTGCCTCGGCAGAAGAAGCCCAAACTGCAAACGAGCCAGGAAGGTTTTCTAGAACTCGTAAGTAACCCGCCGAAGCTAATGATTAGCTTATAACATACCATCTGTCCAGGGCAGAGTCTCCTCAGTGTACCCGGACTTGCGCGCTGCCTCTGTGAACACAATAGAAGGGTGGAATGAAATGACCCGCATTCTTTCCTCAGGTGTGTCGCGAGCAACTTGCTGCATAACAGTAGCAAAGGAGCTCTTTGTCAGTTGGTATCCAGGCATTTGAGGTGCGCTGTCCCAGCGGTGAATGTCTTGAGTTGAGACAGAGAGAGCAAACTGTGACAAGTTAGTAATCCTCACGGAATTGATGATGCTTTCTATACCTTCTGCTTTATGTGCCCAGGCTGCTTATAGAATCGTTCCAAGAGATAAAGTGGAGCATGGACATTAGTTTCAAAGTCCTGCCAGAGTCTGTCGGTACCCTGGTCTAGAAGTGGCTGCATTGCTGGTTGGCCAACGGCGTTAAGTACAAGGATATCAATCATGGTGTTTTCCTTCTCCAGGTCATCCCAGAGTTGCTGAGCCTGGTCTCTGGTAAAGACATCGCAAGTGCGAGCAGTCACGGCTGTGTTGGCGTAGACTTCATCGAGCTTCGATGCTGCAGCACTGGCAACATCATCACGACGGCCTAGTATAATGACATTAGATGCGCCAGCAATGCAATAATTTCGTGCGATGGCATGGCCGATGCCCGTCGATCCACCACAGACAAGGACAGTTCTGCCTTGCTGAGATAGCTCTGGTCGCTGAGGGGAAATTGCGTCGTAAGGCTTAACATGGTTTCGCTGTTCTGCATTAGCCTGTTCAGGGAAGTATAGAGAGTTGGTACCGTACGATGATAACTCCGTTGATGTTTGCAGTCGTAGAGTTCATGATGATAGGGAGATTTTTAGACTATGAGTTGAATGAAGAGGATACCATGAGATGCTGAGTTCCATCGATAATTCCAGATGGAAAGAGACATATTTATACATAAATTACGCTCAACTGAGCTGCGCAAGTCTTTGAGTTTCAGTGTTACTTGATATTATTCCTGCCGAGTATTTGTCCAAAGATGGTTAAGATCGAAAGCTGATTCCTTCTTTGCCGGAGACCATGTCAGCACCAAAGCTTATCTTATCGTGATGATTGATAATCCAACTATCGCGTCCAATCATATGTGAGAAGGCGAGGCTAGCTATAATAGGACTAACGTTGCACAAACGCTGGTTCTCTCAATATGTAACGCGTGCTGGTGCTCACCCTATACTCATGTGTTGAGGTACCACGTCAATCAATGTGACGATTATAAAACAAGTTGATGCCCATATACCCGGATGTATGACTACGTTCTAACTTAAAACCTTCAAATTAATGGTAGTTGAATTGGTTTCAAGATTTGAGACTTTGTCAAGATCACATATTAGGACAAGGCACTCAGAGGTCACGGATTCCATCATTGACTGAACCGTGGCATGATCCGCCAGCCGTATGACCTATTGCAATGTCACTCCAAGTGCCATCACTCGGAGTTTTCTCACATTGCCTATTTATTTTCCTTCGACTGCCAACTCTGATCAGCTCCAAGATAGTCAGTCTTATGAAAGGACATCCAACTGTGTGAAGGATGGAGGTCAGTTGATAGGCTGTAGCCGAGATGAGAAGGATGTGATCAGCCTCTCGCCTAGCGTATGATCGACAGGGCAAAAGCAACATCTGACTGCCAACCCATCAACATTCCCAGCCCTGTCGTCTCAGTTTCCGAACCAGCGCCCTCGTATCCAGGCATCAGGTGTAAAAAGAACGTTTCTGATAGAGTTGAAGACCATCCCTCTTGCCAGAAAAGAGCAGCTACCAGGCGGGGTTCCTGGCAGTCCTCGGCTATTATTAGCGTCTATTTCAGGGCTTCCAGGGGCCCAGAACAGGCAGGTGTAGAACTGCAATAAATTCAAGAATACGAGGCAGCGGCAGACTAAATCATAATGATACGAGTGGACCAACGAGGCCATCGTCAGTGGAGACGAAATTGCTGTCAAAGCGGTATCAATGCCGAAGATGGGAGAATCTATAAAATGTCTACACCTCCAACAGTGATAGACATCTTAGAAAATAAGGGATAGACCTCTGATTCACATATTCTCAACTATCATGCATCTCCTGACCGGTAAAGCGGCGGTCTGCGCGCTAGGTACATAACAGGCAATATATCCTATTCCTTTTCTAACGAATCCCCTAGCATTGTTCAATGTATGCAACGCACTCAAGGTCACCATTCTTGCAGACACCAATCGCGACGGAAAGGTCGACACGAAAGACATCACTGGTAGATCCGCGTGGACAAACGACAAGGGCGCTCTGATTCTACCAAACATTGGCGACACAAACCAACGCTGTGCTAAGAAATGGGGACCAAGTAGCGACATCGTCGGCGACGAGACGTACTTGGACAAATGCAACGACGCCACTGATAACGTCCAACGAAATCCTAAATTCCTTGCGCCACTCAAAACGTTGCCTGTTTCCAGTTTGAGCTCGTCTGCCAAGGGCTCAATCTCGATTGCCGATAAAACAGCCGCTTCGAAAGTACGAATCTTCGTCAAGCAAGATGGCAAGTGGAACTATGTGGCTGCAGATCATGTATTCACTGCTAAAGAGCTAAAATCTGGACTTGAGCTAGGCGTCGACGCTCGTGATGTTCGTCATCCCAACGGCTGGAATGGATATGCCAATATTCAGTTCACTGTCACTGATGGCAAGGCGAAAGCAACTGACACTGTTGCTGTCCGCGTTGCTCCGGTGCTCACGCATCACCATGGACAAGTCGCCCAGCGCATCTTCACAACCGGCGTCAACAAACCTGGCTTCAACAAAGTCCAGGAGAAATACATCGCCGATCTGTTGCAAAACGTCGCCGATGCTGGACTCAAGGAGCCTGTCTTCCAGTTCCATAGCCAAGATATTTGGACTCAAGACTTCTTCGAGCCCGGCTATACTAGCATCCCTGGTCCTAATGGCCCTGTCAGTATCCGCATAATGATTCGATCAGTTCAGAGTTCCCGCCGAGCTGGCCGCGACGTTTTCCACGATCTCCGTAACGATCAAGTTGGTGCTGTCCAGCAAATCGGTGACGGAGATACGATTGATTCCACGGGCAACCTGGAAACTATTCCTCCCTACACGCACAATGGGAAGAGCTTTCCTGTCGGTAGAACGATTATGGGTACTCATGATGGTAGAAACCCTCTCATGGTGGACTTTCTCAGAGCCCAGCAGGTTCAAGATCCTCTGATCGTCGACACAAACTGGTTATACGTTGGTCACGTGGATGAGTTCATCCAATTTTTGCCTGCCCATAACGAGCGTGGCTGGATCATCGTGGTTGCCGATCCGCTCAAGGGCATGGACCTTCTCAAGAAGGCTTCAAAGGCTGGCCATGGCCAAGTCAAGGCTGTCTCACGTTCTCTGTCGGCTGACGAGAAGAGTGAGGGCCTCTGTCTTCCTCGTCAGACCATTGATGAGACCCTCAAGATTGCCAAGCTCGAAGCCGTCAACAAAAATTCGTCTCAAAGCATTGAAGCGAATCTCGATATCCTGAAGCGAGAGACCGGCATCACGAACAAGGACATCTATCGCGTTCCTGCCCTGTTCTACTATACCGAGTCGGAGAGTTGGCTGTGCCCTGGCGAGCAATCGTCCCAAACAGAGACTCAACCTCAAAAAGCAGCAAGCAGCTCGGGCATCAAAATGAAGACTGCTCCAGGTGGGCCTGCTTCTAAGGCCAAGTCCATCGTCGAAGCAGCCACTCCCAAGAATTCTGTCCACCGTCGTCAGGACGAAGATGCTACACGTGTCTCTGCTCTTTACCCTGCAAGTGTGAACAATCTGGTTATGACGAATTCCAGGGTTCTTTCGCCTAGCCCCTGGGGTCCTGTGATTAATGGCAAGGATATCTTTGCTACAGCCGTGTCCGAGGTGTATGCAAGCGCCGGATATAATGTAACGTACCAGGACGATTGGTTCTCCCACTATAAGTTGCAGGGAGATGTTCATTGTGGTAGCAACTCGTGGCGGGCTATACCCAAGAAGTGGTGGTAAGCGCGATCCGGGGCAGTCAGTGATAAATGCGAACCTTTCAGATTCTCTTCATCATGCTACATAAACCTATAAATTTAAAGTCCCTTCGTGACTATTGCTATCAGGCCGCCTGGACTAGTTCCCTCTTGCCACATGAAGAACCTTGAGACTGTTCGCACGTAGACGAGTGAAGAGACATTGCCGCAACCTTTCCATTGGTCTCTTTAATTTCCTCGCAATTCTCTTGGATGATTTCCTTACCCTTAGGCGCTGGGCGAATAATAGAAAACTCCTTCAGTTTGTACTCGGAATCACCCTTGAGCGCCATCTCGGAAAGTGCCTTGCCAAGTGTTGGCACGAACTTCATAGCCCACCCAGCTGTAAAAATAGCAACACTTTTCTCCGCACCGCCATTCAAATACTTCTCAGGTAGAAAGTCTAAGACGAACATATTATCTGGAAGTGTTAGCTACAATTCAAGTTCAGAGTGGTGGGTACCCACCAAAAACGTTGGTCTGCAGACAGCTGACCGTGGAGGCTGGGACGGTGGGGTCGACGCCAACGACGTGATCTCTAACAAAGTCTTGAGTATCTTTGATGTCTTCTGGACTGAGCACGCTGGTCTGACGTTCCTCCGGATCTCTGATGGTTCGAGTGGCAGCGTCGACCGCAATTCGAACTACGTTTGGAGGGCCCCAAGGTAGAGCTGGGAAGCCGTAGAAAAGACGAGACCTGCCGTTGACTGATGGAGCGAACTGGAACCACATACCTTGCCTCCCATGTAAGCAGAAAGTGGAACATCGGAAAACTGTACTTACTAGGGAAAATAGTGCCGTTAGGTCCTGCATTGGTATTGAAGTAGGTCGCGACCATCTCCCAGATATCCAGCCCCAAAGAAATTCCAAAGCTGGGTTTCAACACATGATTGACATAACTTCCACTCGTGATGATAATCTTCTTGGTTCGGTAGGTGACGGACTTGTCGTGTATAGTACCGTGCACTTCCCATGTGGATTTGTCTTCGTCTAAAGGACGGATGTGATGAACTTTGGTGTGCTGTTTGGCATCCGCACCGTAATCCCTCGCCAAACTGTAGAGGGTTCGTAGGAGTAACTGAACATTGATAACACCATTGTCCGGAGCGAAAAGCCCCATCCATTCTTTCTTCAAGTTCTTGAAGGGATATTGCTCTTCAATCTCTTCCGCAGATACTTTCTCGGTCAGCGCGCATGTAGAGCTGGGAAAAGCAACCTACACTCTGTGTAATGCATCTTGAACTTTTTCAAGTTATCAATAGGGCCTAGTAGAGTCCCTGTACAGTGAACTGTGAGCAGAGCGGGTAGCAAGCGAAGCAATAACTCTTACCTTCTGGTGTATCGCCGCCCATGTCCTTATCTCCAAAGTTGAGCAGACCACCCATCCAGCGAAGGGATACACCAGCGTCTTTCTCAAGTGCGTCCCAATGCTTCATTGCCTTGGTAGCAAGTTCGGCCATGAAGTCTTCAGTATACCTGCAAAAGAGTGAGTCGATATACAAGGTGAGCGAAGTTCCACCTACATGGTACGGAACATACGCGCCAAGTCACCTGAGCTTCCAGCCTGGTTGAAGAAGTTGTTTTGCTCGAGGATCATCACGCTGGCTCCTGCTTTGGCTACTTCGTATCCTGCGGCCAAACCCACAGGTCCACCGCCGACCACAACCACATCGTAGACTTTTGAGTCATGCATTGGAAGAGCTTGACCAAGATTTTGCATACACTTCTTAGATCAAATGGATACGGTAACTGGATGTTCTGTTACTAGCAAGAGGCATGGGCTCACTTTTGTAGAAATTCGTTCAATAGTGCAAAACTCAGCCGCACCATTTACGGAACAGCATCACATTCCAGATCCTCTTAATCAGTGCCTAATTGGCCAAAAGGGTGTTACGTTAGCTATGATAAAGTCTGTTCCAGAGACGGATTGATCACATACGCAATAATTCAAGACATGAATGGATGCAATCGAAGCCGTATCTGGTCTAAATGAGGGGTTGGATATCGTTGAACTATTCAATATGTCTCGGCCGAAGATGTGAATGCTAAAAACCGGCAGCTGAAAGGCACGGTCTAGAATAGCGGGGGATGGACGGGACATTCCGTGTCTAGCTTTTGTATGATGTTCTTTGCCTTGTAGGGCTTAGTCGTCAAGCTGGGCGTAGCTGAACAGTGATATAGTTAGCCGTATTGGGTTACAATAGCTGTCTCCTCAAATCTGGACGAGACAACAGGTCGTCTACCACCATACGTCGTAAGAATGAGCAACAACAGACTGAACTTACCTACCAGTTTCCGACACCAACATATGATTGAGAATCTAATAGATTCGGCTTCCATCTGTGCATTTCCTTGACGCTGCGAGCTTATCGATATGGTCTATCGAGAACCTTATTGGGCGGTACACCATGCTGATGTCAGCTGACGAGGTGATCCAATCTCCTTGATGTGAATCCTTCGCTCCGGACCAGTACCAACAGACAATTTCAATACCCTCTGTCTTTATAATTGTCCTTTTCTGTTTATAACGAGCGGTCACTGTGTACCGAATCATGCCCTCTCGTAAATCTATTGGTGCAGACGCATATACGATTACTATATAGCTTCAAAGCTTCAAATTCAATGTGTCGACCTCAAATATCTGTTTCGTCGGCGAAGAGAAGATAGATTGCACTAGCCCTGCGCGAGCCAGGGGCGATCAGAGAATTGTTTCAGATGGCGTAAATGGGTCAAGTGTTCGTAATTTCTGTTGCAAGGAAGTCTCACCTTGGTTGAAGAGCCATCTGAGATACACCTAGCAACCCAAGAGCAGTCAATGAGTTAGCAATCAGTTGTTAAACTGCTCCAGGATGACCATGAAAACTCTGTTTCGGACTAGACAGACGCAAGCAAATATATCACCGGAATTCTCAAATTAGACATCGCCTCTTAATTATGTGTCTTTCCGAACCATACAACTGCAAGCCAGATGATTCCATCCTAATATTATTTATTCTTGTCTACTCATGATTACAGTGAAAGAAGAAGTCGGGAACGTATCATACAAGTCAGAGACCACTTTTTAGTGTTGATTTGGCCACTGATTTTGTGGTGAATCGTGGGAGGCAGGTGAAAACGCATTGGGGTTTGCCTCATGAAAATTTCCGTCAGCAGCCAGCTCGACGGGTGCATTACCACTGCTCTTGAAACCAGATGTACCAGTCAGCTCCGATGCAGTGTGACCATGAGTCTGCCATGGAGAAGTCTGCACGCCGTACGACGGAGCAGGAGATGATACATGGTTGGGGTCCCAGCCACCTGGAGAAGTTGGTTGGCCTGGGCTCATGGGATTATAAGCCATAGGCGTCTCAGGTTGCGGTGGTGGCGCCGCCACGCCGTGAGGGCCGCTGTAGTGCTTTCGTCGGCGATAGAAGAAGAACCCACAGCCTGCCAGGGCGAGGATGCCGGCCACACTGCAGCCGACCGCTATCCCTGCTATGGCTCCGGTGCTCAATGATGAGGATGAGTCGTCCGAGGAGGATGAGGAAGGGGATTCTGTGTTTGTCGAGGTCGCACGCGTTGGCTTCCTCGTGCCCGCCTTGGCTGTGCGTTCCATGAGAACTTCTAAATCGGGGGCGTCGAACCCGCTTACGGGCGTTGTTTTGGTAGCACCGCCTGTGCTGCTGCCCCCAATCGCGGTCACGATATCAGTCGGTACGTGGTACGTAGTCAACTTGTTCTGATATCGTGCCCACATTGCCTTTTCCTCATTCTGCTCGCCCAAGTTCATGTTGTGTGCACCTTGGATGATAGGTACATCGCAGTTCTTTGTGTCGTTGGCGTAGCTGCCGCCAATAACAAGCATTTGGGCATTGTCGACCACGTTGCAACTCATCATGCTCTTCGGATATGCACCAGTGCCATTATCGTAGCCTGGGTAAGGTCCGCGGATCCATTGGAAGCTGGGGATGGTAAGGATGTAGATATCGTCGTAGCCCGTTTCATGAGGAGGGAATCCTCGACCACCGAAGATGTAGCTAATTGATGGTTAATGAGTACTCGAACAAAGAAACAGGCTGAGAATTGCAACGTACATGTTGTAGCTTGACCGATCTTGTGCCCACGTCGCGCCGCCGCAAAACCGCTTCCTGTCACCAGGCGTTTCGCCAGTAGTTTTCTGAGTATACCATTTCGAGTTCGCGACGTCGTATAACAGGATCTCGTCCATCGGCTGGGGTGAGAGGGTTCCATTACCATTCAAGTCTTGACCACCGCCAAAGTATACCAACATCCCGTCGTCTCCTATTGGGATATAGACCATGACTCCCTCTGCTCTCCCCACATCATCTGGTCCGGTCAGGTTGCTCCAAGTGTTCGAGTCCATTTCATACGTTATCAGTCCACTCGAGGCCACCCTTCCACCGTCCCAGTCTTGGATAGAAAGTTCACTGAGCCATCCGCCGTAGTAGTATGCCTCTCCTCTTGATGGAACCGACACTCCGGCTCCATAGCTGACAGCTTGGACTTCGTCCGGAGGGGAACCAAAGGATTGCCATTGATCATAAAGGATATCATAACTGTACAGAGTGAATTGCTCGGTCGGGGGGTCGTCGTATTCGCCGCCAAAGAGGTAGAGTCGTTTGTTGACCGAGTCTTCCCACAGAATACCGCCTTGCACGCTGGGTATTGTACCGTTCTTGGACAGATCGGTATGGAACGTTGGCATTCCTTCTTCAGAGACTGAACTTAGATCGTTATATGTGAAGAAGGTATCTGTAAGAATGTTAACGAAGTCCTCATCTAACACGATTTATGGCACTGACTGGTCAAGTTTTGCTTCGGCGATTGGTAGTTGATAATGCCCCCATCAATGTAGAGCTTCTTATCGACAACAGCGCTCTGATGGCCCCATCTTCGACAGAAGTTATTAGCCGGATCCTTCTGAGCGCTTGCTGTGCTCAGAAAACACCATAGCAAGAGGACGAAGGTGCGCTGCGCCCACGACCGCTGTAACGATCGGTCCATGGCGACGTGAATGACAGCAGTGATTGTGTGTCCTGAGAGGGACTGCGAAACGAGCAAAAACGAGTGTAATCAGGATATCTGGCAGCCGCTGAGCTTCAGTTGCTAAGTCACTAGGGAGGGAGTGCCTATGTGATATGGGATGTCCGTCGGCTGAGCCCCAGAGCAGTCAGCCTCTCCGTAGGAGCTCGATATGCAGGTGAGATCAAGGCCTCGCACACCATTCCCGAAATAGGAGCTATTTGTGACGAGTTAACATGGGAAGTAGGCTTATCACAAAGGAACATGGTTATTGTGTAACTTGAGGCTTGTTCCTCCTGGCCTTTGCATTCTCTTCCAATCCTAGCCAGGCTGTGTGACAAGGAGACAAATTACTGCATTCTGGGGCTTCGCTTCAAATAGCAATGGCACAGTCGAGATCAGCATCAGAAGTGATGTACAAAATGAGTCTCCTCAGGGAAAATTGCTCAGGTCAAGGTAGGATTCACAAACATGCATGAAAGTGGCGTGCAGCTAAACGACATAACGCGACAATCATGCAAAGCCCCTTCCGGTCAGCGAAATAATCAAGACACTTTTAGCAGCGAATCTTGCTAGGCGGTCTATAGTAATTCTGTTGACTTGAGGACGCGCCGTGTCCTTTTAATTTGCTTACATGCGCCGGTAAGAAATCTTTGGGGGCCAAAGGGACAAACAGCCAATGGCTTAGCTTATATGTAATCTCATCTCCCTTAGGATCGTACGACTAAAACCACAAAAGCCAACGAATTTGCTGACTGCATTCGACCGTTTACCACTTGGCAACAAACAATCTAGACTATGTCCTTAGGTACTTTGGGAGAGGTTGGTAGCACATGTGGCTTGGATGCCGTCGCGTTGGACTCAGCATTCTGCCAGCAATCCCGGCGTCGTCAGGTCGTGTACTATATAGTACAAGGCTGGACCGTATGGTAGTATCGAAGATCAAATCATGAAATGAAGGGATCGAACGGTCCGTTCACCTGATTTAGTGGTGGTGGTAGCACCAAGTATTGATCATCATTGTTGGTCCTGCGAAAGAGTGGAGGCTGATGTCTCGGAGTTAGAGGCGGAGAATAAGATCACTAGAAAATCGCCTAATCCAGCGAACACTACCTGAAGGGCAGGGGCTTCGGAGACATAAGGGTGATACTGTGTCGAATCCTGGACGTCAGCTTCCTCGCACTCAGGCACCCGTGATTGGACGTTGGGTCGATCCAGTTGTATAGGCATATGATTCTCCCCTGTTCATTCAAAATCTCCGTAGTCATCAATGAACCAACATATACCCAGCAGTTATAGCCTGTGACCAAAACCCTCCTTTAAAAGCTGAGATAGCTAATTATGAAGGTCAACTTATTTGGTTAAGGATTCCCAAAGCCTTATGGTTAAACCCTCTATTTCAATTGTGATTCAGGCCTTTCAAGGATGGAGTCGCGTTCTGCCAGCCTAGAGGCGCTGTTGCTGTGTGAAAATGCCCTGAAACTATGATCTGACCCCATAAGCACCGACGTCCAATGTGACCGCTGTCGAAGACTCTGACATAGCAAAGACTCCCATACCAATACTATCAAAGATACTTTTGTTCAACAGATCTGGTCCTTCCATCACAATGTAGCCTCAATTTCTCGAGATTGTCAGAGAAATTGGGTATCACAATCTCTTGACACCGCCTTCATAGTAGTACCAAGGTATGTGTGCCAATTATATTGTTTCAAGCTAATACCGCACTTTCTGTCTCCCAATGGCGAAATGGTTGATGGGTATCGAGCTACAGTCACTCACAAATCTCATATGGTATCCTCACTATGGTCAGCCATCTTCTATTAGAGCAAAGAAATTGTGAAAGCATGAACCAATCCATTGAGATATCATTACCAGACGCAACCTGTCAAGGTCATGACCTCTTCGTCAACAAAGTATTATACAAGAATCTTAATATAAACCCCCATAACCTTGCTCTATCCAAGAACACACTGGCCAGCCACGCACAGACACAACCCCAAACGACACCGCGTCAAGGCTCTGCAATCCGCAGCAGCCGTACACTCAGGCGTAGGACCATTCCCAACAAGACCACAGACGCCGTCAACACACGCACAAACACCAGGGAGAACACAAAGATCCAGGTTAGCAAGACAATCGGAGGCGCCCTCACACTGGGTTTCGTCTACACACACTCCATTCTGACATGAGGCTCCGGTACTGCAGTCACCGTCACCAGTACACTCTTGCACGTCAGGAGATGGCGTACAGACGGCATTGGTGCAAACGCAGAGTCCTAGAACGCAGACAGGGTTGACGCTCAGGAGACAGTCGTTAGCGTCAACACATGCATCTGTGCCTGCTCCCGCCGGAGTACAAACATTGTTGTTGCATTCGTCGCCAGCGGTGGTGCAGTCTGAATCAACGTTGCAAGTATCGCCAGTACCTCCACCATTACCTGCGCCGACGATACAGACTGCATCAAGGCAGACGCAGAGGTTCAAGAGCCCGTCGAGACAGAGATCCGCGTTAGCTGTGCAGTCATCAGCTGTAGTGCATGATGTTGTTCCTCCTGCTGGGCCGCAGACACCTGTATCAAGACAACCCGACCCGGGGGAAGTACAATCGGAGTCATTGTCACAGGCATCGCCGTCGTTGCCATTGCCGCCACCGCCGCTAGGGTTGACGCAGACAGCATCTAAACAAACGCAGAGGTTGAGAAGACCATCGAGGCAAAGAGCAGCATTGGCTGTGCAGTCATCAGCCGTAGTGCAGGTTGTTGTGCCTGCGCCATCAGGGTCAGGACCGCAGACATTGCTTGGAAGACAAATCGAGCCCGCAGCAGTACAATCGTTGTCGTCCGTGCATGTGTCACCATCATTACCACCACCAACACCAGCTTGTACGCAGACCGCATCTACGCAAAGACATATGTTGAGCAAGCCGTCTAAGCAAAGACCAGCGTTGGCGGTACAGTCGTCGGCGGTCGAGCAAGAGGTCGTACCAGGGTCGGTAGGGTCAGGACCACAGATGCCACTTGTAAGACAGACAGAGCCTGCAGTAGTGCAGTCGCTGTCATCGTCACAAGAATCTCCATCTTGGCCAGTGCCGCCTAGAGTAGGCACACAGACAGCATCAACGCAAACACACAGGTTCAATAAACCGTCGAGGCAAAGGGCAGCGTTGGCCGCGCAGTCGTCAGCGGAAGAACAGGCCGTTGTACCCGGATCAGTTGGATCAGGTCCACAAATGCCACTTGCTAAGCATACAGAGCCTGGGCTGGTGCATTCATCATCATCCGTGCAAGCGGAACCGTCATCGCCATCGCCTCCTCCACCAGACGGGACACAGACAGCGTCGACGCAAAGACACAAGTTGATCAATCCATCTAAACAAAGACCGGCATTGGCAACACAATCATCGGCTGTAGAGCAGGATGTGTCTGCTGTCTCCGTGGGTGCAACGCCGCTGGTAGTGGCATCAGGATTAGGTAAAGGTACGCAGACAGCGTTGAGACAAACGCAGATGTTCAGTCCACCGATAATACAGAGATCGACATTAGCGGTACAGTCGTCTCCTGTACTGCATGCAGTTACGTCCGTGGGGGCAGGTGCTCCATCTGTAGCAGTAGTAGTTGCATCGTTCAAGTCCGGAAGAACACAAACTGCGTCCACACAAATGCACAAATTGACCAAACCATCGGTGCAAAGGCCAAGCTGAGCTAAGCAGTCATCGTCCGTTGTGCATGGAGTTTCGGTCTCTGTGGCTTCTGGGTTCTCGGCGGTGAGAGTGGCGGTGGCAGTCGGCTCACCATCGGGTCCGTCGAGCGTAGTTACCTCCGGCCCATCAGTCTCACCTGGAGCAGTCAAAGTCTCTGTGGCTGTTGGCTGACCATCTGGGCCATCGAGAGTTGTCAATTCTGGAACATCAGTGTTGTTGTCTGTGGCAGTGAGGGTGATAGTGGCTGTTGGTTCGCCGTCTGGCCCATCAAGTGTAGTGAGCTCAGGGCCATCGGTAGCACCAGCGCTTCCTGAGCCTTGAGGACCTCCAGTGATGGGTTGTTGAACACAGATGCCATCGACGCAACTACAGATGTTCGAACCGTTGAAGAGGCAAGCGTTACTGTCAGCGAGGCAATCCTCGTCAGTTGAACAGGTTGTCGTTCCTGTTGGTGGAGCAGGGAAGTCGTCCGTAATGGTAGGTTCTCCAGCTCCAGTGGTTGTCGGACCATCTGGAGTAGGTTCTGGATCAATGATACAAACAGCGTCTCTGCAAATACAGACGTTGAGCCCGTTGATAACACAAAGTTCGACATCAAGGTTACAGTCCTCATCAATTGTACAAGCAATTCCGGTTTCAGTAGGGTCAATACCAAATGTGATCGTTGTGCTGCCATCAACAATCACGCCAAAGGTCGAGGTTCCGCCGTTGCCCTCAGGTCTGCCTGCAAGATTTGTAGTGGCGCTTCCTGTCACAGCGGGAACAGGGTTGAATATAGTCGATCCGCTAACAGTAGTGATCAGGTTACCGTTCGAATCAGTGGGGAAAGAACCGTCAGAAAGGGTAGAGCCTCCTATCCCTTCAGGAACGCCATCGAGACCAGTTGTAGGAGCTGGGTTAGGGATGACGGTGACAGATCCGGAAACAGTGATGGTCAGCGATGGCTGATCGTCAGGGTCTGCATCGTTGCCGGTACCCTCATCACCAGGTGCGCCATCGCCATTTCCATCGCCGTTTCCATCGCCAGGCCGGCCGCCGTTGCCTTGGGGGTTGCCAGTGGCCGGCCCGGTGGCAACACAGTCACCAGCCAGACACCTCTGCCCTGAAGGGCAGACAACGCCAAAGCAGCTTGCAAGGTCAGGGTTTGAAGTGCAAGTTTCACCTAGACAAATCTCGTCATTGGCACAAGCCTCACCACCACAATCGGCAGGATCACCAAGACCTACGCAAGCATCATCGATACACGCGTAGTTGAGAGGACAGTCTGAGCCACCGCAGTTGATGGGGCTATCGACTGGAACACAGCGGTCTTCGACGCAGGCGAAACCTGCAGGACATTCTTGCGTCTGTCGGCGGGAAAGGCTGGAAGAGGGACCACAGGATAGAGGGTTTGAAACAGTGAGACATTCTCCACTGACGCAGATTTCTTTGGAGGAACAATTAGGAGAGCAGGCTGGGGCCGGGGAACCTTTGCCATCATCACCTGGGCCTGGACGACCAGGGCCGAAGTTGCTGGCGCCTCCATTGTTGACTCCATCGCCAGAGGCGGGACCTGGACGAGAAGCTGAGCCGGATCCTGGGCGCGAATCAGAGCCAGTGTTGGATCCTGGGTAGTCAGAACCAGATCCAGGGTAGTAGTCAGGGTCACCATCACCACTGCCATCGCCGTACTGAGGCTTACCAGAGCTATATCCGGGGTAACCGCCCTCTATGGACGAGCCGCCAGAGGAACCACTGCCGGATGGCTTGCCACCGGGACGGCTAGAAGGAACATCATTGTCGTCAGACCCATCGGAAGAACTCTTAGGATCACAGCTATGTTTGCCTGAAGAGCTTCCCTTGCCCTTGGAGCCTTTTTCAGTCGAGCTGCTACCAGAACGGGATGGTCCACTGGGGCTTTGTGGACGGTCATTAGTCCCAGAAGAGCCGCTACTGCAGGTGATGATACTCGGTTCAGCTTCGCGGAAGAGGCTCTTGATGCAGATACCAGAAATGCAAAGTTCATCAGGACCGCATGCCTTGCTGCTCTTGCCGCATCGAGAAGAATCCGTGGAAATACTAATAGGCAAGCATTCGTCTTCCCAGCAAAGGAATCCAGGGTCGCAAGGTCCTTTTGATGAACCACAGGCATCAGTTTGGTATTTCTCTTCTGTGATTGACAGAGACTCGCAAGAGCCAGAAACACAAAGTTGGCCAGCAGTACAGCTCTCAGAAGAGTCGCCGCAGTTATAAACATCGGTTGAGATGAAGACTTGTTGGCATTGTCCATCGTGGCAGGATGATCCGAGGGGGCAGGCAGTCTTGTCGTCACAGGCTTGAGGATATGTTCCGAGGATGAAAGGGATACAGGCATCATCAAGACACCAGGTTCCAGCGTCGCAGGTGAGGTCTTTGGGGCCGCATGATGTAGATTCGGGGTCGATGTCGAGTGTTTGACATTGTCCGTTGATACAGATTGCTCCTGCACCACAGTCCTTTTGATCTGTGCCACATATGCGAGAGTTTGCTGCGATCTCAATCGCAACACACTGACCATCGTTGCACCATTGACCAGGTTTGCAGGCCGTGTCACATTTCTTGGCACCGATGTCTAACGGCCTGCATTCACCAACGACGCAGATCTCTCCAGTGTCGCATGAGTTGCCATACATTCCACAGTTCTTCGGGTCAAGGCCGATAGTAGTGTTTGTACAGCTTCCCAATATGCAGAGCTCAGAAACGGGGCAGTAAATGTGCTTGTTCGAACGGGCGGTGTGGTCGAAACTTTGGGAGGGATAGGCAGATGCCGTGATAGCTGTGATTGTCACAGCGGTCAGGGCTCGCCAACTCATGGTATGAGGCATGGCTTTTGTCGTATGATTTAACTGTTGAACGAATGTTAGTAATAGAACGAATAACCACTTTGAAACGAATGTCGGTTTTGATGAAATGAAGCTATCCGTGGATCAATCCCGATGCTATATATCATTTGAATCTTCATTTTGAGCAATAACATAAACAAATAATCAACATACCTTCCATTATGCTAACTTTGGCTTCTTCCTAGGTAACAAGATTTTGGAATACCAGCTCGTGTGAAGCTGAAGGCCGATGTCTGATTAGACTTGGCTTGTAATTGCAAACTGCTCACATCGTGAGTTCTAGCCCACCTCATCTTACCATTGTGGTATGCGGAAGGTATCATGTTATCGAGATCTTGATGTGGACTTCAGCCTAAGACAGGTCTGCGACAGAGGAGGTGAAAGTCGGGCGCCATTGCCAGGACTGAAAACACTCAACATGGCTTAAGTCTTGACTCTTCGAATCTGTTAATCAAACCAAGACTGTGGGTCAGTGTTGTGTATGCATTGCCTTTCATTGGTTGCATGTATATCAACAAGATGCATTTTAATGTTGGTATTTCCATCATACCAGCGGTTTAGAAGAAACAGGACCGTTGTTTTCGTGTTTGGTTTGGCGAATTGGATCATGTTTGGCCGAAATCAGGGTCCGGATCTTGCCGTTTCATACCTATGTCTGACTTGACATCTGACAGTTGTATTCAGTGAGATTGACATTTTCTTTCTACCGTGGAGACTGAGGTATGACCCTCAAACGAAGCTGGACACATCCTTCAACCACCCTGTCCGTGATGATTCTGGGCCACTCATATGGTTTAAACTAACCCCGCCCCCTTCTGAATATTGTGTTCAATGTTTCCTTTGAGTAATTCCGGACTAGTTGAACCGGAGTTATGCTTTGGTAGCACAACCTTAGCATAATCTAGTCCATTCTTGGGATATAAAACCTCTAGTTAGATCACGAGCTGTTAACAGGACCCCTGATGGCGAGCACCGATGCTGCATCCAGTAGCAACAACTATCCCTCAAATACTGGGCTTGGAGGGCAGTGCATTGTCTCAACAACGAATCTATCGTATAACAATATAATGGTAAGTTAAATTCCATAAAAATGACAACTCACAACACCTTGGCTGCAAGTCCCGCATCTCTACTCTGTACAGAAGGCTTGATGCGTAAGCCACACTTACTGTCCTTCTCCACAAGCTCATGGGATTTATTCAATAGTAACCTAAATTGTAGCTTTAGTGACATTCGTGTAAGACATATTACGTAGTATACTTTAACCTCGGACTAAGACGCCTTAATCGGGTCGAACTGGACACAACCTACCGACGGCCCTCGGCTGCTGGATGAGACAGTTCGGACAGCCTAGCATGTCAAGCTAGTTGTATTCACCCGTGACGAATCTTGTCAAATCTCAGACTGATCCGATCATTGTTATTGAGTCGTCGCATTCCTAAACCCTAGACAGGCTTCACGACATTTATGCAAGGTTGGAGTGAGAATCATCGATCCAGGGATATCTTCCAAGCGCTGCTTATTTTACTTATTCGTATTTCCTTTTTCCTTCAACTAGAATTCATACTCGAAACGATTGGTGTGATCTTGGCCGCCCCCAGTGAATGATTTGTAACAGCGGCTGAAAGATCTAAGGTCTCGGCATCTGCCGAGAAGGCCGTCGTTTCTACTCAGGCCTAGAGCTCTCAATGACGACAAATCAATTGATGAGTGGTGACGCTCAATGTGTTGAGTTGGGTCGTGTCTTAAGCTGGCTTGCCAAATGTCATTTCATAAGTTCCATACGGGCAGCAAACTCAGAGTTGGACATCATCTAGTGTCAATGAGTTTGCTTAGCTTAATGCTGAGATATCCATCGAACGCTGCAAGAAAGCTTTCACCAACTAGAAACGGAACTATTTCCGACTTCACAAACCAACTTGGTCACACGATCGACAAAATCGACAAGGGCAGATAGGCTATTCCACACCGACAAGAATTTGCTATGGGTCAACTTCATCCCTTGTGTAATCCGACGGAAATAACTGTTTCTTACAACTGACAGCCGATTGAGACATGCGCCAATCAAAGGTTATCGAAGACATTTCAATAGCGCCACGCTTTGGCTTCGAACCTATCACACTCTGTTTGTGGAGTAAAGCTCAGCGGTTAACTGACAGTTTTGTCTCACATTTGAGCACGATCATGTCAACCCTTGACCGTCATATTACCATTTTTACGATAGTTATCACAACCCCTCACCCTTGATGTAAGTGGCGCCGGTGTAATCTCTCCGGTTGTTTGAACGAAGTCATTTGTGCGCGTTCTGAGACAAAGTCCTGTCGGAAATCAGGATCTTGGGTTAAGCACATTGAATTTGCATTCCAGCTGCGTCTCTTGCACTTCAATGCGCAAGTCTCGGCAACTAGAGTTGACGTAGATGAGATCTCATATTCCTCCAGCTGGTATGGCATTCTCATTTGACATCTTACGAAGTGTTTAGACTGGTATCTGTTTCAAAGCCACGTTACACACAGACTTCCACCAACGGAGAAATCGGTAGAAACAAGGGAGGTCCAAAACTAATCAGGGCCGTTTTTGCCAACGGGTGATAGTCCTGACGGCGATCGGTGGATCGGGGCAGTGGCTTCAAATCGAGATTAAGATGCGACTCAAATCCAAATACCACAAAGTCAGGGATTACCATTGTCTCGGACAGTCGGTAATAGGACTCACTGATAGATAGGGTCTCGTACTATTTTCTGATGCACTGCATGCTAGCCAGAAAGAGAAAGACCTCCATGTTAATGTTCCTCCGATACCCTGGCATCTGCTTTGAAACAGCACTGTGTGGCTCAGCAAAGCAGCATGAATGTCAAAGTATGAAGTACTGGTGGCGCCTCGGTATTACGACATAGATTCATCGCTTCCCGAGCTGACAGGTCACATTCTTCACCCAGACACATAACTGCTCAAAAGAGGTCGCAGGCTCGAGATCTACTGCTTCTAGGCTATGAACCAGCATATCACAGAATTCCTGGTGGCGCCGAACGATGAGAATACATTGTTGCGTGGTTAGAAGCTGGTACTAATACAAATCCCCCACGACCGAATGCACCCCATCAGCTTCGCTCTTTTCTCTAGCATTAGCCCATTGTAAACCATCATGCTAGCGTATTAAGGTTATAGCAGCGTCGCTACAACTCTTCTTGACTACGGATAAAGAAGTCTTGCGATCAGCGTCTCTCGGATCAGCAACCTCGCAACCATGACATCTCCGCCAGCTGATGCAACGTGTGTGGTGGTACGCTTTCTATGCCAGCTGTAGGTGTTTCTACCTAGGGCCTCAATAAACTAGTCTCAATTAAATAAATAGTCTGCGTCTGCTTTAGTAATAGAAGTAAAGCCGCTGTGGCACCGCGAACTCCATACTACATGGGCGAGCTATCCTTCTTGTACTCTTGCCTCATCGAAGAGAACTCTATATACCTGTGTCGTTCTTCCTAACGCAACTATGAGAAGGGACCAGCATTGTTGATTGACACTTTCAGGGTTCATGCCATTTCCCACCAATAGCTTGACAACATTCCCATGACGGTTTCTGTAGCCATTGATACCAAAGTGGCCTTCTTCCACTGTCGTCCTTCAATTTGGTTTTTGCACTTCGTTGTAGAAGAAGCAACGGGGCAGCTTCATGCCCATATGATGTCGTTTCAGTTAGTGCACAGAAACTGCTATGATCCTTACTCTCGAAGTTAGTTCTCAAATTGCAAGGCATCTCTACGAAGTTTGTGTGTCCAGCAGACACCATAGTCATTAGGGCATTGCGACTACTGAGATTTAGATGAGGCACACCCGATCATCCACAGCTTTCACATGTACTCCATGGCCTACGAGCTTCTGATTAGTTGATCATATTTGGCTCGCTAGTTTATGTCAAGGGCTCGAACATGCTCTTCACAAGACCTTTGACTAGATCTGTGTAGTCAGGGAGCTGACTTTGGTCCGGCTGCAGCATGCTATCAGGCTCAGGCACATGACTCACAAGGACCTATGTCCCTTTGCTTGTCGATTCCCTAACTCTGTGTTACAGAGAACACCCAGTGACCAACATTGTGCATTGCATGGGTTGTAGGAGAGAGCGATGGCAGGAGGCTATAACAAAGTCTAGCAGGTTGCACTGATTGACCTAGGCAACAGAGCTGGTTAAGCATAACGGACTAATCATGTTGTTTATTCGCTAAGACTTAACCTGCAGTTGTAATAGAAATAAGGTCCAAACCGTCAGCCTGCAGCTAGGATATAGACTGGGTGGAAACTCATGGAGCTGCTGCTGTGGCTCTACTGAGCATACAGAGGCCACGGAATATAAATCAGCGGCGAGGAAATTTGAGTGAATTAGCGTATTATTGATAACTACATGGCTTATAGGATATGGAGATCGAGAGCTACAAGCACTAGAATAGCGAGGCGCCGATAACAACAGCCATCACAAAACCCATAGCACCAGCCTGAGCACTTGCAAGCTTCATGGCTGAAGAAGGTGTTGTAGAGACTGACGCAGCAGGAGTTTGTACTGCAGAAACCATATTTGTAATACCGGCGATAGCAGTGGTAGCGGCTATAGCAGCGCTGGAAGTCTCGGTCTCAACAGCATCAGCAGAATCGGTAACTGCGGTTGTGGCTGCCGTCTTCTCAGTTGTCTTGGCAGTTGTTACTGATGTTGAAACATCCTTCTTGGCGCCAAACTCCTCAATATCCAGGATGTAAGTGCTGTTTCCGCTGTTGTTGTCCTGCTCCACGCTGGCCCAACTCTCCTTTCCATCGGTGCCGAGCGAAACACACGCCTTGCGGAACGAGTTGCTGGCACAAATGCTGTTGCCATCACTGTAAACAGCACCGCCAGCGTTGGTGCACGAGACGAAAAGCTGCGTGACGAGAATGCCCATGTTGTCAAAGAAGTCTTCATCCGTGTTGGACGTGAGACAGTTGCGGCACCCGTCCATGGAGCCGTACCAGCCGTCTGGGTTGGGAATGCATACGCATTCTTCAGTGTCCTCCTTGGGCCACTTGAGCTTCTGGCACTTGAGCATGGCCTGGTAGATAGGCCAGCAGCCGCAGTCGTCCAGTTTGGAAGGGCTGTCCTCAGCTTCCTTGGTCTTGGACCAGCCGTTGGGCTCGGCTGAGGTGAAGCCGGACAGGGCAACAAGTGCCGCGAAAGTGGTTGAAAACTGCATTATAGCGATTGTTTAGAAGTAGAATTTTAACGAATGACGATGGTGAAACGAGTGTTGTCCAGCAGAGAGGCGGTGTTGAGAAGTCTGGGCCTGGTGAGATTTTAAGACGAGACTCTGCCTCAACGGGTAATCTTAAAAGACACCGGTTGTGGGTAGCAATTTCCGGGTCTAGGCTTCCGCATCCATAATCATTCTAGTTAGCTTGCTTAGAGTCTTGGCATCAAGTTACCGCTTCATTTACGACCTCAAAATTTTGAGCATTATTGTTTTTTGTTTTTTTTCGAAGCGCCATAGATACTGTTACTGGTCTCACTTGCTTTTCTAGATTCTTTAATGTCTTTAGTGACATACGCAAGTCGCACAAAACAAGAGTCAAACCCTCGTTCACCATCGAAGAGCTTGTGAAGGATTCAGGCTATCCCCAGATGGAAATGCCCGAGGCCAGGGCTTAAATGGAGTCTCCGCTCCACCGGGTAAAGCACATAGGCACTAACTTTTTCATGGCGGCCAACGCCAGAAACAAGATGAAGGCGATGTATTGATCAATGCAGGGGTATGTTTTGCTAGAACGAATGAGAATGCGCTTGTGTCAAACCACTTACATGCAAGTCTTTCAGGGGTTGCAGCCTTGTGGGTTTTGATGGCAGTCATGGGATTCTATCGTTTTGACTGCATTTCCATCATCAAGGCTATTTTCCAGAGCGTATCGTCGTGCTATACATTCACTTAGTTACCTTGCAACAGTGAACTGCGCTCTTAGACCTGTTATATCATTTTCCTTTTTACTGCGGAGAAACGACGATGTCATCCACTTGCGTGACATTAGAAGAAGTCCAGTCAACTTGGTGTCTATCTTCGTGAGTTCCACGCATCCCCGTGGTCATTCTTTCAGTGAACAACTTCACATAGACGGACACCACAAATGGAAATGACGAGTACCTCCTTTACGAAACTCTTAGGGGCACAAAATTAGACAAGTTGTTTGATGCGTTTGTATGCTCGAACCCAAAAATTGTGTCGTTAGTACAGGGTATGCCAATGGCTGATGTCGAGCCATCATCATAGCCTTGGCGACGGAAATAACGGCATCTTGCTTGGATGCCAAGTCGCTTTGCCTGGGATCTCCACTACACTCGTCCCAGGTGAAAATCCGGTGGAACAAAGTCGGTGGAGCAGTCCGGTGACACGTCCACACGTAGGTCGTGAACATGTCATTCTTAGAAACTCCACCAAAACTTGAAACGTTATGTACTAGGTAAAGAAACAGTTCAAACTTGGAATACAAGACTGGTAGCTTTATTCATTACAACAGCGACAGCGCGTTAACGGAGACAGAAATGAGTGATGGAGTTCATTCGCTACGTAGGAGTTTTGTGCGTCATTGAAGGCATGTTCATGGATCTGCCACCCTAAATAATCCTTCTCAACCCTTCAACTAAAGAAGCTTGGTCCTAGTGAGACCATTTTCCAAAGAAACCCCACCGTTGCCGTGAGTTTGTCTGCTTTCGCTCGCTTGCGCCAAGCTACCAGAACATGACAGTCAACTGCAGTGGACTGGATATTATTTTAAACCCAGCCTCGTAACTTGCATGAGTCTGAACAAGACTTCTCAAGTTGTGCTATTTATCCATCCAAGCGTGGAAGGTATCTCACATGTCTCTTTTGAGCCGGTCTTCCTGTGTTCGTAAGGACCTTGTTCATTATATGCTCTCATAAGATGAAAACGATGTTGTAGCAGCCACCAGTGCTCACTTGGGTTTTGCAAGCCTTTGAGCTGATTGAGACCGTCTGTCGATATGCTTGGACAAAGGAAGCGGGCCATAGTCATATAGATGCTCTCGAATTACTGATAGTTACTGGGCCGTGGAATATATCTAAACTGGTGTAATTGGTAACACAGTCAAGGCTCACTCGCGCTTGGCGAACCCTTCGGGGGCGGCAGATCCTGGTTCGAATTCTGGGGTTGGAGCTTATGATTTTTAAACCCTTTTCACAGGGACCGAAAGTGATCCAACAGTGTTATCTCTCACATGTGACTTCACAAATGAAGCTTGAGTAAGCTTTTTATTTGGGCCTGCCTTTGTACCCCATGGAAGCTGAAGGTTTGTTGAGAAGTTATTTTGTAAGTTTTGTGTTAAACCTTGGTCGGTACCCAGAGGGATATTGCTATACAGTTCAAACTCAACTTGAACTCGGTTACGGAGTCGTGGAAAGGCAAATTATCTTACCAGAATGAGGTCCAAAAGTGCATATCTCAGATCTCTAGAGCCAAGGGCATAAAGGCTACTGGACTTGGTTGCTTGGTGTTTCGCATGATCAACAAATGTGTATATATACTGGTCACAATACGGAAAGGTTCATAAGCCCATGTCCGGCCTATCTGGGGGCCTATATACCAATATACCATAAGGGACTTTACATCTATCCCTCTTCTGGGGCGTCCTTACCATATTGTGCCCAGGTCAGAAAACGATTATCAATTATTATTGGGCGGCTGTTTCACACTTATACCTATAGTATCTGGTATCCTCGACTCCAGACTCACGACGGCGGGAGCGCGTACGGCTCGATAGTCAGTGCAGACTCAATTTTACAGATGACAAAGCTACCATCGATGAGGTTAGAAGTCGGACAGTGAACAACATTCTTCCAGTCATTTGCAGGTTCCTGCAAGAACAGCCGCTCTTATTGTCATTTATAGGTAGGCCCGAATCATTGCAGATTCCAGATAGTCATCAGCCCCTGGTGAATTTACGATGAGATGATGCGATACAATGACAATCCCAAGGCAGACCGTTGTAAGTGTACAGTTTCCCAATGATCCGCCCAACAATCACCTCGAGAGCCACTGGTGAAAGGGCCTTTGCAGCTTGGTTGGCAACTAATACTTTACTGGGTCGCGAGAGTCTCGAATGTCAAGTATTCTAGAGCCTAAGAGTCTATGGCTCTCACAACGCCATGTACAATGAAGGATCCAGGCCCAGCACGACATTTTCTGAAGAAATTGCCTATGAGGTCAGAAGCAAGGAGGTAAGGGAAGGCAATTCTACTTGACAAGACAAGGGTCCGCGGTCCGCGGTCTGTGGTCATAGGTCAGTCCATTCAGGCGGGGCAAATTATCGGGACGGTATGATGAGCGGCCCCGACAATGGGGATAGCGTCGAAGATCGGATACCCTAGGCTTACTAGTCTAAAAGGGGCCTGACTCCCCATGCCAAAGTGACTTTGTTCCGTTGTTACCACCGAAGGGACCTTGAGAATTGGCGGAGCGCTGTCAGGTTGATTGCCTGATGATACTAGCCTTGGCGCAATCTGTTATCACGAGCGTAGCAGCCAAGAGCTGTTCTATGAAGTAATCCTACGGTTGAAGAGTGATTCCTTTCCGTACTCAGCCTGGTAGAATGGAAACTAAATCGAATTGCATGCTTCGCCCAATGCGGGGTGGAATTTTGCTGACAGGAATGCACTGGCACAACTTAGACCAATCACAGTTGGATACTCTGTACTTCTTAAGGTATCTCACGTCGGATGGGTTGTCTTCATGACTGATTGCAGGGGTTCAGATCTGGGGACTGTTTCGTGTGACATCATCCACGTCCACAAGGCATTGTTCGTGTATCGAATATTGAGCAGTGAGGATGATGTTAGTGCTCCAGGGCATGCTATTATTGAAAAGGACCAGTTTTGCGAATTTATCCGCCAAGAATCGTAGACATAACATCCACAGCAAATCCTCTGGTTCAGACCTATACGCTGGAGCCAATAAGGAGAAAGTCGAGTGATCCGATTGACCTGAAACAGGAAGCTCCGAGGCGGTACTTTTTTCCCTTTTCTTACACACAGCCACCTCTGTATCAAGTAATTACCGAACTCGTGTAAGTTTGTGAATCTGGCCATCTTTGTTAGATGACTGTTTACAGACCGCGGCTTGGATGCATTCTCGTGATTCTTGTAGTGCAACCGCGCTTGAGATCATGCATTTTTGTTTTTCGCGCTAGAACATTGAATGTTTGCTAGAAACAGTCCGTGCCTGTTTTATATGACGGCATTTCAGGCAATTGTAATTAAATGAGTGCTGTCTCGCAACACGAGTTTTCATCAAACCCAGACTTGGAAATGACCGAAAGAGATGCTGACTTGTGAGGCGTATACGAAATGGCAATAACCCTATTGGTCCAATAAACTCATTGGTCCCGGGTAAGCAACAACTCATTTCTTCCCTAACGCTTAATCGAGGCAGTGCCAGACAAAGTAATACGGGTGATCCTCCAGGACCGCCCAAGACTAGTCTCATCCTTTCCAAAAGTCTGGACCACAACCGGACCAGGGGACTATTTCTGGCTGACTCGGCACAAATTGCCAGACTCCTGACATACCCATGCCATGAATGGCCAACTAACTGCCCTATTGGAAACACCATTCCTCTTGAGGCTAAGCTTGCACACGACCCCTATTCCTGGTTGTCCAAACCGACTCCACCAAAGGATCGTCTAAGCTGAGGACTCGGCACCTCGGCTTGACGTAAGAAATCTTCAAAGACCGCGCCAAGCCAATAACATCTAAGAGAGAGTAAGAAATGGTGCCGAAGCTCCGATAATACGAAATTAGACGAGCGCAAACTAGCCGTCTAATGGAAACAGCCCACGCGACACTCAATTTTTACATAACATTAAGAATTAAAAAAGGAGCTCCGTGGCTGAGGCGGTCCTTTTTTTTCCCATCGTATCGGGTGCCCGAGGACGCTTTGATGGGTTAATTATGGCGACTCCGGATGGTACGGGCACCGACACTGACAGGACAGTTATTAATGAAATCCATGTACCCCATATTTTCCCGTTTTCCATCTCTCATTTTTTTCCTTCTGGAAAAGTTGATCTTTGTTCTGTTGCATTTTATGACTCTGATCCCTGACTTGTTTGTGCTCAGTTTGTCCACGCTCATTCTGTCCCGTTGTGGCTTATTGTCTGCCTCAACAGGCTAACTTCCTTTCTTTCTTTCACACACACATTCATTTATCGTCAAAATGGTCAGATTACCTTCTGTGCTGACGAGATTGGCTTCTCGTCTTGCCAATCGACAATTTGTCTTTACATTTACAGCCTTGGCCATAATCGCAGCCAAACTCTCCCACATCCACAGCCACCGAACTGCCGTCGCTACAGCTCGAATCTTGACTTTCTTCGGTACATTTTTTATACAAGATATCATCCTTCTTCTAATAATACGGCTCCTCCTCGATCCTCCTCTGACAGCCAAGATCGCACACCATATTAGCACTGCTGTGGCTGGACTCTTCATCGTATACAATGTCGCGCTCGCTATTATCTCTGTTACCTTTTACCTCGTCTCCGGAGCCGAAATCCACTGGCAGAACATCAATATGGTCTCCGACCCCACGTCACGAGCCATCTTCCTTTCCGGTCTTGTTACCCTGATCCTGGTCACTGCAGCTCTGTTGCTGCTCAGCTGGCCAATCCAGAACATCTGCTACGCAACCTTCGGATGGGGCGCTGATATCGTGTCTTTCCCCTTCCTCTTCGCGGCTAGGGCAGCCAACCGTCTTGTGAGGAAGCGAAACATCTATGGTCAAATTCCTGAAACCGAAGTTGAGACATCTGACAACCAATACTCCGATGGTGACGATGACTTGGCTATGGACTCTATTGACTTTGGAAAGTCACAAACCTCGTATTCTCGCCTTTCACAGCGCATGCGCAAGGCGTGTGGTGTTCGCATGCAACCCTCGACCGTGAGACGTCTCCTTCACAGCATTCCTTATGTGTCTTGGCATGTGTTCTTCTTGGCGCTGTTAGTGCTCTCTCTCGAACGACCCAGCGACCGGTCCTTGACTTTCCTTTCTTGGACTGCTGGACTTCTCCCCTTCGTCGACATGTCTTCAACCTCGCCTATCCTGGACCAGCTGCCAGCACACTTCAAGGTTGGTATTCAACGCCAGTGGGACACAACGACAGCTGTCGCGGAACCACCCAAGCTCAGCTGGCTACCTAAGGGTGAGCCACTGGCCGGCTTTGAGGACTGGTACACCCCAGACGAGCTGCACTACAATGCCAGCTCTGATCCCACTAAGGTCTCGAACCTTCACAAGCCTCTACGCGACGAGCTTCGTGATAAGTTGAAGGATGTTCCTGTGAAGCATGTCGTCCTGTTTCTCCTCGAAAGCACAAGAAACGATGTATTTCCTATCAAGAAGGACGGGCCTATTTGGAACAAATTCCAGGATTCATTCTCTGACAAGAAAGTTCCACAAGAAGCAGAGGAATGGATGTCTACATTAATGTCTACCGCCAACTACATCACTGGCGACTATAACGACGGTTTCAAACACGACAAGACCCCTAAGCGTGGCGGTCCTCGATTCACTAATGCCTACACTTCCGCCACATACACTCTCAAGAGTCTCGAGGGAACAATCTGCGGCCTCAACCCTCTGATCGCAGACTTTAACCTCGACTACAAGCGTCACATCTACCAACCCTGTCTCCCTCAAATTTTTGAAGCGATGAACAAGGCCGACCCAGCTTCATCGCAATGGAAGTCCTACTTCATGCAAACTGCCAACATTCACTACGACAACCACGAAAAGCTCATGGCTGCTATGGGATACCCCGAGGAGAACACGATTGACCGCGATTGGCTTCGCAGCGACAAGGCGACACACGGCCCCGTTACGCTCGAGGACATCAACTACTTTGGCTTTCAGGAGGACCCGCTCGAAGACTACATCCGTGATACGTTTGACGACGCCAAAAAGAACAACGGAAGAGTCTTCCTTACACACATCACGAGCACAAGTCATCACGCCTACGGAATTCCTAAAAACGAGACGTCTGTTGTTTTGGGATCAGGAAAGGAGGTCAAGGAGCTCTCGGACTATGCAAACGCTGAGCGTTACGATGACAGATGGATCAAGAAAGTGTTGGATCGCCTAGACAAGGAGGGCGTTGCTAACGAGACCTTGGTTATCTTCCTTGGTGATCACGGAGTGTCGCTGGTGGAGAACGGTAAGGCCTCGCCTTATTACAACCCCAGCGTTGGAGCGGATCATGTGCCGATGATCTTTTCTCACCCTCTTCTGCCTTCCTTTGATATCGACGATGCAGTTCACTCTACACAAGTCCTGCCTACTATCCTCGACATGCTTCTCGAGACTGGCTCATTGGAAGGCGTCAGTCGAGAAGCTGCCGAGTCACTACTACCCAACTACGAGGGTCAATCTCTGATAAGACCTGTGGAAATGACGAACAACGCAACAGGCCAAGCGTACTGGCAATACACTTGTGTCAATCCCGGCCGAGCGATGCTCAACATCCGAGACCCTCGTCATCCAGAGCGTCATTTGACCATTCCTCTGGTCGATAACGTCGAGTGGAGACTAAGTGACGTCTCAGTCGACCCACTGGAGACAGACGGCATTCAAGCCTTTGACTTCATCTCTTTCTTGGAAGCTGTCGAGAAGAGATGGGGTGTTGAGTGGGCTAAGTGGGTGGAAGAAGGTGCTTTCATGACAAGGTGGCATGTGCAAGATAATGGAAAGCGTTTCAGATACGAGAGAAATCCAGATGTCCAGGAGACGAGGGACCAATGATTAGAATAATTTGATGATTTAAGTAGCGCAATAATTTAAGAAAGTAAAAGTTATTCCAAGATGCATCCGATTTTGTGACACCTGTTTGCCTTCGAGTTCCAGCTCAATCATGGTTCAAGTCCCCCTGCAGACAGATTGTGGCACATGTTCAAGTCCAGCTACGCCCATATCGATAGTGCCAGTTAGTGGCTTTATTAGCGCACCTCTGAATTACCTAATCAAAGCCTATCTAGAACTTGAGCTTCAACGCAACAGGCCTAGACCGCCACCGCAGGTTGCAATCATGAGACACTTGCGTAAATATTGACAGCTGAACAAACCACGACGCGACGCCTACCCTAACTGGCTATTAATATAGGTACAAGAGATTCCTTTCAGCTGTTTATTTCCCCGGACTTTACCACGCTCATTTCCATACTGGGCAACTCGGCATTATTGTCACAATGTCAAAGAACGTTGGACCGGTAAGTTGACCTCGAGCATGAATGAGAACAGATGGCACTATATATACGAGAAATAGAAATGTGGATTAATCTTCGGCCACGCGCAGGAAGTTAGAAAAGAGATGGAGGAACGCCCTGACCTCTTTCACTGGGATAGTTTGGCCCAAATCTTGGAGATGGACGACGAAGACAACCATGAATTTTCCACAGCGATCATCTACGACTTCTGGAAGCAATGGCCGCACATTCTCCAGGACATGAAAAAAGCATGGTAAGTATGCCAAATTTTGCGAAAGATCTTATGTAATTGACTTTCATTAGTGAAATCCGAGATCTTAACAGTATGAGGTCGATCGTCAACGCTATCCAGGGCTCAGCTAGCGCTTTAGGTGCTATCAAAATTGAGCGTGAGACGAGAAGGCTGAGGAATCTCGCAAATGGTAGAGACGAGAGGGGCGAGCAAAGGATCGATGAGGCCGGTGCACTGGAAAAAATGGGGGCGATCTTGGTAGTCGTAGAGGTCGAAGCAAAAGAGACGATGGATATCTTTGGACGATATGTGTCTGGAACAGATACAGACTCTGTTTGAGATCTGGTGGCCGGCAGCCTTTACCGCGAACCGAGCTCTTTGAAAGTTTGGTGACTTCGAATGCTTGGACGGTTTTATGATGGATTTAGCCATGTCATCATTGAATCAACCACGTTAGGGCGAATAGTTGAAGCTATGTGAGATGGCGGCCAAGATACAATAAAGAATTTGTGCTATTACCGACTTGAGCAAACCGATATGATGACGGGAACTACAAGACGAAAGGGCAAGGTAATCTCGTCACAGCTCGATAATACATTCAAGCTTTCTTGAACCTCTCCATTCTATAGGAATTCACTTGCGATATGATTCCAAACTAAATGATACTAGAACTGAGAGCAATCATCAAATACCAAAGATCTATTTAAAATACCCATATCGCTGAAACCTAGAACTATCTCCCTTACGCTTTGACTAACGTTTCTATACAAGCCTTGTTCGTACCACTTGTTATATTTTGCCTGTCCTTTTCTTTACCCTTGCTTGATATCTCATTTCAGGAAGTCTCTTCTGCCGAGCAGTGCTTTGAAGAAGAAAACTAGTTTCCTCCTTGATAGCGACTTGACATCTATGGAAACTTCTCTTGAGATTTCAGATGCTGTCGATAAGTGCTGATGTTATTACAGGAACAGGACGTAGCCATACCGCTCTTATACCAGCGTTAATATAGACTACTAGTGATAGCGTATTGACTTTTATAATGGATTCTGAGCAAATATCGACCAGTTCTTGAATTAGAGATATCATCCTATGTTGAATATTTAGAATTTATTACGGCTTCTGAAGTTGAAAGTCGACAAAATCATTCAGCTACCACGTAATTATTCCTGTACGGTGCTTCGTGAAAATTTTCATCTTCGAAAGTGATGAGTGATCCTGAGGGTCAAGAAAACTGTCCTGCTGTCTGGAGAGCTCTTGACGAGTTGTCGTCTAGCCCCCAGCGTCCAGGGAAATTACTTGATAGAATCTGTGAAGCTGTTGAGGGAAACGAATTGACGAGGTCGATCCTCCTTGGTATGAGTGTGGTGGAGGGCCTTAAACTGGAGCAAGAACGACTTGAGAAGATAAAGGCTTGCCTGCGATTCGATTCTATTTGGGACACCCGTTCTTGTGATGGGTTACTAGTTAGTCATGTCAAGCTATATTAATGATAGGTCGTTTTGGATGGAAAGAATATGGAGGCCAAGGAAAACTGGCTAGTAAACTAAGAATTCTCCTTTGTTACCTACGTTGTGAGAAGCTTGAATGTGTGGCAACAGACATTACGGATTCAGGCAGTAAGTAAGCTAATAATCATGATGCAATTACGAGCCTTAGCGGCTGCGAATGTATCGCGCAATTTAGTAAAGGATTCTATCGAGGAGAACTTTGCCGCGGTGGGTGGTACTTACAGTAAGATTCGAGCTATGTACTCATATTCGGCTCCATTCACTGAATTAAGGCATCTGATTGAACGACAAAGTTGCCCGTTGAAGACGCCCAATCCTTCAAAACAGAGCCAATTTAGTACACTGTAACATACTCTGTAGCCACTGACGCCTGTGCCTGCACATTTATACCTACCTGAGTGCCACCATTCAACGCTCCGGTCGTATCCTCCCCAGCTTCTGTGAGACACCATGGCTTTGTACACAACGCCAATGCTGGGGCTTGCAAGCCAAAGTCGTACGTTTTCTGATGAAACATCTTCGACTATAATCGTCGAATCATCGACGTCCTTGGTCGAGTCCTCCAGTACGATTGGAACAACTAGCACAACGAGTCCTCAATCATGACTGACATCACGATCCCTATTACTACATCGACTCTCGTCTCTGAAACTACAACTTCTGTTGCACCGGCAGAGCCCATTTGCGCCGGACGTGACGCTTGCCATGCTCCGCCTTGCAATTCCTCTCAACAGAGAGGAGCCTTCTCCACAGTCAAGGCATGTCGTGATAGATGCGTCGCCGATGACGGTTGTAAGGCGTTCATTTATGATCTGTCTTCAAATTTGTTATTTTCTTGGAGACGTGGTCGCCAAATCAGGTTTTTACACCGCCGATTTCAACAATTATTTTTACGACCTATTTTGCGTGATTGAATAGGTGCGGGATTGGTTGAGATTCTGGAAGATCTACAGCAAGATACACTTTTACATTGGATTTCTTTTCTTGGCCCCTTATATAGAACTTGTTCAAGACTTCGAGTTTGAGGAATATTTCCTCAAGCTAGATCATCGCTGTACATATTGCAGAGCTCTAGTTCGTATGCTTGCTTCAAATGCGCCTCTCCTCAAACCCCGCCATCAAACCTTCTCTCCCTGTTTGGGGATGATTATAATTGACAGGATAATATTTCGCTTCCATATTGCCCTTGCTCTCATATCCGTATTGTTGTGGGGTCGGATGTTCGCCGGGAACTGAGGCAGGTTCACACAGAGTTACCAACTTTCTATCTACTGTCAGAAGCTGTCTATTCTCCACGCGCTGCAGGGCTACGTTGGGATCGCGCATCACATAGCCAGGCGCCGCGTTTTTCGTCTCTGCTGTACTATGAATGAGATTGGCTAAGAGCGAGCTGGCCCAATGAGCATCAGCAAAGATCATAAGCGCAAGCCAGAGCACCATGGCCATGACTAGAGCAAGACAGCTGAGAGCGAGCTGTAAACGAGACATGGCGACCATGAGTTCATCCACGCTAATCTGGACCAGAGACGGGTCAATGCTGACACTATATGCTCTTGCAGTAAGTAGTGACTCCAAACTCTGGGCATTGTCTCTGATCCAATTCAAACCGTCGTGGTCAAGCGACTTGGAGCTGACGTTCGATCGACCATCGCCTAGCCCATGGGCTACCATCACGGCAGCGGTATCGACCTGACCGAAGAACACGGGATCTGGCACTGTTTGATGTCCGAGGCAGTCTAATCGACCGAGCTTGCCTCCATAAGCCTCGTTCTGAGAATTCGACTTCTCGCATGGCGCGAGCGGCTCCGGTGCCTTGGCGATGGTCTCGGATCGAATGACGGTCATGTTCGTACTTGTAAGGCTGATAAGGGAGTACTCGGAGCCACCATCACTCGTACCACTCGATACCATGTAGAAACCCCACGTGTTTTGGAGAGTGGACCGATTGCTGTTACCGACAGTATTGACGCCGTAGTGATAACTCATGTTTTGGCTTTGCGCACCCATCATCATTTCGACGATATGACCAGTGGATGGGATTCTTTCAGTTCCGTCGAGATGTCCCGTTCGTTCCACGAGATCCGATACCTCCTTCTTATCAAAAAGAGTTCCCGAGGTCGTAAGCATTGTAACTTTCAACGTAGACTGGAAGAGGGTATGTCGCCTCTTGCCCTTTGTCACAGTGAAGACCTGGTTCATAAACGCCGAGCCACCGGCTGCACCGAACGAAAACCAGATGTTGTCATATCGGTTAGGCAAGATAAACCTCGATTCCGCCTGCATGTCTGAATCGACGTCCCAATGAACTTCGGGCCTCCCAGCAATGTTCCCGGCGACAAAGTCCCGTGAAAAGACATTCTCGAAAGTACTGTTCCAATCGAAGTACCCATCGTCCTGTGTAATATTGACAGAGTAGGTCTTGTTAAGCACCGTTGGGTTGGGTGAACGCCCGAGGCTCGCATCAATGGAAACGGAGAGGCCCTCGTTGTCAAGCCAGATTCGAGGACCTATGGTTCCCAATCCCGTTGGAGGCACAACCTCTGGCGCACCATCAGTGTTCGAGACTTGCCCAGTCAACGTGTAGTTGAGACCAGGGGGGAAAAGGTCAGAGCCGATGAGTTGTGGCAGGGTCTTCGTAGTGCTATCGAGCCCGGTAGGATCTAAGAAGAGTTGAACTATGTACGGTGGGTTTTCGTTCCTTTGGCTCTGATAGTCAGCGATCGTCGCATCATAAGCTTTGAAGATGTAGCCTGGAGCATCCAATGCCCAAAGAAGCGTGCCATAAAGCGACAAGACAATGTTCAAAAGACTGAAGGCAAGCACGACAAGACCTGCTCGCGATAAACCGCGTGATGAAATGTAGAGGGTGCGCTGAATGTAGTCTTCTGTGAACATAAGGTAGGATGTGAACTGGTTTGAGCGGGCCGCTATCAGTGAGAAAAGCTTGTAGACGAAGATACCCATAAACAGTTCAGCGCATTTGAAGATGATCGACTTGACAGCATTGTGGTACAATGGTATGGAGGACTTGATGAACGAAGAAGTGGTTTCTAGCATTGTGCCGGTGTCACTGCAAGCCGTTCTACCTAGAGGAACCAAGGAAAAAGATGTGGAATGTTTCGCGGGGGAGGGCCCGTCTTGTCCTTTTCTTGGCAATGCTTCACCTTGCCACTTGGATGCAGAGACCCTTACCAGAACCCCTGTCGACATTTTTGATAGCAGCCTTTTAAAGTGAAGGCCTAGACACTACGGGTGATAAAAACAGCAAAGTAATTTCTAATGATTGGTACAAGTGCGAAGTAGCGTTGATCTTTGCCTTCTATGGCTAGACATGATTTTCAGCTGAAGGTGAAAACCGTTAGTTTGTGCAAGGGGCCAGGTCAGGGGACCCTGAAAGCACGACAGTTGATTCGCTCGAGTTTTTGGGTTACAGTTAAGCTTCCGCATATAGCGCAATAATTCCGTTCGTTTCTGTACGTAGGTATGCGACGACGGCAAGGTTGTTAACTAAGCTTATTGGAGCCTGACAGAATACTACATAGACTTTGCTCTCCTCTTGAACTGCTATATACATGAGGTATACCATTACTGAAAAGAATACCTTAAATCAAGAGTAGACTTATGCGATGGTACGACGGTGAGCTAGTGCTTAAATGTTTTTCTATTGTCAGTCTAGCGTGTCGGAACAATTGTCAACAAACATGCTATCTCTGACCTTGTTTCCTCCACTCTTGGAACCATACGGACAGTTGTTCATCCGCATACTCCCATGTTGGCGGCGGTGAAAAGTCTTTGGCAGACCTGTGAGCACAATCCGGGTCCAGGTAAGAGAATCCCCTTGGTCTCAACATGTAATCCACCTTCATCATCTCAACAAATGTCCAGCGATTCAGCTTTTTTCTCAGAAACCACATCCACTTCTCAGAGCCATAGTCTTCCAACCCTCCGACATAATCATGTCGCAGAGCCAGTGACTTGTCTAGTATGTGTGAATCGATGACGAGATTTCGGTCTCCGAGAGTCCAGTGCCGGTTGTCCCTGTCCAACTGCCATTTGATCGAAAAGACGTTGCTTTCGAGGATATAGTCCGGAATGGTGACATCTCGTGGCAGATTAGATAGCCTGATAATGAGTGTCTCTGGACCTCCAACCTGCTGTAATTGCTGTTGAGTATCAGAAAGAAGGTCTGGGACCTCATCAGGCCAGAGTAAGTCTCGAGTCATCCAGCCGTTTCTCGCATGGCTTCGCAGTACCTTTTTCATGTCATGGCCAAATTCCTTGAGGGTCAACATTTTGTGGCGCACGATGGTAAGCATAGGAAGTAGACAGTACAACTTGTTCCAGGAAATGAAACACAGACAGGCTGTCGTGCAAGCGTCGCTGATGATGCTGGCGACAGGTGGACGAAATGTTTTCACAATCTCGATTGATGGCTTTCCTTGGTCGATGGCCAGATTGGGAGCAGTTCTCCGTTCATAAATCGGTCTATCATCCCAATCCGTGAGCTGGTTGTTCAATACATACTGCTCATCATGGACCAGGTAGTTGATGAAGGCTTCCGCTTTGGATCCTTTCAGCATATAGATGACGAGGGACGGGTCTACCGGGCTGCCAAAGTTCAAGCAGCTTTGTACAAAGGTTCCAGCCATAAGTCCACCACATGTTCCAAGCTCTGCTCGAAAGTGAGAGGGATCATCGACGAATCCTTGGAGTTGCTTGTTGATATTAAGCAAGTAAGGGGAGTCCGCCATATGGCGAACTAACCAGCGTAGGCGTCGGCATGTTGCATGTAACGCGAAAATGCCAGCAATACCGGTGTGGTGTAAGATTCTGTCTATGATATCCAGATTCGGTGAATGCTGGTCACTGAGCAGCTTAATAATTTTGGACGCCATGATGAAGATGGTTAAGTGCAATGTTGCTTCGCGATTGATACAAGAAGCAAAAAGCCCAAAAGAAAAAAAGTGAAAAAAAAGAAAAACCTGAAGACGTCATTCTTATAGAATAGAGGCATATCAAAGTTTGCTGAGCCATTACATAGGCTTTGAGTTTAAAATGAGAAGATTTCTGTATCTGTGGGCATTTGCCATGGAGACCTGAATTAGTTTTTTGCATTTACCCTATGAGACCGCTACTTGTCTCAAGAGAGGCGTAGAAAATATGGACCAAGTCAAAGGTACCAATATGAAGGAATGCAATCCGATGGTTGTTCCCACCTATAAGCTTGTCAGGACTCAATCTGGTGCACGATCAAAATATTAAACACTTTTCAGCATAAAGAGGTGAAGCCGAGGTCACGCCGTTTTGGGCGCATGTGTATAGAAGTCTTGTGTTGCTGTGTTGAGACTTGAGGTATAGAACCTTAACAGGTAACAATGACAGATGAAAGCGATTGTATGGATGAGTTGAAAGCATCCTACCAGATGTCTGAAAGTCTATCCGGTCTTAGGCTTCATATGTCTGACCTTGACCTATCTCCGAAAGGAATCATGCATAAGGTTCACAGCTGCGATGGAGAACTAGATACATACCGTGATGCACTGATAGTGGTTACTCCTTGGATAACAAAAGGCCCTTCTGAGCGATACAAATTATGTGATGTAGCGCAGTAACGTGATATAGCAGAAATACTCGTCGAAATGCCAACGAATCAGAAGTCGGGATGGCTGTGGGTGTACTTCAATCTAAGCGCGTCCATTCGCGGCAAAGACTACCAGCCTTTTCGATTTTCCCCATCTTGTTAAATCACATGCACCGCCTCATAGACACATCACTCAGTGAACATTTGCCTTGTTAAATGCTCTGTCGTGGTTGCCTACCATATTCAATTTTGGTTTCTGAAGAACAAGTTCAACTGTCGAGTTCGCCCGTGAAGGCACCGAATATACTCCGACTGCAACCGCCAATTAAAGTATGTAAGAGGTCTCGGCCGAGAGGCAAAATGGAATCTTGCCATATTTCTGACCTGACAGGCCGCAATCGCCTTCCATTCTGTACCATATCAAGTAGTGGCCACGACGCAGCTCGGTGCTGTGATACAGAAGGCAGCGGACATGGGTCTTGTTTGAACCTTATACCAATATCCCTCGTGGACATGGGTCAAATGCCGGATATCCATGTCGGTATTGCCCCTGAAAGTCCACCGAAGTCTAGACCGGCAAGGCACTTGCGTTGATTTGCTTTATTTCAGCACTCTACGCCCTACACCAGAAGTTTTATCGTCGGAATCAAGGTAATCGCTCTGGCGAGGGTAGAAACTTGGTGGTATTAACAATACAAATGGTTTTCTGCAGTTTCCGGAGCATTAGGAGGTATCAAATACATGTGATTTAAGCCTGAGTCATCGTCGTGCGTGTATGGCCCATCATTGGTTTGATACGATGCCTATACCATTCAGCCTCGCACAGATGCCGAGATACTCATCTTTCGAGCTTTCCCTCCCTTTCCAGTAGCTGAAAGGCGATCCTGGGCCCTTGATCAACTGCTGAAACCTATCAGGATCAGGTTTTGTTACCCCTCTAGCTAACACTATTGTTCGGCTCCTTTGGGAATCTCATCCCTGGATCATCGAGGTTCTTTGAAGGGCTCGGAGCAAGGTCCAAGCAGAGACATTCTCCAGCTTATCCGGCTACAACGGATGAAAGGATCCTTGCAGGGATTGGGACGAAACAATGGTTGATTCATAGCAAGATAGTATCCGACTGTCCGGTTTAATCACAAAGTGGAAAATGAGACAAATTTACCCGACTACACTCCACTACGAACTTGAAAGAGGGACCTTTGCGCAAGGGGAGACTCACGGAAGGGGAAGACCTAATTACAGCTAGGCTCGACTGTAACCAATCGCAATAGGACGATTATTACTGTGATGATCAAGGTAGACGGAGTTGTGTGAACTAGAGATTTAGTTCCTCAACACAACTACCACGCATTTTTAGGTAAAAGCTTGAGTACAATACTAATCAATAAGGTGCGAGACATTTACGGTTACTGTTGTGGTTGTTCCATTATGCCGATGTGAATGTGGATGCTCGCATTGAAGTGCGAAGTGTAAAGTTGTTTGGGGCGTGGCCCATTGGTTCCAGCGTAGAGGCCGATGATTTTGACTAACTTGCAACCTGTATTTACAAATACCTCCGAAATGCCTTACTATGTACATGGTTGGGTTTTGTATAGGGTTTGTAAATTTTTGGATGGGGCATTAATTCGGTGGTTAGTCCATGAAACGGAACACAAAGTAAGCCACAGACTCAAAGCTATTATTAGCTCGGAGCGTGCCGAAAGTGCCAGAACGCCCAGCAACCATCATTTCCAGTGGTGCCATCCGTCCCGTCTTAACCGCTCACACTTAAGATCTGACGGCCTGCTTCGCGGTCTAGACCAGGCCTTCAGAAGCTGTACGACTCATCCCGACGTGCTCACAACGTAACTAAGCCTCCCTTCTTAACTTTGTGTTAGCTATGTTATTTTTCCATTGGGTTAATAAATTCCGATCTTGTACCTAACAGCATTGAAAGACTGGGCTTCTTGAAAGTTCTGTCCTAAGCGTCTTTTCCCACCGTACATTTTCTATCATTTCTCCTCGTACAAGTACAAAATAATTCAATGCTATTAAATTGGGCTGGGAATTATATAGAACATCATTGGGCGTAATCAGAAAGTGGCATAAATGCTGTTACCTGACATGAGATTAGTGATAACAGCTCGGATTCAAAGGCAGACATCAAAGTCGATCAGCGTCCAGAAGCCGCGTCAGCCTCGGCCACAGCCTCGGTACTGAATTGAGCTCTGTAACGCCTGTTCTCCGACCTAACCTCATAGCAGATGAACTTTTGAACCCACGATAGCTCCGGATACCACCCTGCCGGTGTCCTTCACATCTTCAGATCACAAGCCACCTAGAGCTAACTAGGTAGTCTGTGTCAGAAGTATTACAAGTGGGTAAGGTATTCTGACGCCTGCGATATTTGTCTCAGCTACACTAGTGTATACAAATGCTCAATGCCGTACTTTTTCTGTGCCGAAAGTGGGAGTCTGGATACGAGGAGTACAAAGTATGGGGAAACTCGACTAGTTGCCGATCTGCCGGGTCCGCGTCAGCCGTTGACCAACGCCATGTTCCGAGTGCCGAGTCGGAAAGTATCACGGAGAGTCACAACAGCTACACTGAGGAAAAGGGAGTTGACTCAAAGAATTGAGCTTGACTACTGTGTTCAGGTTAAGCTTGTAGTATTGCTANGAGTCACAACAGCTACACTGAGGAAAAGGGAGTTGACTCAAAGAATTGAGCTTGACTACTGTGTTCAGGTTAAGCTTGTAGTATTGCTATTATTGGTAACGATTTTTGTCTAAAGTCCCTACTGAACTGAGAATTTATTTATACCTGGCCTTGGACTCTTCGTTTCTACAGACATCAACACCCACATCACTCACAATCTCCTCAAGTTACCTTCTCATACTCTCAATCACATCTTACAAGCCTTCATCATGCTTTTCAACAAACTCTTCCTCGGAGCCGTGCTGGCCATGACCTCCGTTACTGCCCTTCCCAACCCAGCGGCCGCGCAGGGAGGTCTTATGGAGCGCAGCAAGCACCACGACCACCATGATTGCGGCAAACATGCTTCTTTCAATGAAGAGAAGAAGGAATGCGTCTGTCATGACAGCGCAAAAGTCTTTGAAAAGAAGCACAAGAAGTGCAAGAAGCCTAAGGATGACACGAAGCACAAGTCAGAGCGAGACGTGATCGAGGAGCGGAGCCCTAAGAAGCATAAGGATCATAAGGACAAGGAGCACGAGCATAAGCACCACAAAGATCACAAGCATAAGGATGATAAGAAGAAGGATGACAAGAAGGAAGACAAGAAGGAAGGCAAGAAGGAGAAGAAGCCCAAGTCAGAGAGAGATGCTATTGAGAAGCGCAGCCCCAAGAAGCACAAGGACCATAAGGATAAGCACGAATGCGGCAAGCACGCTTCCTTCAACGAGGAGAAGAAGGAATGCGTCTGCCACAAGAGTGGCGAGATCTTCGAGGCGAAGCACAAGAAGTGCAAGAAGCATATTTCCTTGTAAATTACCCTCCACCACTGTGGCAAGCACTTCGACAGGAAGCAGGCGACTTGCTCTCGCCTCTTGGCTAGAAGTGGTACCACGTTGAGCGCAAGTGTTCCAAGCACCGAGCGTGTTTGCGATTGAATCATTGGATGGCGTTGCAAGGGTTAATTCGTGTACCAATATGGGTAAACAGAAGCCTACAGTCGGAGATGGAGTAAAGTTCTGGTTTATCGAGACAATGTACTAGGATTTTGGTTGCCATTAGAATCTTGTTGGTTAGCTTGCAATAACATTGAACATATAATTTAAGGCTGATGATTCTGTGAAGTCTTAGCTTGGTGTGCATCCTTCCACTTCACCGCTGTACAGTTCGTAGTTGCCGCTAGGTCAAGCTCGGCCACGATGCTGAACGCCTCAGAAGAAGGTCACATTAAGCATGTCATCAACATGGATTCCAGTGTAGGAGGGAAAACCTGTCAAGTCATTTGATGGTCCTTGCTCTTGATACTTTGGGCTTGGTCGATAGGGCTTAGGTTTCTCCATTGGTTCAAAATGGCAGCGATCAGAGTCTTCACTCTCTATGGTAGGCGGAGGCGTGGGCAAGGGATGTTTAAGCTGACAGAATCCAAGTGATAGAGTATGAGCAGGAAGTATATAGGCCATAATACAGAGCAATGATTGAGTACCCATGTCCTCGTATATTCATTTTGTAACCTCCCGAACGCCAAACGTGAAATGATCGAAATATGTACCTCTTGTCTATCAGGGTATCATTCCTCCCTAATTAATCCCTCTTCGCTTTCCACAGCCCAACGATACCTGTAAAGATCAGGAATATTTGAACGAAAAGCATATATACACCACCTCCAATAAAGAAAATTGCCCCGACAGGATCCCTTGCTCCTCTCTTCAGAGCGCCAAGCATCCACTTGGCATCGCTCTTGGCTGTACCAACAACCCAGGTCAAAGGTGATGGCTTGGCGGGCTTTTGCTTAAGCTTGGGCCGGGATCCAGGGAACTCGGCGACTCCTTTCCTTTTACCTTCCAAGTCTTTGAGAGTCAGAGTGTGGTTCTCATGTTGGCGGTTACGGACGCTCTCTTTTGTAAGCATGCCTCTGATTGTATCCTTTTCAGAGGCCGTGTTGTGATTCCACCATTCTTCCACAGCAGTGAACATGTACTTCTGGATAGTAGTTTTGTGCCGCCCGGGGAAGGCGGGGTGATGCATAATGGTCAAGATCTGGCGGATGGCCTCTTCTTCGTCACGGAAAGGGTCATCCCAGCACTTTACTACCTGCTGAGTAGTCCAGTTGGTAGTAACGGTTGACACAAGACCCGCTGGCTGGTTCAGAACGTTACTAAAATGGTCCTTCGAGATGTCGGAGTGACTTGGATCCGACCCTTCACCATCAAGGTAAACTTCTGCCGAGGTAGACTTTGCAGCTTCCGCATCGACGCGTTCCTTGGCTGTCTTGAGCGCATTGCGAAGTTGCATGATTGAGCTCTCGATCATGAGACTCAAATATTTGAAAACAAGCTGATCCGTGTATTTACCCAACTTCGTACTCGAATCTTCAGACAGCGGCTCGTCGTCATGGGTCTCGGTACGTTCCTGGATCCATTTCTTTATACGATCATGGAGGTAGAATATTGGTTCAATGGTTTGCCAGAGATTGTTGGCGTCGAGGTTGCTCTCTGCTGTTGTGCTAACCTTCTTGGATTCTTCTGCTTTCTGGAACAGAACACCAACGCTTTCGAGTTGTTGTAGAATAGGGTCATGGATTGTGCTGTTGGAAGCAAGTTTGCTGAGGGCTTCGATGGCAGCTTTGAGAATGTCGTACAAATGCTGGAACGCGATTTCTCCGATGTTCATCTCCTGCGAAAGTTAGCATAGGCTTCAACAGGGGCGTGAGCTCGTACGTTTTCCAAGTTCTCCAATGACCCCTTGCATTGAAGAACAGCCATATCATCAGCTTCGCCTAAGAGACTGTGAAATATATCAAGCATGCCAAACGTTCCTGTCACAATAGGTGGCACCATTCGTCCTCTCCATCCCGGCGTCTGAACACGACAGGCATCGCCAACAAAGGCGAAAACATCCGATTCGCCAAGCTCTTGCAGACATAGTTCGGTAAAGTTGCTATGGGCTGAAAAGTCTTCGAGAGTATGCAACGCTGCTCCGAGGTGAATAAAAGCTTCCTTCTTTGACTTTGGGTCTCTGTCGCGGCCGAGGCGGATGCATTCGCGGAGTTGGCGCGTGACGTAATCAGCTGATGTATCCCAACCGTGTCCAGAATTTGCGATATAATTCTTCATGCCCGTCCTTGGATCGAACTCGAGTTCCCTGGGATCGACAGGCCCTCGAAGTCTCTCATCGACATCTTTCGCATTGTCCGGATAACCTTTCGGGTTGTCGATGTGTTCAACGTGTGTGTAGCATCCCAGCCTCTCACGCGTAACGTCAAACTCATCCGTCGCAAACCCAAATTCCATAAACCCCAAAATGCTCACGATCGCTCTCAACACAGGCTCGGGAACCGTCTCAAGACCTGTTGTGTCGATGATTTGCGAAAAGTCTCTCAACCAATTCCCGAAGTAGATCTGGCGTCGCTCAAGAGCCGTAAAGCGATAATGAGTTATGAAGCTTGCTGGCAAATAACGCAGAGCCTCTGCGATGTCGCCATGTCTCCAAACATAACCGTTGAATGAGCTAGTTCCCGCCACTTCACCGGCGCCAAAGGCTGATGCGCGTCCAGCGAAGAGGAGGCACACGAGGCTGACGAGCAGTATTTTTGTCGTGAGCGAGAATGTCATTGTTGTGAGGGTTGTTGGGGAATGTCATGTGACGTCATGGAATGCTTAGAGATGGCGGAAAAGAGAAATTGATGGACACGCCAGACATGGATTTTTGGGGATCCGGAACATCTTATAACCGGGCCGAGGCTGGGGTTGGCTCATGATCTCGTCACCCTTGGAACACGCTTAGGCATTTCTCAATCGAGATCAGCATGTGAAGATAAGATATACTGGCAAGTTGGCTTACAGGCTACTATATCAGAAGTAGTTCTTAACTGGTTCGGGATGGGACCTTGACGCCCAATTGTAGATGTTGTAAATTTCGGGGTATGTGTTTTTCTGGCTGAATGCTGCGTGAACATCACAATTAGAGCATCACCTATCACAACAGCTTTGTAGTTTCCTAGATATCTTCTAGTGAAAAAAACTAAAACTTAAAAAGGTTAGAAACTTAAAAAGCTCACTAAAGTTACCACGAGCTTCTGAGATTCCTTTCTCAAGCGTAGCTTGGCTGCTCCTTGTTGGGTTCTGCGAGTCACTAGGGTAGCTTCCTAGCACAAGGTGATAATTGCACAATGCTTCAGAGGGCTCCATCAGTTATGACCCTTACTCATTCTTGAGAGAGGGTAATGGGGACAATCAGATCTCGATGATATATATATTGATGAACAAATAAAAGGAATTAGTCAGAGAACCCGCACTTGTTCTTTGTATTATTTGTTCTCGCCATTCGCTATACCATCAGAATGCTGGTTTTTGTGTATGTTATCCAGAGTTGACATCTTGCCTTGTTTCGTAAGGGTGGCTGTCGGACGACCTTTCGCGCATGTGGCACGCGTCAAGGGAGCTGTCAGATTAAGATTGATGATTAAGATGTCATGTATTGGGACCAGCCCTAATCTCATGTCTAAGTACTCCGTAATGAGCGCTCAATCGCTTTATGCTACCCAATTCCAGCGCTCGTAAATTCCAATGCGCAAGTTTCATTTGTTCGGCTTCAATCCCACATCGCCATTCCTCTTGTCCATAAATGGCTGCCCTTGCGGCACCAAATTCTGTGGCCGCGCGAACAACGTTGAAGTAGTGATGGGTGCATCAAAGTTTTGTCTTATTTTGACGGCCAAGGCTGATATTGATTAGTAGTGAACATGATTGGTGTTTGAATCAAAGGCTCACCAGCTACTGTGGCTGCGACTAGAACGATGGGAAGGGCTTTGTTGACGCGCGCCATACGAGAGATGGCTGGTTGTGGTTGAGGTGGGAAATCGAAGCGAGGAAGAGCTCCGCCAAAAGAGTTGGTAGTCATGATAACGGCTGTTATTGTTCTTGGCTTGTGAGAATAGATGTAGTGGATTGAACGCTGTTGAGTGAATGATGTCCTTCAATGAAATGACTCTACCAGAGTTTTATATCAATTCGTCGCCATATAGAGTCGAATCCCTTTCCTCTCTCAAGTAATTCAACATCGTCTTAATCGGCTCGCTCCGCTGTAGTGAGCCAACGCCAAGTCAGACCACCGTTTTCAGGGCAGATCTTACAGTGGTGCCAGCCCCCTAAAAAAGTGGCGTGGAGCTTGTGGGGTCGTGGTCTGCTTTCTCCAAACCCCAAAGTCATCTGGTGTATCAAATCTGCTGATATCTTCATGCGCAGCCAGTTGTAACAGGCAAACATTGACAATTGTTTGAGATCGAGGCGTGGAGAAATAGAACCACTCGACCTTGGGGTTTGAGATCGTGCCTATGTGAAGCAAGATTATCTACAGATACAGCATCTATCTCGGCCAGTTTCAATCTGTGTATCCAAGCGTCTCAGATCTCTCTTCCATCCACGGCCAGTTCAGTTGTTCCACTCCCATATGCCAGTCAACACATCGAAAGCATCACTATAGTATCTCAAACATAAAGAAGCCACAAACAGCTGATATCAGTCATTATGTACTCAATGCCCTTACTTGGCGCCGCGAGAATAATTCGGAAATCAGCTCATTTCTCTCCGACTCTTCGCGAACCACTCACCTTGAACATTACCCCAGCTCTCCGTGGGGATGCTCAAGCTGCGCCTAAATTTAAACCTGTAATCGCTTATCTGTTTTATTCACGCGCCAATTAAAGTGGTATGATTGCCAATTTGCTGCATATGCCGCGCAGTTGAGCGTTATGTCATTGACCACGCACAACAACGACGGGCATGCGGACAGACGGGCATGCGGACAGACGGACTCACCGAGAACTGCGAGACTCTAGATGAGACCTCGTGATGCATTAACATGCATTTACGGAGCCGATATGGCTCGATAGCTGTTGAGATTTCTTCCGACAAGATCAAATTTGGTGTTATAGTAGGTAAGGTACGTACGCTTGAGAAGTTCTGATGCCACGATGCGCGACATGTTTTACTTACCAACCTTTCTCGAAAGACTTGGCTATGTTCACCGAGGCGGCCACTAAAAATAGTGCCCCCATGGTCCCGGACGCTAGCGGAGCGGCATGCTAATGGAAAATCGTACCATTGCGACTTTTAGCTTATGTGATATTAAATTGTATCTTGCTCGTATTCTAGAAGCATTCATCTAAAACATTGGCGCGTCTGTATTATATCTTGTAGTCTTTGTATGTGACTATTCGGCGGTGAATAAGTGACTCTATTGAGTTCCCGGAAAGACGATTTGTAGGATGGTACAACACGGCTTTGATTCGAAGCCTACATGCAGATGTAGACTTCTTCGTATCTTTTGCACTATACGCAAGTTCTTAGTCTAATGTTCAAGATGGTAATAAGTATTGCCCCAACTCTCAGTGTCCACAAACCATGCAAGTTCCTTAATAGAACTGTGTGAGACTGAATCTTGAACTCTTTAAAGACTCTAGACACCTTCAAGAGCCGCGTGATTATCATAACTTCTTAGTATTGCCTTGGTGTTTACCCGGCCGAAACTGATACTCTCAGCGCGACAGCAAAAGATACACTTAGGTGTGGCTTTTTTATCGGGGATGAATTAGTTTACTCGCACCATTGGAGTTTCTATTGGAGCAGAACTTGCAAGAGGCCACGGACGCCAATTGAGGGTATTTGAGCTCAATGGAAGTCACTGTGCAGCGATTGTATACTCAAACGAGATGGTCGTGACAAGATGCTTGTGGTAAGGCATACAGAAACGACCGGACGCTATGTATAATATTACCATCAATCAACTTTATAACTATCTATATATATTTAGTGCCTCCCTACTACCGTACGTGACTGTCTTGTTTTTTGAGGACTCTTGATGTAGCGTTCATCGGGGTCGAGTGATGTTAAGTCCGCGGCCGCCGACAGTCCGCGTTCCCCTCACCTAGAAATGACACTAAAATTAAACCCGCTCACGAACACCAGTAAGTGGAGGTGGAACGGCAATTACAATGCGGAGTTTGCGGAGTTTAAATAACTTATTAATCTCGAAATCTCAACTTCAATTGGTAGGATATATCAACAACAAGTATTAAGCCAAAGAAATATGAAAGTTGCAATTGTGGGAGCCACCGGGGCTACCGGAAGATCCATTGTCAATGGCCTGTTGGAATCAGAGACTCAGTTTGTACTACGCCCGTCTCTCGTTGTGCGATGCGACTACTGATAACGAATAGGACATCACGGCTTTGATTCGACCAAGCTCGATCGAAAAACCAGCTACTTCTGCTTTGAAGGAAAAAGGTGTCAAGATCGTCGCCATTGACCTACGAGGCTCTCAAGATGAACTTGTGGCTGCTTTGAGAGGAATCGACGTTGTCATCTCTACTATCTATTATCAGGCACTTGGTGATGAAATTCCTCTCGCAACAGCAGCCAAAGAGGCTGGTGTCAAGCGATACGTGTCCTGCTTCTTTGCCACCGTCGCGCCTAGGGGTGTTATGAAGGCCCGAGATATGGTAAGTACTCCCAAAGCCGCCGGTACTTCGACTTACTCATGATGTGTCGCAGAAAGAGGAAATTCTAGACCACATCCAGCGTATTTATCTCCCATATACAATTATTGATGTCGGTTGGTGGTATCAACTCACTCTCCCACGAGTACCCTCTGGAAAGTTCGACGACTCCCTCACAGCTCCGAACAACAACATCATTCACGGCGGAAACAGTCCATCAGCCCTGGTAAACTTGAATGATATTGGACGATACGTTGCTGTTATTGTCAACGACCCTCGAACGATTAACAAAAAGGTCTTTGCATACACAGAATCCAAAACGCAGAATGAGGTATTTGAACTGGTCGAAAAGATCACCGGTGAAAAGCCAGAGCGTACGGAGGTAAGTTTATGAAAAGACTTTGTCACGAACAACCCAGGACTAATAATCCGACTGCAGATGTCCAAGGAACAGATCGAAGCTCAATTGGCACAGTTCAAAGACCCCAAGGAGTTGTCACAGGGTAGAGCTATCTTCGATTATTGGATGTCGTGGGGTGTTCGTGGCGACAATACAGCAGAGAAAGCGGTTTATCTTGGGTATGTCCTGGCCAAAGACTTGTACCCTTCCCTTGAAGGTCAGAGCCTGGAGGAGTTTATCAGGGATGTCCTCGACGGCAAAGTGAAGAAGGCGTACTAGTCTCTTGGCACATGTACGCGGAGAGATCCATGGTCCTAGCCACGTGTTTCAATCGACGGTTTGATTTATCCGCTTTTCAGAGTTTCAGTTCGAAAGTTTTAAACACCATGCCCAGAAAAGCGTATGCTGCGGAAGTCGGGGTAAGCGAGAATTGAAGATGCAAACTTTGGAGGCACAAAGCTCAGCTAGCTCAATCCACCTACTTGGTTTACTCTATAAAGACAAACTGGAGTTCGATCATGGTCGTTATCTGCGTTGCAATAGTAACCACTCAAACAAAAAGCTGGTTATAATGCACTAGGACGGCGGATAACAAGAATGGACCATGTAGATGGACGGCCTAGACCAGCTTTACTGCAGGTCATATAGGTGCCGAGGAATTCCCCGTCGAAGCGACGAACGTATCAGATAGAGTTGTTACCGCCACGTTTGCCCAGATCGTTGTCGCATCGCCTGCAAGGAAGCCGGTTGGTGGCAGGTATTTTCTCATGGGTGACCCATGCCATGATGGACCGGAGATGCGATGCGAGAGCTTCCTTAATTTCCGTCGTCGAGACCTGGCATTAACAACGTGGAATTATGCATTGATCATCAACTACGGTAGCCCTGTTTGTCTTGGTCTGCAATTGGGTGGGTTCTGTTGTATTCAGGCACCGTACCTTAGTTCCGTTTGATAACCGCGAAAGAAGCAGGGAAATCGTCAATGTCCATGGTGACACGCTGGATTGCATCCTGCAGATCCCTCGCGTTATGACCAGCTTAAAAACGTTTCTTGCTTTCAAGTACGAATTATTTACGGAATAACTACCCATATGAAGAAGGACGTGAGTCAAGCCAAATTGAGGCATACTTGTTGGACTAATCATGTCCAACTGATCCGGTCCTTTCAAAAACCTTATACAAGTGTCAACAACGTAATTACATAACAGCACAAGCCTCGACGAAAAAGGGGACGTCAAAACATGCAGATCTGCACACTCGGTTATCCCACCAAGTCCAGGGCCGAGACTGGCCTATAAGCAGTAACTGGCTCACACTCTTGCAGGGTTCTTTCCAGCGCTATCAACTCTAACGCGTTTTAGGTTAATGATCCATCTCGGGGCTGGTTTTAATCAACCGCGGAATAGTATCGGAGTCTCTGGCGTAGCCTAGCCCCGGTACGAGTGTCCAGAAACGGTTGCAGCAGAGAAAATGAAAGTAAAGCCACGGTTCTATTCCGAAGCTAAGTATGGTATGTCAGTAGTCGCCGAGGTTCAAAGTTTGCGTAGCGGAAATCTTGAAACACGTGGTTGACGTTTTGGAAGGATTTCAGTCGATTGACAGCTGGTAGATTAATGACGTTGAATGCAGACCTTCGAATATATTCAGCATTTGACACGACGCACCCTGGTCGATGGCATGCAGGTTGCTGCAATCTCTTAGCTTCAACCCTTAAGGGCTACGTACAGGAAGTGCGGTGTCCCATAAGGGTAACTATTATGTGGTAGTAAAACAGCGATGGAACCCTTCCGCGTTTGACCAACAACTGCTCAATCAGGCTAACTTGTCTTAAAGCCACCTTGTAAGCTTCTTTTGTAACCGCCACCGAGTCCGGACACCTTCCCGAAAGGATCCATCGAGCGAAACTAGTAGCAGTGATGGCTGAAGCTGATAACAAACTAGCGATCCTTCAGGTTAGTTGTGCATCAACCGATAGTTCATACTGAAAACTTTATCTCTGGGTTGCAGGGTTCTTGGGTTGGAAAATTGAATTAATTACCCACGTACCCGGGTGATCCCCCCCTGGGCCTGTCTTTCTGATTGTCCTGGAGATTCTCATCCTTAATTCCTTTGTTTCCGCAACGTAGGTGTTTCTCGTTGTCTTGTTCTCTTTTCGCTCGTTTTTTCTTGTAAGGAGGGGAGGGTAATCCTCCCTCTCGATAGCGTCGTCACTATGGTCAGCATCTCGGCTTCAATTGTACGTCTCGACTAAATCCCTCAACCTTGCCTTTGGCTGACAGCTTCCAGGTTATTCAAGCAGTTCTTCTTGCTTTGGCGTTAATTATTCTTCTCCTTCGTGGCTGGGCACGAGTCCTTGCCCACCAGTCGATCTTTAACCCTACTGATATGTTTGCCTGGGCTGGCTGGATCTTCACGTTGGGATGGTTCATCTGCTCGACATTGGCATTGCAAATCCTTATCGATAACCCCGCGATGACCGAAGAGCTTATAGTAGATTCGGAGGAATACCTAAAGGTATGGAGCGACAGACACTGGCACCAAGACGGCAGCGATTGAGCGAAGAACTAATATTGGGTCGATTTCTAGATCGTCTTTGTGGCGCAATATCTCTTCGACATTGGAATCTTCTTTCCCAAGATCTCGATTACGATGTTTTATTGGAGTTTGATTCCTAGGATCATGGGACGCTTGAGAAATGCATTAATAGGAGTTTCCGTCTATCTGGGCTGCTGTCTTGTCGCGACGATCCTGACGGATACTTTGATTTGTCAACCCATTTCAGACAACTGGTATGGCTTCGTTTTCGATGATGCCTGTGGAACAAACCAGCTAATCCTCTCAGGTCTATTCCGAACCAGCTCAAGTCGACATGGAACTCGTACGCCGCGTTTGTCATTCAATGGGTACTGAACTGGTCTACAGACTTGGTTGTGTTCCTGTATCCCTTCTTCCTCCTCAAGCACATAGGACTTCGCAAGGAGCAGAAGCTTGCACTTATTGGCGTTTTCTCGCTGGGTGCTATCACCCTCATTGTCAGCATATCACGATTCATCGCATACAATGCGACTGGTTTCGAACTCGAAGACGAGTCTGGCAGTATGTTATATCCTACTTCAAGTTATCTCTTTTCGGATCTAACCAAACCATAGACATCTTATCCACTGCAGAGATGAGCACAGCCGTCATTGTCGTTTGTCTCCCCGGTCTTCGAAGATTTATCGGACGCAGCAAATCACCTGGACAGTCAACGGGCCCATCAAGTGGTTACGGCCAAACAACAGGCAACAACAACAACACGCAAAAAGCACGGCATCCACCATCAGCATATAAAAAATGGGGTATCAGAGATGATGAGATTGGATTGGTCACAGAGATTCGTGCGGGCGACTCGACAGAATTGACAGATATTGAGAGAAGTAGCGAAGGAAAGAGCGTTTATGTGACACATAGTATCACATCTACTACTTAGACAGATAAAATTTAGATTTACATTTGATCAACTACGATATAGAAATGCCCATACTTGGTATCATTCGGAGGATTGACGATTTGTATACGAATTATCGGTGACACAGATGAAAATGATCCTTGAATACCATTGCTTAATAATATCAAGGGATCCGCTATACAAAGACAATCGCCGCCTCATGGCCGAACGTGGGCTGTGGTCTGAAGTCCCTATTGAAGCAAAACGCCCATATTCTACCGCTAGTACGTATGGAAGGCTTTGAGCCCTCTATGGCGCGCTTATACAGTTATAAGGAAAATAGAAACAACGTTCAACTTAATATATAACCTCATAGAATTGATTAAGAGAGGTTAACATAAGGATCTGTAGTAGAACTACTTACTTATAGAATTGAAGTAACCGAAGATGAAAGGAAGGACCTTGAAGTATCTGTGCATTCGAACCCACCCAGCTATTCAAAGTAGTAGCTCTAAACATAAGATATAGACCTAATATAAGCCCTGAGCTATACGCGATCAGCTTTCCGACATTGCACGATCGATCAGCGAGGAGCAATTATCAAATGAGATACGAAATTAGTTTTGTGTGCTGTTCTTAAATGAGATTGATGGACTAAATATTCGAGCATCATTCGCACCTAGTATTGTCGTAAGGAGCGTCACGGCTGAGCCACTACATGCCATATTATGAAACTAATGCGGGATAACTGTAAATGAACGCGCTATGGTCTAGATTCGTGTGACTGAACGAGATATCTGGACGACGAGCAACCTACCTACCTCAGGTGTTTTAAAGTTCTTTATCCTGGAGATAGATCCTCTTGCAGTACGACTACGACTTGGGACCCACAAGAAGGTCCTGAATCAAATATTCACCAGGAAACAAGGCTACCGAATGCTATAATAAAAATTTCCTACGTTTCATTTACAGATATCGTGAGCTCTGCAAGCTGGCCAGGCTTCAGCTTCACGTTCTCCGTAGAAGGAAGAATTGATACTGCTGCACCAGAAGAGAACTTACCATCTGTGTAGATAAGGGAGTCTCGTTGCCATATCTCGCTTGATTGATCATGGGTTCAAAGCCACTACAGAACCAAGACCGCCGAATCCTCTTATCAGCTTTCCCCTCTTTTTTGTTTTTTCTTTAACCAAAAAGCTTATCCTTCGCTAGGGTGGCTTGAGAATGCATTAGTTCCCAGCTACGCGTGACGGGTTTAACAGCTTCACGCGATGCCAAGATGAACTAAATATGGGCTGATAATACAGCCATTAAGCATGGTTTGAGTGCCTGACGTGAACTCTTCATATCGGCTGTGGCGTTTGGGTCGAAGATGACACGTGGAACAATGCTGTTATTGCTACGTGTTCCATGAGATAAGACACAGTTCCGTCGGCGACGACTCCGATCACATCGTCGGAGTTTGATGGATGGAAACGTGACATAAAGAAAAGTTACATGCGACATAACACGAAGGATTGGGTGAGACCCCGACTCCATTGAGCATTATACCAGCTAAACATTTCATTCAAGATGCTATTAGCTATCACGGAAAAGTTTCAGGTTGATGTGGCCAAATGTTTAGCTCTCCCTAGGCTCACCGTCCATGAACTCAATTCCTGTTGTCTCACCGTTCACCGAGTGGGACATCGGCACTTGAACAATCAACTCCGGGGTTTGGCAAACGTGCATCGAATGAGAGGGCAGCAATCTTCTTTATCCTATGACCTTATCTCGTTTGCTACGGACATAACGGCATAGAACCCGTTCATCGTGTCGTCAGAACCCGATGACCCGATGAGCATGACCAACAAACTCACCGACCCAAACTCTCTCCTCTCAATCGAAATGCCACGATATCTTCCATATGCACAGTCTGCCCTCCTATTACCGCTTCAGGAAAAGGTCATGTCATCGATACGCTCCAAATACCAACACATCACATCACTTTCAATAACCGACCGATCTCGGCTTCATCGGGTTCTATTCCCAGGTGAGCCTGGCTCTCGGCTTCAGAACCCGAGCGCGCGGGGTCAACCAATCACAACGAAAAAGTTTCTGGTTAATTGCCAGATGCGGCTTGCGAGCCTGGGGAAACCGAGCCTAAGCCTAATGGGACCGACTGGTGATATCTAAGTGGCGTAATGAACCCGTCGTTGAGGTCTGCCAACCCATGAGTGATGGCTGTCTCCATGTAGGTACAGCCAATGAGAGATATGCGATTAGCGTCGTGACGCTTTGTTTGTCTTCTGCTCTTTGGTTGATCTTCAGTCACACGACCTGTTGATAACCTTGACCCAACACCATCAATGATACTGGCCTCAAATGACTCCGAGAAACGGAATTAAAGGTTCTGAGACTAACAAACGAGAAAGAGGGGGGTTTGGTTAGGAGCCGACACTTATCTCATGGCTTGATGGCTTAGGCCGAGCAAGGGAACTAGCCATTGTCTATAAGAAAGTCTCTGCCACTCCCGAGCTGCTCAGAAAATGAAGTTCTTATTCCGTAAGCACTGAGCACCTTTGTCAAATATTGCAACAAACTACCAACAAGTCCATCAATAGCCAATATGAGCAAGACGAAACTCCACATCGAAAGTGACAACTTTACAGAAGAAAGTCACAGAACCCCCGTCCGTGCCCTGCCTTCAACATGGTACACATCCCCTGAGATGTTCGAGCTCGAGAAGCGAGCCATCTTCTCTAAGAAATGGCTCCTCGTCACACATTCGAACAGACTCGCCAAGGCAGGCGATTGGCTCAAGTTCAACACGACAGGCTACGAGTTTGTCGTTGCTCGTGATAGAAAGGGTAACCTGAACGCCTTCCACAACGTCTGTCGCCATCGAGCTTTCCCAGTCGTCCAAGGAGGGACCCAAGGGAATTCATCAATCTTTGCGTGCAAGTACCACGGCTGGTCATACGGACTGAGCGGCAACCTTGCCAAAGCCCCCAACTACGACACGCTTGAAGGGTTCGATAAGAGTCAGAATGGTCTCTTCAAAATTCATCTCAAGCTTGACGCATATGGATTTGTCTGGGTCAACCTTGATAGCTCTGATAATCCGGAGCCTTGGACAAACTATTTCGATGGAATTGATCAGCAGGAGAGATTGCAGAAGGTCAACTTCGAGAACTATGAGCTTGACAATGAGTACAGCATGGAAGGCAACTACAACTGGAAAATCCTTGCAGACAACTTTAACGAGTGCTATCACTGTCCCACGACGCATCCGGATTTACCCACCCTTGCAGACCTTGGAAAGATGAAGTGTGATACGGACAAGGCATGGATCAAGCATTCAAGTGTTCAGACTGAGGAGCAGAAAAAGGCTGGTCTCCAACTCGCAAGCACCTACTTCTACCCCAACGCCTCTGTAGTCGTTCTGTAAGCCTCCCTTTTACCTTCTATTTTCAACCTATCTAACTCGGTATAGACCGCATTTCATGATGATCCAACGTTTTGTGCCCACATCCGCAACTCATTCAGCAATGCACTACCAAATTTTCCGCAACAAGACCTCGTCCGACGCAGACTTCCACCTGGTCGCAGACATGTACCGTCGTGTGGTTTCAGAGGACAAAGACCTATGTATCGGCGCACAAAGAAACCTAGAAGCAGGTATCTTTATTAGTGGCGAGCTTCACCCACGACTTGAACACGGTCCGCTTTCGTTCCAAGATGGCCATCGAGATGCCATCCATGAGCATGTCAAACTTGAGAAGGAGGCTGGACGACAGATTTGGCCAGCGAGACAAAGGCTACCAAAGACGGAGGGCGCGAAGAAGAACATGGAGGATGAGGAGCTTTGTTCGAGTTTGGCTTGTGGAGGACTTCAGGAAGTTTTGGCGTGGTAAAACCTTAAGATTTGAACACCATGGATAGTCATTTAGAATGAGAAAAGAAGCAGAGATTCACTGATGGTGTCAAAATGTCTCTAAGAATAGATAATGAATTCAGTGGTGAATTTTTTATAACTTTGCTCGAGTTCAGTCAAATCAGTGATCATGATTCTGGAAGCAATTGGGTGAATTAAGATCAAATATAGTTTCACTTCTTTGTGGAAACCTATTCATGTGTAGTGCTATTTATCATGAGTAACGTGTTGTAACTAAGACTCAGGTGTCACAATTCAAAAACAATAGCTCTAATCTAGCCCTAAAACTATTGATGATTTTCAATTTCCACAGGGTACGTAGCGTCGCGCTACAAAGCTATGCTTATCTGTTAGGTGATGTGTCATGTCTCGCATAGCGGCAAAGTTCTTCGTTCGAGTAGAAGTTATTGTACTGATAAATAAAATCTCAGCGTGACCTTTCAGCTGGCAACAACAAGTTGGAAAGTACTCAATATTAGTGTAGGGCAGATTGGGAACGTTACAACGAGTTGAATCCGATGAGCGGCTGAATTCAGTCACCTGGACTATTAGATCTCCGTTCGAGACTGGGTCATTCACAGCTAGATCGTCTAGCCGAATGTATTTGTAGGCCGTCTCAAGTCTAATGAGCCTATACGCTGGGTCTTAAGCAGCTGTTCGCCTGAAGATATAAGAGCATGGTACTTGCTCAATCAATTGACGAAAATGCTTTAATTCTACACCAGGACTCTCGTTTGTCCCGTCATGAAGCGCCTCAACATAAGCCTTGCCTCATGGGCCCTCCTCCTATCTAAACGCTCATGTATCACCATATGAGACAGTGACCCGGAGGGTACTCTGTTTGTGGTTCCAGGTGTCACAGTTAGCTGTAACCAGTTTACTGGAGCCCCAGATTCTTACAGAGGCCTGACCGATGAACATTCTCGACTGCAGGAACCCCTCAGTCAACCAATGTATCTGGGAATGATATCGTCTCAACCCACGGAATTCCTTCTTATGAGCCAAGTGCACCCACCGGTTGCTGTTGCGGGAGCAGTCAGCTTCTACGCAGGGCTGGGATACATCGCCGTAGGTATTTCTGGCGCGGTTGTATTGGCTATTATGTAAGCGGCAAAGACCTTTTCAGCCCATTTCTCTTCTTGTACGTATATTTTACTCTTCCATCTCGTTAGACGAGAAGGTCATATGCCTTACATTATATGGCTTTGTGATCGGTTTCTATTAGAATGACTTAAGGCCTTCACCTGCCATTGCCAGGTCCAGCATTAGGTTCTCTAACCATAGTAAATAATTTAATCGCATCCCCATTATCATCACAAACCATCTCTTTCTCTAGTTTGAATCCAAAACGACCATAGATGGCCACGTTAGGCTTGTCTCGACTTGACTCAAGATAGCATTTCATGTTCTCGGCATCAGCTTGATCAGTCACGACCTTCATCATCTTTGCCCCGACACCCTTCCCTTGGGCCTCAGGTAAGACAACCATGATATTCAGAAAATAATATCCCCGAGGGTCTGTCCAGACATCTGATTGAGCTTTGGCCTGGGCATCCTTCCAAATGTAGTATCTCTGTAGAGGTATAAGAAAGTGCATCGATTTATGAGGTGTAGGCTGTGACTTACCGTAACATTAAGCCCGCCGCGCCCATAGACCAGATTCATCCAGACCTGTCCAAAGTAAAGACGCCAGCTTTCAAGCCAGTCATTCCAGGACGGAGGCTGATTAGCTGGCTGGGGACGTAACCACATGGCGACACCGAGAACCTTATCGCTGCCTTCTTCCTTTGCGACATGAAAGATGCCATTGCGCATTCCCCATCTCATCCTGATGCCAAGGGAAACTGAGTTTCTTTGAGGGTTGAACTAGATATCGTCAGCTTGAGCAACTAGACTTCGGACTTGGGTAGACGTAGAATACATGCACATGCAGGAGTTGGAGTTTACTTACATTCTTGTGATCGTATACCCATTCATTGTATGGGTCTCCAGCGAAAGCTTCTCTTACAATTATTAGCTATGTCGGCGACAATACAAGGTAGAAGACAATTGGTGGTCCCAGAATAATACCAAGGACACCAAACCATAGTGCCTACCATAAGTATTGAAAGTACTTACTGCACGGCTTTCACCGCCCCAGAAATATCCTCTTCCTTGAGGTCCGTTACGCATATCGTCATGGCGAGATGGTAGGGTTGAGTTATGGTTGCAGGTCACGGTGATTGACAGGTGTTGAGGTTTATCAGTTGCCTTCCACCTTGCTGATTGGAGCATTAAGGGTATAAAGGTCTGATTGGTACTAAACCTCGGCTTCTCAAGAGCGTATGCGGGGTGGAATGCAGGTTAATCTGTTTCGCGTAGACTTGCCTAATCAGACTAGATCACCAATCTCATGACCACTGAGTCCCCGCTGTGTACATCCGACTCGGTTCCGCATGATACTTCTGTAAGGAGCAAGCAAAAGCGAAACTAATAAAGGCGGTTATCTTGTATTGTCTACAAGAGATCGTGATCAGATCTTTATCAGGCCTGCTCGAAGCTGTGGTGGCGGTACATTCAATCTAATAAGCTTTGGGTTGCTTCCCAATACTCATATTCTTTTAATCACCATTATCGTAATCAAGATGGATTACCCTAATAAATCTGGCGATACATTTGAGCTAAGATGCGATGGTGATAGAACGAAGTATCACAGTAAGTTGATGAAGGGCAATTGTCAGCTGGATATTGACATTGTATTCTTGCAGGCCTAGCCATGTCTCAGTTCAAGGCAAATGTATCAAGAGCCATTCTAAAAGATCCAGGCGTACCACTTCCAAACCCTACGATATCTGCATGGCAGGTCCCAGTTCATCCGACAGTATCATCTGTTCAATCATCAACACTCCCAGAGCGTACCGACTTTGCAGTCATCGGATCTGGAATCACAGGCTGCAGCGTCACTAAAAGTTTGTTGGAGCACGTAGCTACCCAGGGCTACCATGTCACAGTGCTAGAAGCACGTACACTTGTAAGCGGCGCCACGGGAAGAAATGGTGGGCATCTCGTAACTGCTGCAGGACATACATTCGGTCCTCTAACGCAACAGCATGGCATAGAAGCGGCGAAACAAATCACACGCTTTAGCGTTTTGAACATTCAACATTTGATGGAAATGGTCAAAGGAATGGATACAGAAGTACAAGAAGATTGTCAGATCAGAGATGTTCGTAAGGTTATGGCTGTCGGGGATGATGAGACGTGGAGGGCTGCGAGGAAGTCAGTCTTGGACTTCCAAAAGCATGTGCCCGAGTGCAGTACTTACCATCGTATTATCGACAGCGAAGATGTACCAGATGTATGAGTTCTTTAGTACAATATAACTGATGGGCCACGAAACTGACTTCTGCAGAGATGGAACATCAAAGGGGCGTCGGGAGCGGTCGAGCATGATGCTGGAGCTATCTGGCCATACCGCCTCTTGACCGGCATTTATCAACGACTATTGGCTCAATATTCAGATCGACTGTCCATCGAAACCAACACTCCAGTCACTCAAGTTAGATACCTTGGAGGTGCTGATTATGATTACCCATATCTAGTCACAACCTCTCGGGGGCCTATCAGGGCCAAAAAGGTCATTCACTGCACCAACGGACACGCATCTCACTTACTACCCCAACTTTCCGGCAGAATATACCCTTTCAGAGGGACTATGTCGGTCCATAAGCCTGGCCCAGAACTCGCAAATGTAGGTGCATGCAAATCTTGGAGTCTGTCAGAAAAGCCGACACTCAATGCCCGGACAGGCTTATACACCACTGGTCTTTATTATCTCCAGCAGAATGCCTTGACGGGAAGGATCTGGATTGGAAACGAGACAGCCTACATGAGAGATATCCTAACGGCAGATGATACTTACGTGCCTGATGCAGCTGTGGAAGCTCTTTCAGCAGTCCTACCAAGATTCTTCCTTAAAGGCTGGGGTGCTGAGTCTGTTTCGGAGATTGAATCGATATGGTCAGGTATTCAAGGTCACACAGCAGACGGATTACCTGTTGTTGGACAGGTGCCTCCTTGTATCACTGGTAATGAGGAGGATAGCGGGCAATGGATCGCTGCGGGTTTCAATGGATATGGTATGGACAAATGTTGGCTTACAGGGGAAGCCGTGGTCAAGATGATGCTGGGCGAGAACGTCAGCAGCTGGTTTCCACAATGCTATCTCATCACTGAAGATCGCCTTCGAAGTACGCTAACGGCTGAAGCCACAGTCACGAAGTTTGCAAGCTTGGCATCCGAGCCGTTGGAAGCGAAGCTATAACCTGGAAGAGACAATGACTTGATAGAAGTATCCTAGCTACTCTGATACAATATTTAACCAAACATGGTACCCAGTTTCTTCTCATATGCTACATCCAACCAGTAAACGTCCTGCCGTCCAGAGTCCAGCGCTTCCCAGATGTGATTTATGAGTTGTGTAATGGCTCGTGTTTTCTGCAAGGGTAGAATGTGTGTATATGCTGCTAGACGCGACGAGAGGAATTTGCGAGCTTTGGTAACTCGAAATGGTAACTCATCGAGGGTCTCAAAGCTGCCATGTACAGATGCTTGCTGAGCACTAAATACCAATTCACTAGATACAGCAACCATTATAAAAGGTTGGGCACTACGGGTACGAGATTCGAATGGAATGTCGCCCAAAACGTTGATGACATGCAGAGCCAATTCGGTAAGCCAAGCTTGTCTCTCTTCAGCAGTCGGGACTTTCGTCTCCAGTGTAGGATGTAGGATATTCTTCTTATCCCATGGCGCGTACCGTTCATTGAGAAGGTCTGGAAAAACGCGGTATAACTGCAAAAGTCCGGTACATCTGTAAGCTTCGTCCATGAGCTCTAGGTGCTTGAGTGGCGTCTGAGGGTCACCAGGATCTTTAATCTGGTTCGATTCGGGAAGTCGATGCGCGAGAAGTATTCTTTCAAGGCGTCTTGCTTGGCGCAAAGCATTTCTGAAGATGTCGACGTGTTGTTCTGTCATAAAACTGATCTTTGACATTTGCTTTCTGTAACTAAATATGAGAGTACCGATGTCTCTAAGAACTTTAATCACTCGGTGGGAGATGCCACAATAGGGATGCGGCTCTAATATTCTCATATCTGTCGTTAATGCTGAAGAACAAGAGTCAGAGGTGTCCAGCTGCTGGCTGTCTGTTAGGTATGCGAGTAGCATAGCCCAGTAATCCATAGTGCCATGGAAGAAGGAATTAGCCGAACTTCCATCTTCAGTCGCCATCTCGTCCAGCATATTGCAGGTTGTTTTGAACATATCCGGGGCGAGATTATTGGGGCTGATCCAACTGGATGTGTGACCCAGAAATGTAGCGGCTAAAGCCATTGCTTGCTTCTGTGGAAGTGTCGCTACCTTGTTCTTGATGAACCCCAAAGCTCGTCCATGCTCCTGCCGGGCCACTGATAACAGATGAGGAAAGCTCTCTGATAAACATGCTGCCGCCATGCTTTGAATAGTGTGATGGAGCGCGCCTGAGGATTGCCACAGGGTCTCCACAATACTACGCATAGTGTTCAACTTGCTGTCCCAGACGCAATAGAGAGGAATGACTTCCGAGAAGAAGTATTCAGACAATGCGGTTGGTATTTGTAGTACCTGGCGTGGTATTTCCTCTACTGGATCCACCTGTCGTTCTTGAGATAGAGTCAACGTTCGAGTCAATACTTTAGATATAGGAGATAATGATTGGGTCTCCAGCATTGCTTCATGGTGTGCATTATGGGGACCGTTCAGCTGTTCCACGACACTGAATGGTGACGGCAGGCTTCCTTCGATGCCGGTCCAAGCCATACCATCCAGATCTGGACAATCCCAACTAGGTCCAGGAGATATCGTTGGCTCATCCTCTAATAGAAGGACAGCATCACTACTAACACCGGCTGTAAGAGGAGCGATGGATGTCGTAGAGGCCCATTGGTTTGTCGAGTTTAACCATGATTCAGCTTCATGCTGTCCAATCTGGCTTTGAACAGGTTGATCGAAGGCCGTCGGGTCGAGCGAAACTTCCTGCTGTTGCAGACCTTGCATTGATCTTGGACTGCACAGTCTGTTGGCGCGCATCTCATGCTTCTTCGACCAGCGCACATTTAGTGCGTACCCAGGGCACTGGACACCCTTTGTCTCGCAACGACCACAGGCGGGTCTCTTCTCATCGCATTTGATCTAAAATGTTAGTCACTACGTGATATGCTAGGATTGAACCTATACTAACCTTTTTCGCTTTACATCGAACACATCCATTTCGAGACTTGGCGTGAAAGGGTTTTGGTGAGAAGTTCATTTTCTTTGCAACCTTTGCAAATTGCCAAGTGTCATGTCAGTGGAATCACCGAAGGGCATCTGGTAAACAGTCAACTCAACTTGTTACACCCCCTGCCCCCCTCCCATGTTTCCCCGCTTCGCTCCCCAGATACCATCAGCAACCAGATAAGACAAACCCCACGTGATAAGATTTAGCTTGGGCCCAGACAGAGCTGAGATGGACTGGTGTCGCACAAACTTGCCTGATTCATCTTAGTCCCATCTCCTCATCATTAACAATTATCGCAGCGCACTTCCTCATTCAATATAGTTTCAAGCCTCAACGCTTGGCTTCCAAGATAAGGGTCTACTGACTGGGGTTATTAATTGCCCAGATGGTCTTCAGTATTGTATTGCCTTGTGAATACTATTGGCAAAATGGAGTCACATACATCTTTTGACGCAACGAACAGGCTTTCTATGATGCCTGACAAGTCCGACGAAAAGTACAACGACAGTGAGACAGCACCAACTGGGTCTCTTCGAAATGGTGTTGTTACAGTTCAGTCCGTGAAGCCATTCACAACATTATCCGCTCTTGGTATCGGCTACGGAACTACAAACACTGCAGTCGGTCTCCTTCTGGTTCTCGGCAGCACTTTGCCTATGGGCGGAACACCTCTTTTCTTCTGGGGTTTCTTAATTCAAGCACTTGTTGGTCTCGCTACCGCAACTACCCTCGCAGAGCTAGCTTCGGCCATACCCCATCCTGGTGGTCAGTACGTATGGGTGAATCGATTGGCTCCTCCTAAGTATCACCGCGGCCTGTCTTATATCACCGCAGTTATCAGCTGGCTGGCTGCCGTTGCCACGGGCGCCTCCGCCTGTCTATCTGTTCCTACAGGTGCCTGTGCGATCATCTTGCTACTTAACCCCAACTTTGTGTATAAGAGATGGATGGGCTTCGTTGGCTTCCAACTTCTCAACATTCTTACGGTCTTTGGTGCCAGTTTTGAGCACGCCCTCCCCAGAATATCTAAGGCCATGTTGCTATTCAGCTGTATGACGATTTTCACGATCTTCATTACCCTGTTCGCCATGTCTGATACGCACATGCCCGCAAAGGACTTTTTCACCACATCAGTCAATATCTCCGGATGGCCGAAGGGCATTGCGTTCATCATTGGTATGAACGGGGCCAACTGGAGCTTTTCCTGTTTGGATGTAGCCACGCATCTTGCAGAAGAAATGCCTTCCCCAAGAACTGATATTCCCAAGGCTTTGATGTGGACCATTATCGTCGGTTTTGTCTCCGGGCTCTTGGTCGTTACTTCGGTCTTGATTGATGTCACAGGCATCGATGGAGCTGATGATAACTCTGCTGTAGCGCTTTTCTATCGTATCACAAATAGCAAAGCGGCGGCCGTGGGTCTCTGGGTTCCCGTTTTGATCACCACGGCTGGTGCAGTATGGTCCATCCAAACCTGGCAGTCTCGTCTCGCTTGGACCATTAGCCGCGAAGCTGGTTTTCCTCTTCATCGCCACCTCAGCAAGCTCGCACCTTCACCAATGCACACTCCTATCTGGTCCTTGATCTGGTCGGCTTCAGGAACTGCCATCTTCGGGTGCTTGTACCTCGGTTCGGAGTTGGCCTTCAATTCGCTCATCTCTACAGGTATTTTACTACAGTATATCAGCTACAGTATTCCTGCCATCCTAATGCTTAGTCAAGGACGTTCTAACTTCCAACATGGCCCTTTCTGGTTTCCTAGACTCGGATTTTTGGCCAATCTCGTCATGTTGGCTTGGACTGTGGTTGCACTCATCTTTTACTGTTTCCCTTACTACCTACCTGTGGTTGCTGATCAGATGAACTATGCTTCTGCTGTTCTTGGCGGTATCGGTGTCCTCACTGTTTGCCTGTGGTTCTTTTACGCGAACGATAATTATGAAGTTAAAGAGATCTTGGACGACTAATGTCTCGTCACTGTAGAACTATGCGTTCATATTCTCAGCTACTAAAATCTCTATCGTTCAGATTCGTCAATTTATGTCTACCGTGATAGTTTGCGTTCTGTTGAGGTCCGCAATGCTACGTCGCTATCATAGACGGATGCAGTCCGTACCATTGGATGTACAACGTTGCCAAATTTCATCTCCTAAATAAATCGAACGAGGTAAAAAGGAAATTCAAGGGTTTTTCTATGTGTCTTTAGTGGCTCAAAGCACTAGCATTTACGAGAATGGCCCATGCCCTCTTCCAACACCAAATTAGGCATAAAAGATCTCGCACGATTAAACTTCTTGAGAACATGCTCGTAAAGCATAGCTTTGACCAACTTTAAACTATAAGGGTTCTGAATTAATTAACAAAAGGTTCTTTTGTTTACACGGCCAACAAACCATGTAACATCGAGTTTGTGCTACGTCATACGCAGCTGATGTTGTAGTACTCCAGCCACCCGCACATATGTTGTGGTGACAAGATGTATAGTAACCTGTAGTGGTATTGCGATGACTCTGAGCATAACTGAGCCGCTCGAAGAAGGTCGATTAGCAATAATAGTTACGATTTAGAGATTTTGAATAAAGGAATGTACATCACCTCGAGTTTAGTTCTACTACTGTTAGCGATCAACCTACAACTAATATCGACCTCGATTGACCGTTGGACCCTGGGAGAAGAGGTTCTATATTCGGACACCATGCGTGAAAATTGTCTAGATCGTAAGATGTTCAGACCTAGATCGATGAGGGGCGACGCTAATCATTCACTTCATCACTGTCCTGTTTACCTTCGCCAGAGCAAGAATCATCCTCAAATGGATGATCCAGTCTTCTCCCGGCCCAATAGTCCTGCCAATTTTGAGACCTTCGCCTTTTCTGGTGATATGCCAGGCCCAATATATCGCTTACGCACTCGTATTGTGCAACAAGGTAGTTCCAAGATGGCAGACAGGGTTGATGTCGAGTTGAATCAGTGAAGAATATCCATGCTCGTTGACGATATATGTCCGACTGGAGGTTTTGTAGGAAGAATTGTTGGGGTTGCTGCTTGACGTCGATTTTCGGTTCATTGGGGATTGTACTCCTATGTCCCCGTCTGTTCTTCAATACCTCCAACCACATTTTCCACTCAGAGAATCTGGTGGGGGTAATACCTAGCTTATGGTGCTGAGCGAAGTGTTCCTCCAGTATCCAGCAGCTGTCGATTAGTTGAGCCATGTGATGAACCCGTTGGCTGATGTGGTATAACTTTGTGTTACTCAATCTCAGAGACTGGAGTGTCGAGCCGATAGGGTCCAGTCCAAGGCATGAGAGTGTGTCCTGCTCCGACCGGCACGACAAATTATCGTGAGAATACCCACCCATGACAAAGTACTGGTCGTCAGGGAAAAGTAGCCCATGTTCTCTAGTAGACGGCAGTTCGCATTGCATGTTGCCAACTAGTCGATCTGCAACGGTAGCCACAGGCCGTTCTGGAAACCAGGAATCTTTATCGCAATGGGCAAACACGACACCGTAAAGCCCCCTCAAGTATTCAAAGACGCAGTATAGTTCCTCATAGTCAACCAGGGTCACCTTCGCGTTTGCCTCGTTGATCATATATGTATACCTAGTTCCTTCAATCTGAGTCCACACATGCGGGTTATAGACCTTACAGCGCAGCTCGAATCTGGCAAACGCTTGCAGGAGGCGGCGTCTTTCCGCTATATCGCTAAAGGCCACATGCTGAATGTCAGTTTTTTGGCCTTTGAATTGCATGGCAGGGGCAACGCAGCCAATTGTCGAGAGTGTCATGCAAGCTCGCGCAGGAAATGGATCCAAGGATTTCGAGAGATAATCTTCAATAAAGATAGTCAGCCGGCTAAAGAAATGAGAGAGGCGGGTTATGCTTTCTCGTCCTCCATTGAACTGCTGCATTAGAGGGTTCGGGAAACGCTGGGCATTCCAAGTGTCTAGGCATTGAGATATGGATGCCTGTGAGACTCTATCGCTGGATGGGAAGTGAGTAATTGCCAGAGCATCTTGTAGTATAGAGCCGTCAATTTCGAGACGGAGAATTACAGCGAGTCTATGGCGTATGACTGTATGTCGGTAGCGAACATAGACCCTAAGTGATTCTGGTGAGGCGCTTATAAAATTTAAGACACCTCTTTCAGACTGCACCTCGTCGAGGATATTGGTCAATACTATTGACGGTAGTCTGGAGAAGATATCCCTCTTGCTCATATAGATGGCGGTGTTGACAAATTTAGAAGTGCAGAAGCTGAGACTTGGATTTGGTAAGGGTAAGAAAAGTGTAGATAGAATAATTTGGAGCAAGCGACTATTGTATGTATTCTTATTGACTTTCAACAGGTGCCCAAGCCTTCCAATATTCTGAGGAATGTCAACTAACTTTAACTCTCCTGCAGGTCAAAACTCTCAACTCGTCAACTCAATAGAAGCTGCAGACGGCAATTAAACTCTAACCAAGATGAACATATATATGACTGTGGAAGAGTCTGTACGTTAGGTGTCAAAGACAAAGTTAAGGCAGCCTAAAGTCAAAGGTAGACTTCGGCCCATAGGCTTAACAGATCTAAGATTCGTGACGGGTAACATAAGCTTGCTTCCTCTAAAGACCCACTGTGCAATAACCGTTTACCGTGATGCAACAGGCACTAAATCGCCACAATGTCCCAGTTTATTGTACTAATTGTATGAACATCCTACCTCGTCTCCAATGGCCCTAGACTCGTCGCCCCAAGTACCACCCAAAGCTTCTAACACAGCTGCCTTATGATGTTGCAGGTCGAACTTAATCAGTGGTGACCATTTGCCAAGTACCGTCAGGAATGTCACCAGGAAGATACTTCTGGACACAAACCTCTCCACCACCGATTCCCAAGTTCTCGCGGGAGCAGTCGCCGCTAAGATCAGCTTCGGCACCTAGTAAAACATGTCAGAGTCTGGTCATAACGAAGTGGGATCTCGCATTGGCGACTTACAGATGTAAAGAGGAGTGAAGGTAGGGTATCCCGCATGTCCTGGCTCGGGGCCCATGCTCTTAGAAGAGGTTCGCTCTTCCGACTCGCTCTTGCTGATAGAATAGCCGTTGGAGATAGTGTTGACAAAAACAACGTACTCAGAGAAGCCGATCTCGGTGCTATCCTCGTGACTCTCAGTAGTTGTAATCTCATTGCCAGCAGTGTAGCTCCAGGTCTGTCCACAAGTGGTCTGATCTTGCTCGCAGGTCTCTTCAGGGCCAACCTTGATCTGTCGACCGAAGGTAGTGTAAGGCTCACTCTTGAGGTTAATGATGCACTTATCGTTCTGGCGCTTGCTGATGAGGGGAGCACGCTTGACCTTGGTTACGTCCTTGATCTTGGGAGCGGGTGCACGGCTGGTGAGGCTACGCTTGGCGGGCCAGTTGCTAACATCTTCGTTGCAAAGTTCACCACAGCAGTATCTACGAGTGTCATGTCAGAAGTGCACTGTGAAGAGAAGTATCCAGGGATCATCAGCACTTACGCGTATCCAAACTTCTGAGTCAATTCCAAGTCACCACAAGGTGTCTTGTCCTTCTGAACCCTGCGGTAAAGGCCATTACGGCAAGGCCAGTCGGATCCCTCTTCAAGGGAACCAGGGAGTTGGAAGAAGAGCATGCTGCACTTCTCACCAAACTTGGAAGTGTCAATCCAAACAGGGTATTTACCGTTGGCGGTGGTAGGCCAGCCCGTAGGGATAATGGTAGCCTCCATGCAACCAGAGTAGTCGTTACCCTTATCATCTTTCTGAGGACTGAAACCGAGCTGGAAAGACTGAACGTCAAGGTCGTTGGGGTCTGGGTCGCAAGTCTCAACGCTGTAGACGTCAGCGTTGATGAATTCCTGAGCTTGGACCCGGATGGCCGCGAGAGCCATGGCAAGAAGTGAAGCCTTATTCATCATGTTGACGAAAAGGTATTCAAATTAGGATAATGGTTGGGACGACTGAGATGTTGGAATGGCTGGGCTGGCTGTGAGATTGCTGAGATTGTTGGTGAGGATAACTTCAGCTTCCCAGTCCCAGACGATGGTTCTTATAGTTGATGAGACGCTTCCAAACTGATCATGACTACAAATCGATTCCAAAGCCTAAGGTCATGACGTATCTCTCCTTTCTGGTGAAGTAGATGTCTTCGCAAGATCGACCAAGTTCCTTTCACGATAAAATCAAGTTCTTCTCGTAGGATTCAAAGGATCTTGTCCGGGCACAGCCGCCCACTTCATGCTGTTCTTCACGCGACAACAACTGCTCAAAAAGGAACCTCGTGTCTTTCAAGCTTGAATAGTTTCAAGATCAGCGAAATAGTGGAAACTCGTAGAGTAAAACTATGTGGTATTCTGTCCTACCACAAATCCTTCAATGCCGGAAAACGATACCCGACAACTTTAACAGCCGGTCAATGGCTGATAATCCCTGTTCAACTGCCGATTTCCCCTGAAGGATTTGCCAAGCCTGGGCGCAGCACAACCGAAATGGAAAGCCGATAGTTACATTTCGAGCGGCGTCATGAATATCTTGTGCCGTTTAAGTTAAAGTGTCGTCATAGCGCGGATACTCCCCTGTATATCCTCCGACGAAGGATTGATCCTTCTGGTAACCTTCTATCTAAGCCTAGTTTTATGCCCGAGCCATATGTGTAAACAAGTTTAACCTCAAAGCTGAGTAACTGATCGACACCAAGCGACCAATCAGCGACTCGTCTCTGAGACATGAGCCTCTTCTAAGCTGAATCCTTCGATGCGACTGTCTGTCACCTCTGTCGCATTGACGCAGTCAGAGGTGGGCAGGCAGTTCAGGAAATAATTCAAACAACAACCCTGTCATTGTACTAAAGAATAAGGGATGACAAAAGAGCTTAGGATAGCCTTAGACGATTTAGTTGGGGGCTTAGGCTAGTCTTTCTGTCCAGCCTTCGTTGTGTGCGGGTTATTTTGCAACCCACTTGGCGGAATGCTTCTTCGAGTCGTTTGACGTCGAATAGGAAGATTCGAATCCTTCCATTGATTTTTTTTTCTCATTTATGGGTCAAATGCTATATTCGCAGGCACCATGGTGAAGATCAATGGAGTCATGGAGATATCCCCAAAGGAGAAACGGAGACATTTTTTGAACTCCGTCGGTGTAGATCACTCAGGATCGTGACAATATGTCGATTCCTCGCCGATGCCATATCTTTCCAAGATGTTGGACGGAAGAAAATTGCGTCACGAAATGAAAAGGCATGAATCCTTCCCGACGATCACGATGATAAGGCTCAATCATGTGTTTCCTGGATTCCCTTCACGGAGTCTTTTGAGAGGATACGTCGCTCGCGAGTATAAATCCTCTCAAACAACCTGCGTTCTCATAGGCTTTCTCACACCCCAAGCCTCCAAGCACAAACCATCAGAACACTACTCAATCTTCAACTTTAAACGACTCCAATCTCAAAACCTACTCATCTTTCAAGCAAACCTCTTCTTTCAACATAAATCACAAACAACCAAACAACCAAACAACCAAAATGCACGCCCTCAGCACTCTCACCACTCTTGCCATGACTCTTTTCACCGCTCAAACCGCCAACGCATGGCTTCTTGAGTTCTGGGGCACTCAGAATGTCTGCTCCAAGCCGGAGGGCAGTGCCGCTGACAGCGAAGCTGGTGGACTCCCAAACCAGGGCAACGATTGCATGATGGCCTACTACGACCTCGAGGCCATGCTCGTCAAAGATTGGGACGACGGGTGCATTGTCAAGCTTTACAACGGAAAGGAGCTTGACTGCAGGGGGGAGGCTTTCCTCGAGATGTCCAAGGAGCAGGCGAAAGAGGATGGAAAGCTGTCTGATGATGGAACTTACATGTGTCTCACTGACTTGGCTGGCCAGCCTGGACCTTACTATGCTTCTTACACTTGCTAGATACGGGACGTTGTTTAGCCTTCGAGTCATTTCATCTATATATACGAATTTCATGTTCTGTTGATACATGTCGGAATGTCTGCAAATTTGAATTGTGCAGGGTTTTGTTAACGGAACTCTCGTATGATGTCTCGACTGACAAAATATTGATGAGCCCAAACGGATATACTTGTTGACCGATGCAATCATAAAAAGACGAAAAGTCAGCACCTTAGTAGTTTGCTAAGGCTATATCATATACTCTAAAATACAAGAATCGTATTACTGCTCATTTTATTTGTCGCACGTGGTCCGTTGTTGCTTGATAGGGTGATCATTATCAAGATACAGGGTAAGGTGATCTTCACACACCAGTAGTGCCATTAAGTGTATGGAGATAACATACAAATGACTGAGAAAATAGATAGAAAGATTAGTAGTATAAATATTACAATTAAATGTGTCGGAAATTTATAACTAGATTTCATTGCCGAGCGTAGAGTGGGGAACAAAGATTCACATATTCTGCGAAATGGGTACAAATATTGAGATGAGGCGAAAAGGACAGTCTCGGTTTTAACAGATCATGAAATTAAAGTAACTAAGAACTAATGCAGTGGATGAAGACTAGCAACTCCGTTATGTACTGATCCTTAATGAGCCAGGATCTTGGCAACGGCAGCCTCAGCAGCAACCATGACGATAGTCTGAATGTTGCCAGTGGCGATATCGGGGTGAATACTGGCGTCAGTAATGAACTGCGGGTTTGTTAGCATCTAGTATTTAAATTTTAAAAAGCGTTCAACTTACAAGGTTATCCATTCCGTAAACCTTGGTGTTGGTGTCAACAACAGAGCCAATCTTAGCAGTACCAACGTAGTGGTTTCCAGTGGCGGGGTCTGCGAGGAGAGCGGTGGTGTTGGTGTTACCCTCGATGGTGTAACCCGTTGAAGCGTCAGTAACAGAGGCGAGGAACTCGTCAAGGAAAGCTTTGGAAGTTTCCTTGTCCGCCTCCGTAGTCAAGTAAGGAGTCTTCTCGAAAATAGTCTTGCCATCTTCATCAAGACCCAGAACACCGGAAGAGGTCAGACCGTGCGTCAGGTAGACCTTGACAGAGATGACACCGTAGCCAGCAGCAGAGGTAGAGCCCTGGAAGTAACGAGTCTTGCCGTCGAGTCCCTTTCGCGAGGTGAAGAAGATCAGACGATGACGGCCCTGAGTGAGGACACCAGAGGACTTATCCTCAAAGAGCTTGATGTTTTTATTGTCGGTGCCGTTGAGGACGCTATCGGTATCGAGCATACCCCACTTGCCGTCAGTCTCGATGTTGAAGGAGAAGATGGGATGGTCCATCAGTTCCTGGCCAACGGGAAGGTCAATCCAGTTTCTCTCAGCGGGCAGAGTGACGCCAGACTTCTTGGCGTTGAGGATCTGCTTCTTGGGTCCGATACCGGAGTTGAAGAGAAGACGGGGAGTAGAAAGAGCACCAGCGGAGAGAACAACACGACCGTTCTTGGAAAGCTTAATGATCTCCTTCTTACCATCGGCAGTCTCGACTTCAACACCTGTAGCACGCGAACCAGATCGGACAACGCGAATGACCTTGGTGCCCATGCGAAGGCTGAAGTTGTCGCGCTTCTCAGCCAGAGGAAGATAAGTCTTGACAGGTCCAGCTCGAAGAGCATTCTGGACATTCCACGAAGGCCAGCTGTAGACTTGGTGCTTCTCGTTGGGCTGCTTGAGCATGTCAACAGACTTCCATCCGTTCTTGTTCAGGAATCCAGACAAAGTGTTGTAAAGACCAGTGTCGTATCGCTTGTTATCCTTGGACGGCACGAGAGTACCGGAATTGCGGGCATACAGCTTCTTAGCAGCAGGCGCAACATCATTCCACTTCCAACCCTTGGGCCACTTATCATCGAAATCGCGTGCGGGAGGATGCACGAAAACCATGTAGTTAACAGTGACACCGCCTCCGAGAACACAAGCAGCTAGACCAGCCGTATCATCGCAGATGTACTCATTCCAGAGATCGAGACTGCCGACAGCAGATGAAAGACCAGGAACGTCGATGGGAGTCAGCGACTTGTCCCAAGAAAGAGAGTGGTTCGATCCGGTTCCGACAGTAGGGCCTCTCTGGCCGCGCTCAAGGAGGAGGACCTTTTTATTAGCTTCGGAAAGTCGCTCGGCTGTGATGATGCCGGAAGGACCACCGCCGACGACAATGTAATCGTAGGTATCGCACTTGGCAGCCAGTGCTGAAGTCGACAGAGCGACGAGGCCAAGGCCTGAAAGAGAAGAGAACCGCATGTTGGGGGTGAGCGCAAAGGTAAGAGATTTGGATGTGATTGTTAAAAATCAGCCTTGGCATTTCTCTATAACTTATACTACAGACTAGACAACTTTTACTCTTCAATCCCACATTGACGTGCCCCATCACATCTTCGTTACCATTCTCCTGGAACCCTGCTTTGACGTTTCATCGGGCGAAAGAACCAAGAACGAACCAAGGCCAAGGCACCGGTTCTGATCACCAAATGTAGGCACTTAGTCAGGGCAGCACACTGATTATATGATCCATGGATTCCACTATTCCCGCAGAATTTTCGCCTTGGTTGGAAAAGAAGAGAAAGCCAAGATCTTGCCCTATGCTGAGACTACTGTGTGATCAAGACGGCAATGCAAAATGGGTGACATGGCTGTTCCGAACCACCGGGTTATATCCCTGCAGGTCCTAATTACTCATGCTTAGCTGAGACGACTTAGCGCTGCTTTCATCTTTCTGAAACAATCGAACCTTTCCAGAATAATTCATCAGAAGTGAAAGAGTGACGAAATGCCGAGAGTTCATCAGTCATCGCCCGGTCTCATCTGGTATGCGGGTCCCTTTCTTGTTGGGTTGCATTATGTCATTTCGTTAGTACCCTTGGCAGCTGCAAGAGATTGCAAAGAACCCGTTTTCATGCCAAGAAAGGTCTGCTCGGCATCGGCAGTTTGGCACTAATACAAGTACAGAATAGAACTCGTGGTTGTGGGGTTTCTTTCAGGGTGAAAGACACAAGATCAACACTCACGCGTCGCCATTCAACCAATTGCATACAGAGTTTCTAGCAGCACCTGATTTCGAAAAGCGTTCGATACGAATCTTGCTTGTTCGGCAAATATTTCTCCTATTTTGTGTTCAATCCATGTTTGCTTTTCTCAACCTTGATAAACGAATAAACCAATACAACTACGCACCGTACGACTTTGTACAATATTCAGTATGATCTGCCTGATAGAGTCTGCACTAGTATAGCCAGAAGAAAAAGAGATGCGCTACCGCTTTAAGTGATGTCATCGCCAATGCCAACAACATTCTAGAAGAACAAGACAATAGATATTTTAGCCTTAACGAGCCTCGCTGGTCTACGTAGCGTAAAACTGGAGCTGATCAGTAGCATAAATTTCCAAAAATGGAGTTATGCACAGACAGAGCCGGCTCAGCCGAAATTGGCTCGTGTTTACGGGGTCGCTTCGCTCAGTCCACAAATCGTGCATACCGCCACGGTCATGGCGCGATTTGTATATAAAGGAATTAACATTCTATGACTTTCGTGTCTCCTCTCTGTCCAGACTAATTCCTTTTCATCTTGATTCGTCTCACAGATACATTCAAGATGAGAACTGTCGCCAGTACTACTTCAGCCATTTTGGCCTCTTCCCTTCTGGGTGCGGCTTCAGCTGCTGTTCTTGACCTGCCCATCTTTATCAAGTCTGGTTATGTAAGTTTTATCAGATCCGACTCCTTCACAAAGGAGCGGTGCGCTAACTTGGGTAGAAAATGGTCCAGTTCGACGTTGGAACGCCTGGTCAAACAGCCCATCTTCTCTTCGACACCGGCAGCTCAACACCATGGATGGTTGACTCTGAATGTGCCGACACATGCCAGCACGTCAATAAGGGCAATCGTTTTGGATACAACCTGTCTGCATCGTCAACCGGTAAATTGACCGGAGATAGCGCTGACATGTCCTATCTCGGAGGCACCGTCTCCGGCCCTGCAGTGAAAGACAAGTTCTCAGCAGGCGGTTTGACCTGGGAGAATTCTTTCATCGCCGCAAACTACAGTGACTGGTCCTCCCTTGCTGCCGATGGTTTTGTGGGCCTTGGATTCAGCAGTGTCGCAGAGGGCGGCACGAAACCTGTTTTCGAGACTCTGATGGAGAATAAGCTCATGGACAAGCCTCGCTTTTCTATCTACTATTCCCGAGAGGATGGCGACGACACCCATGGTAAGCCTGGCAAGGGACGCCTGACTCTCGGAGACTCTTACGAGGACAAATACGTTGAGGGTGATATGGTCTCGCTTCCTCTGATCACCTATAACGGCGACTTTGCGCTCTGGCAAACCCTCCTGCATAGCACCACCGGACATCAAAACGGAAAGAACTGTACCCAGAAGGGCGGCCAGAAGGACAAGAGAATTGAGCTTGGCGGAATAACCGCCACTTTCGATACTGGCGCTTCTGGCATATCGTTGCCCGAGTCGCAAATTGAGGACTTTTACGAGAGCATTGGCATGAACTGGACAGCAATCATAAGCGGCGATCACATCCCTCTGTGCAGCGAATTCACCAAGGACTGGTCCCTTACATTCGAGCTTGGATACTACGGCGAAACTAAGAACATTACCATCTACGGAGACCAGCTTCGTCTTCCCGGCTTTGCGAACCGCGACGACGCATGCTGGCCTCCTTTTGACACAATCGGCTCCGACACTGCGCTTATTGGTACTCGATTTTTGAGGAACTTCTACACCGTTTGGGACTACGGTGTTTTCCCCGGTAAGGATGCTTTCATAAACCCCACGCTGTCCATTGGCAGCCTCAAGGAGGGGTTCTAAATTTCCACTTGACTTGGATAATACCACGCTTGATAGACTTGGCCATAAATAGATTACGACACTTCAATACTTGTTACATAACACTTGATATGAGTTCCACGGAACTTTGGTATACCATTTTGTGACTCAAATTCCACAGGTCTTTCTACATAGAAAAGTCGATGAGAGCCCAGTTTATACTCCCTCCGCTTTCTCCAAAGTCCTGCGCACCGGTCAAAAACTCGTTCAACCATGTCGTCTCGTTAATTGGCGACGAGAATAACGTAAGCCCTGGGAAATCCCACTCGAAAACAAATTGATCAGGCACAAACGACTCCAGTTCAGTGTATCCATCTCTACGCTCTTCCGTCGCATCAACCTCAACAGGACCACCCGAGTCCAGGTTTAGTCCGCGCTTGTACTTCTGAATGCTCAGCTTCAAAAGCTGAAGATACAAAACACTTGAGTTAGAGCGACTGTCGCCTTTTAACCCACCGGCAACAGCTGTCTCTAGCTCGTTGAGCAGAATGCTCGCTTTCGCAACGAGATCCTGCTGCGATTGGTTATCCTCCTTGTCAGGAAGAAGTGCAGACAACTTGAGTAATAGAAGACAGCAGAAGGTATTCTTCGCCCAAACAAAGTCCATAGCATAGCGTATACTTTTGAGGTAAAGGCGTGGCTCCTGAATGATGATGTCAAGATGTTGCTTCAGAGTAGTTTTTGTCATGTCTAGAATACTCTTCTGCGTTGGTGACATGACATTCACGTTCTCAACACCTGCAGCTCGTACTGCGCGACAGAGAGCCATATTATCTGCCCAGCATCTCTGCACCGATAGGTTCGGTACGAACCACGGCATAGTCTGGTGATGGGGCTGCGAAATTCGTATCCAGTCATGAAACCAAACATCAATATCGAGCTTGGCATCTCTCACCAAGTCCATAATCTCAGAATCACTGAGGTTTGCGCTCTGCGGTAGCGATGCGTATATCTTAGCGCGGAGGACGTTGAGTTCGACCTGTGCGAAAAGATAGTGATCCATGCCCGTTGAGAAGGGACTTTGAAGTAGGATTCTGCACCGACGCGAGGCGCCTCTGAACTTGAAGGTGGGTACACCTCCAGCATCAACATGGAGGATATAACTCATGACAAGCAAATGAAGCCAAACCCGCGCTTTTCGCATACGGGTGTGGTTGTTTTCAATTGTCGCCTGTTCACCACTGGTAAGTGTATCGCCCAGAACCGACTCAGCAACCAACGTATCGTATGCCTCGGTGAACTCAAGATCCATCGCCATCCGCGTAGCGATAGCTATGAGAATTGCCCTTTCGCCAGCATAGCATGCCTGAACAAGTAGTGCCTGCACAGTTTCAAGGTTACCCGTGGAGGGATTCGCAATGGCAGCATTGAGCATGCGCTGGGTTCTAAGTGCTAGCGTTCTCCATCTGGAATTCGTGCCTTTTAGAACACGACACCCTACCGAGCAGATAGTAGTGAACAGTAAATCACTACGACTTCGAATGGCTGGAAGTGAATCGTATGGCGGATCGAAAACGGGAACATAACGATCACAGCCTGAGAAGAAGGCATTGAAGTACAACTCTGCTTCCTCGGCACTAAGGTCACCGTCGTTGAAGATGTTTGCCGCAGCCGGAGTTTCTGTTTCGAAAGAGGATCTAGGTCGCTTGGGAGGTCTTGGGAAATGAGGTGCAGTTTCTGGAGAGCTCGTGCTAGTTGAGACTGCCAGTTGAGATGGGATGCTTGATACTTGTGCGTAGTCGATATCTGCCGGCGCGTTGAAAGGTTCCAGAGGGGCGAAAGGAAGTGGTCTCTGGGCACCAGCTATGTAGCTGACGGGGAGCGAGCCTGAGATATTGGATGTTTTTGGTGGTAGACGTGCTCTAAGCAACTCGATTTCTTTTTCAAGGGCCTCTATCTTTCTGTTCAGGGAATTGATTAGTCTTAGTATCCGCTACTATGTAAGAGCGACAAACAATTCATGCGGTTCCTTTGGCTTTTCCACAAAGGTGCATGTTTTTTGTAGTTGCTGACATCTATACCAGGTTAACTAATGTCATGTGTGTGAACTTCGTGGCCATTTTACATACCTTGAGCATGGTCGTGAGCCGTCACATTTAACCTTGACTACCAATTAACACCATGTCGTAAAATGGCCATGTCCTCGTTGTGTACCTTGCTCTGTCGACAGGAACCGCAAGACGTCTAGACTCAAGTTAGTTCTCCGGCATAGCTGAAGCGGTGTCGGAGTTGCCAGGTACCGGGATCCTTTTTTTACGCGCGCGACTGGAGGAATTTCCTTGTGCAGAATCACCACCTGATCGATCATTACCCGAGACGTCTCCATATTGTGTCTCACGAGAAGCCATGGCGGCGGTGATAGCAAAGAATGTCCGATGACGGTAATGCGGGGATTGATTTCGGTTGCATTTGTCTTCAATATTGGGAGAAATTGATAGGTCACGCGAGTTTAATATGGAGCTTCACTTTACCCGGCAAGATTAGAACAAACTCCATCTGGCTAGCTTAGTTAGTTCCAGCTGTGTGGCATCTTAAGCTACTCTTCTTAATGCAAAGACGTCTTAAGATAATGTTCTTAGTATGTGATATCTGAGGATAGACTTCTTAACTCATAAACAAGTCAATATACTTTTTCCAATATATATATTTTAATATACCTTTTTCAGTATTTGACATCCATCTTAATCTTCTTAGTGCGTATCATCTTATTATGCATAGCGTCTAAGATGATCATATTAATGCAAAGATATGAAGCTTAGAGTTGAGTGTGTTAAAAAATACTGTTGATAAATGAATAGGAGAGAGTTAGCTAGTTAAAAAATCATTTCTTCTAAAATAGGTAGCCTGTATACATGTTGTTGCTACCCCATGGGGCATCTTGGTTAGCGTTCGGACATGTTCAGCTTTCTCCGGGTTCGGTTAAGAATCCGGCAACAAAGACATACAGGGTACGCGCATCACCATGAGTTGCCGAAGTCAAGGGACGGAGAATGTTTACCAAGTCCGGTCGGCATTTAGAAATGAGGCCATCTTCAAGTGCAGCTTCCCCGCTAAGTATACGAAGTAGATAGAGTTAAAAAGAAGCATTCCCCGCATACATTTATTATCGTGAATCTTCATATCCTCAGCACCTAATCACATCGTTGACAGACATCCATCATGCCTCAACGCGAACGTATTCCCACATACTGGGGCCCAGATGCCTCCAGCACCAAAGACTCGTCCAGTCCTTCAGTACACCTCAAATGCAAGGACTCCAGTCTTCCCTTCGACTTCTCCTTTGAAGCCGTCCGTCCCAACGTCTTCCGCACAACCTTCACTTCCCCAACACACCCTACACCACCTCATCCTAGCGTACCCCGCGCGGAGACAAAGCTAGATGGTGTTAAGCCCAATGTTACTTCCTCTGAGAAGGGAACCAAGATCAAGATCGGCGATGTCGTTGCCAACGTCGATTACTCTGGTGAGACGCCACTGCTTTCCGTCGGATTTGACGGACAGGCACCCATTCTTCAAGATCTGCCTAACAGGTCTTATGCTGTCAACGGCGATGGTGTTGCGCATTATACTATGTATAACCGCAAGACTTTTCACGCTGGATTGGGCGAGAAGGCTGCACCAATGGATTTGTCTGGTCGTCGATTCCAGCTATCTGCGACGGACAGTTTCGGATATGATGTTCACCGAACAGATCCTCTGTACAAAAACATCCCTCTCTTGATCAACGCTACTCCTCAAGGCTGTGTAGCCATGTTCTCCACCAGCCATACTCGAGGAGAATACTCCATCGGCTCTGAGATGGATGGTATGTGGGGCTTCTACAAGGTCTATCGACAGGACTTTGGTGGACTTGAGGAGTACATTATCACCGGCAAGACCCTGAAGGACATTGTACAGACGTACGCAGAACTTGCTGGCTACCCCCTCCTCGTGCCCCGCTGGGCTTTTGGATATCTGTCTGGTGGTATGAAGTACTCTATGCTCGACAGCCCACCTGCGGGCGAAGCTCTGATTGAGCTGGCACACAAGATGAAGGAGCACGATATTCCTTGTTCAGCCTACCAAATGTCCTCGGGGTACACTGTTGCCGAGAAGCCTCCCAAGAACCGACACGTATTCACTTGGAACAACCACCGTTTCCCTGACCCCGAGGACTGGATCAAGCAATACCACAAGCTCGGCATGCGTCTAATCGCCAACGTCAAGCCTTACCTGACATTATCTCACCCCGAGTACGAGAAGCTCAAGGAAGCCGGTGGCCTCTTTGTTGATTCACACACAAAGAAGCCAGCTGTGACAAAGCTCTGGAGTGCAGGTGGAGGTGAGAGAGATGACGGTGGACACATCGACTTCACTTCTGAAGCTGGCTACAACTGGTGGTACAACGGTATCAAGAAGCTAGCCGAGGAGGGAATTGACTGTATGTGGAACGATAATAACGAGTACACAATTCCCGACGACGAGTGGCAATGTGCTTTGAACGTCGACAAGGACATCCTTAACGTTCCCGACGGCCTTGAGAAGCGTCCTCAAGTCGGTCTCTGGGGTCGTAGTCTGCACACTGAACTCAACGGCAAGGCCTCACACGATGCTCTGTTGGCTGTGCACCCCGAATCTCGGCCTTTCGTTCTCACGCGCAGCGCCACAGCTGGTACTCTCCGCTACGCTTGTAGTTCATGGAGTGGCGATAACACTACTAGCTGGGATAGCATGCGAGGCTCAACCGCCTTGTCCCTTACTGCTGGTATGTGTCTTATGCAATGCTATGGACACGATATTGGTGGTTTCGAAGGTCCTCAACCCTCGCCGGAACTTCTTCTTCGATGGATTCAGCTGGGTATCTATTCTCCACGCTTCGCTATCAACTGTTTCAAGACTGGTGAGGATAACTCTGTCGGCGATGTCATTGAGCCTTGGATGCATCCTTCTATTACTCATCTCGTGCGAAAGACGATCAAGCGCCGCTATGCTATGATTCCCTACATCTACTCTCTTTCACTCGAGAGTCACAAAAGTGCCTTGCCTCCCCAAAGATGGGTTGGCTGGGGCTACGAGTCCGATCCTGAGGTGTGGAACCTTCTTGACGGTGAGACCCAGTACTGGCTCGGTGACTCTATGCTCGTGGGTGGAGTGTTCCAGTCCGGTGCCAGCAAAGCAAGAATTTATCTCCCCAAGGCGTCCGAGGATGATGAGGGCTACTTGAACCTCAACGCACCTTACCAGTACCTCGAAGCTGGTCAATGGGTTGACATCGATGCAGAGTGGCACGGCGCTGGTATTCCAGTCCTTGGCAAGGTCGGCCGTGCCATTCCAGTTGGACGCGACGTCCAGGTCCTCTCCCCTGGTGAGAAGGAAAACGTCGCTGACCTTCCCCTTGACGACTACCGAGCTGTTGAGATTTTCCCTCCTCGAAAGGCGTCCAAGGGTGGAAAGTGGCACGAGACTATCTGGTATGAAGATGATGGAACATCGGTGGTTACTAAGAACAAGATCTCGTCTTACACCCTTTCTTATACTGCTACGGAGACTGAGATCAAGGTCAAGTTCTCAAGGGATGAGAGCTCCGGTTTTGAGGCGCCTTGGAAGACGCTAGTTGTTATCCTACCCCCTGGAGATCAGAGGAAGGTTGTTGGTGAGGATGGAAAGGGTGTTGTTTCCTTGGGTGTCAATGATGAGGGTAAAAGCCGGTTTGAGCTCAATTAGTCCTCATATAGCGAGCAAAATAATATTTAGCGAACCGAATTTAAACATTCCCACACATTTACGACTTGTTCCACGCTTCGGTGAGATAATCACTGATTTACTCGCATTTACTCATTTGCCGAGTTCAACGTTACTATTGGAAAACTTGGTTTACGATAGTCGAGTAAACAGATGTCACTATAGATCGCTTTCTTGCCATCACTAACAAGCGATGAAGGAGATCCCCTGTGAATGTTTATTGTCCTATTTCCATCGGGAGTCGGCAAGCATCAAGTCTATCCTCAATTTATTGGCTAAGTATGGGAAGGTACCGCGGCCTGATTAATCTTCCTCCCAGCCCTCTTCTCTCGTTCGTGGTGGTTTGTCAGAATACCCCTAACCCTATGCTGAAAGTACAACGGTCCTTGCTCCCTCTTAGGGTGCATTTCCCCGTTGATGAAAACACCGGCATTGAGATTTCTTTGGGCATTATTACAAAGCCATTTATCTTCTGCCAGGATCCTCTTGAACATCTCATCAATCGTCTTGAAATCTTCATCGCTCGCATCCTTGTGGCGGTAGACCTCGTACTCCATAGAACAATGAGTTTCAGATGTAGGTACGCAGCGCATCAAGTAAAAGAAGTTGGGGCTAAGATGGATGTTAGATTGCGCAGTACGTGAGAAAAGGCACACTTACGAAACTGTCATGCAGGCGTTGGGAAAGTAATAGTTGCTCACAATCTTGATACCGGACTTCTCTGCTTCAGCTGTCGTGTTGGCGAAATGCTCGATGTTACCACCCTTAGCATCGACTCTGTATGCTGAAAGGTCTGACACTGAAGCCGCGTCAGGATGAGCTGTTTTGCAATGATAGCACTCGTTATAGTTGTCCGCCAAGGTCTTCCAGTTATAGTCGCCGCTCATACCCCAAGTATGATCAAATTGATAGTCTTCGAAATTGAAAGATTCATGTCTTGGCATTCTGTCGATGTCTTTGAACTCGGTTGACCAATCTTCAGGTGTCGTTGAAGCATCAAGATTGATCCATACAAATCCCTTGGCGTCAACTCGTACATGAATGGGTAGTGTGTTGTCGACTTCATGGGAACCCTTCATTTCATTGTGTTCAGCGGCATTTCTAAGCGGGCCTTGGGCATAGTCGGGGTGTTTTGAGATGAAAATATTGGTTTTGCCGTCACTTTTCTCGACTGGAGATATGTCGTCTTTACATAGATTGCGAAATCCCTCGATAATGCCTTTATTGTTCTTGACAAGGATAAACTCGAAGCCGGCCTCTTTAAAATGCACGCTTGATCCCACTTCTGGGAATCTAAGCTTATGGCTGACAAAAATCCATTTCTTGGCGAAGATGGCTCGACGCTCTAGTTCGTAAATTTCTCTGGATCTATACCACGACGAAGGCAAAGCACGCGCTGTGGTTGTAAAGTCTTGGATGAACTTGGTATCAGATAGATTCAATGAACGATTCAATGATATATATCTCGCAAACAAAAGTAAAAGTGCAGACAAGCAAGCTGCAGAGATGTAAATGACGGGCGGAACTGTAGTGTAGAATTCCATATTGGCTATGATACTCTAGTGAGTGATTCTGCTTCAATTCAAACGGTATGTTATCTCTTTTTCGTCTGCTTAAGGTCCCATATCATTGCAAGTCATATCGACCAAGCCACTTTCTGACCATCTAATGTGGTCGGGAACGTTTAGTGAAGAATCCGACTAGATCCCGACGGACAAGGAAATACCGGGAAGAATCCGTGTCGGTCCGCATCCGGTTCTCGGCGGACTGCATCATGACACAAAGCGATCAACGGTCCTATCTCTAACTCCAAGCCACAAACCCGGGAATTTGTAAAAAGGCATTTGAAGAGTCTCGGAGATGTCATGAAGGTGAAGTTGTTGACTCCAAGACGGCGACAATGAAGAGTTGACAGAGAAAGTGGGCATCCGAGATATCTGGGATACATTTACCAACACTTAATACTCTCAGTAAACAAGCGGCTTAGACAAAGTAATAAACCACACGCCTGCACCTAGATACAAAGCACTACGGTAATACCATAGATGCCTGCAGAATCACTCGGTTCTCAAGACCTAGCCAGTGCGCACCTAGTTGGTCCCGTAATCTAAAAAGATACGCTCACTTTTGGCTCGATAATCCCGTCTCTCCCCATTGGTGTCCGTATCGTTTGCCCCATGACCCATGCAATACCCCGCGTGAAGAGTGTGGGGAAATGAGTCTTAGTTCGTAGTGTTCTCCATGTCGAGCTCAGGAGGAAGGGCGATAGCAACCCTTGGCCTATTAGTTTTCCGGTTGGGGGTCTATAAGACACAGACTGGATCACATCCACATCCGGAGTTCATCGAACCATTGGCCTCTTTTCATCTTTTGAACTATTTTATGAACTCTGATTCTATTTCTACAATGTCCAATATCCAAGATACCAACCCAACTGGGCATGGGAAAGACGGGCATACTGAGAAAGAAACCTCTACCCCGGATGATGCATCCTACCATGTGGTCTCTCACCATGGGACGGTGACTGAAATGGGTAACGTTGTAGATCCTGTTCTCAACGCCAAAATCCACCTAGTTAACGAGGTAGACTTTATCCTTACACTCACAGCGTTCTTTGCTAACTCTTCAAGACCATCAACGAAATCGGATGGACAGGCTTCCACTTGAAGCTATGCTGTCTCACAGGTTTTGGTTTCGCCGCCGACTCCTTGGTCGCCTTCCTTCAAAGCGTCGCGGCCTCCCAAGCATACCTCGAAATAGGAAACGGCGGTTATCCAACTGGCTCTACGATGGCCTTATATAGCGGTCTGTTGGTCGGTGCTCTGTTCTGGGGTTTCAGCGCCGATGTTATAGGTCGTAAAATCGCCTTCAACACGACTCTCTTCATCGCAGCAATTGCGACTATCGTTGCAGGAGCAGCTCCAAACTGGATTGGGTTCTGTGTTTTTGTGGCCTTCCTTGGCTTTGGTGCCGGGGGTAACCTCGTTCTGGACCCAACTGTCATGCTTGAGTTTGTTCCGGCAAAGCAGCAATGGGTCATCACTGCTATGGCTGGATGGTGGGGTATTGGCCAGGCCAGTGCTGGTTTTATTGCTTGGGGTTACTATTGTAAGTTGCTTGACTCGACCTTTCATATTGTATGAAGTATATGGCTAATCCTTGTTACTAATAGCTCGACCCGAATGGTCATGCACGGCCGAGACCGAATCTTGTACATGGCAGAACAACAAGGGCTGGAGACTCGTCATGTTCACAGGTGGTGCTCTGATGTTTGTAATGTCAGCCCTACGAATTCTGATCATCCGATTGCCCGAAACACCAAAGTACTTGGTAACCTCCGGCAAGGAAGAGGAGCTTGTCGCGATGCTCCAGAACCTTGCTAACACCTACCGTCGACCTTGTTCCTTGACCCTTGACGCCCTCAGAGCATGTGGTACCACAGCTGCCTCTGAGAGTGGTGGACACTCGAACCCTCTCAAGGGATTGGGCAAGAGCCTTGTCGGTCATGTCGGGGGTCTCTTTTCTATCAAGAAACTAGCTCTGTCTACGTGTCTCATCTGGGCTTCTTGGACGATGATCGGCTTGGGATACCCTCTCTTCTTCCTTTATCTTCCGTAAGTACATCCCGACACACTTTACGAACGGGACATAATCTAACACGACCCAGATCCCTTCTTAGTAGCCGTCTTCCGGACTACGCACCCTCTTTCACCGAGACATGGCGCGATTACACCATCACTAATATCTGCGCTATCTTTGGCCCTTTGATTGCAGCCGGCCTAGCTGAGGTTAAATGGCTGGGTCGTCGATACACTATGTCCATTGGAGCAATCATCACAGCCATCTTCTTCTTCTGCTACACCATCATCAAGACGCCAGCTCAGAACCTTGCTATCAGCAGCTGCATCTGTATGTTCATGTCCTTCTTGCTCTAGATTTACCACTTACTAATGCTACTCAGCTGTGTGTATCAACCTTTACTACGGTACACTGTACGCCTACACTGCCGAAGTGTTCCCTTCTGCGCATCGAACAACAGGCAATGGAATAGCTGTCGGGCTGAACCGTATCATGGGCTTGCTATCTGCTGTGATTGCAGTCACCGCTGACACCACTAGCGTCACACCCTTGTATATCTCGGCTGCGCTGTTCCTTGTTCTGGCCATGATTTCTGTTGTTCTGCCCTTTGAGCCATATGGTCGAAGCGCGTCTTAATAGGAGGGTACATAGCTAACGCCACCCGTTTTCCTATAATTTCTCCTAATATAACTTTATGTTGCGTAATCATCGTTATTATTTGCCTCATCGAGCAATCATAAGTGAATTAACGATTATATACTGGTACGTCTGTTTGCTTAGAAACGTTAAAACTGGTTCATATCCCACCAGTCCACATTCATGTATAAGCTTTCCCCCATGGGACCCAAATTCTCCCAAGCGCCCCATGCAAGATCATACGTGGAGTTATGCTCGTTAGTCACTACCGATGGATCCAAAAGCGTCTCGTCAACACTTTGTTCAGTCATCTCCACTTGCGATCCCCCTTGTGTCCTTTCCATCATCCACGGCGGTGGCGTTGCATATCGAGCTGTTGATTCTCTCATATCCCTGGGCGGTGTATTCGTCACGGACCTCGATGCCCCTTCCTCGTGCCCAGCGCCTGCGCTACTAGCCCAGAAAGTCTGGCTATGTACACTTTGATCCCGGTAATTGGGAAATTGGGGAGCTGCTACGTCTAGTAGGATCCATATCAGCGACGTTTTCACAGCAGCAGGAGACGCTCTTTCTGAGGCCAGTTGCGCTGGACGATCAATTGATTTGATGAAATGGTCCAGGGCATTATCCTAAGAAGAAATTAGCACGGTCAGAAACAACAGCTAAAACTGGGTCAAAAACTAACAATTGCTTTACAGACGGGCCAGCAAGTAGCCATCTCCTTGACAAGCTTCCTACAGAGATCCAGATTTTCCATAGAAGATGCCTTCAACCTGCTATCACTTGTACGTGTCCAGTATAGATGCAATGTGCTAGCAATAGCCGCTGCTTGTGTAAAGAAAGGATCAGCCAACTCCAAGCCCTTCTCGTTTGCTGTTCTGATGAGTCTGGAGATCCACGTGCAATGCCTTAATGCTTTCTCGTAGGATGCTCTCCAAAAGGTATTACCACCTAATTTGTCCTTCGGTGTTTCTGCCATTGACGTGTAGAGACAGGGGTGGTTCAGCACACAATGAATAGCGTGGTATGTGATCTGTACTCTTAGCCAGGGCAGCAGGTCCAGGCGGTTGGCCTTGGCTTCTCGAGCCGATATCGATGGAAGCTTAACTGCGTTATAGCTCAGAGAGATAGGCCACGCCATTTCAACTTCGAGTAGTTGTGAGTAGAGTCTAGCGTAATCTGAATCTGTATGCCATGGGTACTTCGTCTGCCCTTCAACGCACTTGGCCACATAAAGCCGAACATCCGTCCAAAGATTGCAAAGCTTTAGCGACTCCGACCATATATCGACGAGTGTTTCTTGAACACCTGTTTCTGATGCTCTAGGTGCAGAGATGCAGCCAGTCAGCGGATCTCGAGCCTCAACTGCTAGAAATGTCGGCGCATCGATGTTGTGCGGTATAGAAGGCAACAGAATTGGGGCACCACATGTAAATCCTAGGAATTGGATGCTCCAGAATATTCTCGATCTTCTTTGGGAGTTGTCATCGGGTAAAGACTGAATCATGTTCTTAGCCATAGATATATCGAAGCCAGCTGTGGCAATATCGCCGACTGCCGACGTGTTAGTAGGCAGAGTAAAGATAGTGAAGAGGGTTATGCTGACGGATAAAGTTGTAGTATGCCAGTAAGCAAAGTATCTGACTATTCCGCATCGTCATGCTTCCTTGAGCAATTGCAAGCATGACGCTGGTACGAGCAGTTTTGTAGTATGCGTCGGGGCTTTCCAGGCCCTCTCCGCGTCGCAGGGAATCGTAACACGTCGTGAACAAGGCCATGACAGCACAGATGAGATCCTCGGATGCATCCTGGGGGCGCTCATCAAAAAGCCATAATGGTTGTCGGTGGATATGCCGAAAGTAGAACTCGAATGCTCTAGTGCCTAGATCGCCTGATACAGGCGTTCTATGATAAGTCAGTATGGGAAGGCGACGCGATTAGATGAGCAAGGCCTACGATAGTGGTTGTGATATGTGTGTATGTGGTGTAGCCGCAGAGAAGGATGGCACGCGATTATGTCTTTCCGATGTCGAACTTGGTGTAGTTTCTTGCATTGACTGGGGTCTACGGAGCTCCAAGTTAGTAACAGCTCAAGGATAAGCTTGTTCTGATATCACGTACGCCACCCTGCTGATTAAATTGTCCAACTTATCTTCAAGTTTCTCAAGTCGACTGGACTACTACAGTCAATTAAAAGTGGACGAGATTACATCTCAGAATTCTTACCACGACTGCGTTGAGTTGACCTGTAGACTGCTCGCCTACTGAACCTATTTCTGTGAAGGAACAATGCTGAAAAAGACGAGCACAAGCCGAACATTGTGGTCTTTCACCAGGGCAGCGTATTTTCTTCCGCCTGCTGGCCCTTAGCAAGTCATCATCTGTGTAGCGAAGGGGGACCATGATACCTGCAATTGTCGCATGCTTGCGCTACACGTCGATAGTTTCTTGTCCTTGCGGCACTCATAGCTAGTTTATGCGGTCTATTGCTTAGTTCGTGAGTAGGTTTAGGGGAAGGGAACAGTTGCGATCAAAGCTTGACCGCGTAGCCTGCTTGTTATGTATGACGCGATTTTATTAGATTCGAAAGTAGAGAGATGCGATGCGGGGTGCCAGCCACCAAAAGTCAGATCTCCACACCCCGCTAGCCAAGTGTAAAATTCCGTTGATAACCACTACAACCTTCTGTAGCCAGCGCCTAATTTTGCGATAGGCATACCACAACAACTCCACTAGCAGTTGGTAAACCTTCCATATTATCACTATATCGATACAGCAGAGTCACGAGCGATATAGCATATTCATTGATAGTAGACAACGCTACATCATATCAATTGAGTATCTATTATTGTTGTCTATAGTTTACTCTCCGCCGCTGATCGAGGAATGCCAAAGTTCGAAATATCCTCCTTGGTTGAACCGTCTATCGCCAGCTCCGCAAGAACACGTCCGATAGCCGGCGCAAACTTGAAGGCATGACCACCACCCAGCCCAACAATCACATCAGGATGGTTCTTTAACGGACTAATAACAAATTGACGATCAGGTGTAATGGCGTATTGACATGTGATTGTTCGCAGAGGCTCTCCCTTCTCGGGTATAAGGCTGCTCATAAACGACGTCAACTCGCTAAATAGCTCTCCAGACGGGACGAATGTGCGGTTCTCGGGCGTCATAAAGTTGTTTGATGTGTCGCGACCTGCTTTAATCGCTGGCTCACCGTACATGGGAAAGCCGTAGTAGTATCGGTCGCCGGCCCAAATCCAGACGGGGAACTTGGTTTCGTCAAAAGGTGTGAGATCAGCTGGCTTGTAATATGTGACTTGCTCTTGCATGACCGTAAGAGGAATCTCTGAGCCCAAAGGTTTGAGTAGCTTGTTGATCCAGGCATCGCAAGCTAGAATGACTTTATCCACTTGGAATCGACCTTTGGATGTCTCAATTGTCAAGCCTTTGCCATTCCTGTTAGGTACGACTGCGTCCACCCTTGTCTTCTCCTTCAACACCGCTCCATTGGCACGAGCTTGGTACTGCATTGCCGCAACTGACTTTGAAGCATGCACGATACCCGAATCAGCAGTGTATATCGTCTGAACACCTTCGGGCACATCAAAGGCCGGCCATCGTCTCTTGACCTCTTGCGGATCAAGCAACTCATAAGGAATGCCATTCGCATCCAGACTCCTCGTGAACTCGCCAGCGCTCATACTCTTCTCAAACTCGTTCAATTGACTTTCGTCAGCAGCGGTTTTGGGAAAGAAAACCACCCCGCCGGTGATGGTCAGCATTTGAAGACCGCTGCGACGTTCCAGCTCAGTCCAGTCCTTGTAAGCTGCACGAGCGAGAGCTACATAGTCTGGTGAACCGTAGGATGTCCTGACTATACGGGACGTGTCGTGGGATGAACCGTAGACGTTTCCGAACTCATATTGCTCGAAGCCAACGACGCTGGAGCCTTTGATGGCGGCGTGGTAAGCTGCTGCACTGCCAAGGGCACCAAGGCCGACTACAGCGACATTGAAGGTGTTTTTGGACATTTCGATATATGAGATTGATGTGAGTGGATGATGAGGAAAGACACAATTGCTTAAGACGATGGCTTCTAAGATTGAACACAGTGACCTTATAACAGAGTTCGAAGTACAGTATAGATAGTATCTCCCCGCCTCAACTCCGTCTCCACATTCATTCATCGATTCTCGTGATACTGCCCGATATGCGGAGAAGACTGAGTCGGTTATCTTCTCCTCTCTAGGCGAGCTCTGAAAATTGACTAGTTGCTCTCGGCATCTGTGTCGGTGGCTGGCACCGCTGTTGTGATAGCTGAAGAATCCGTCCCCACACGGAATTTGACGGATTCTCCGCTCACATGCTCCTGTGCTTAACTCTCCGTGTGTTCGATGAGATAAGCGAACGAGCAATACAGTAGTTGTATCAAAGCACCGTGGTGGGTGTAGATACTTTTTTAATTAATGCTATCTTTCTCTGTCTTGCTAGAGAGATATCACGGCAGGGTCAATACCCAAGCAGTGCAAGCCTTGGTTTTGGACTAGTCCATTGGTGCAGACTTGGTTGTACAAACATAGTTCACTGGGACCAACAAGCGATGCAAGACCGTAATCATATAAAATTTACATTAAGAGCTATCATGCGTACACTAAATTAACATCATGCTTCATAATCATATGTCCATTTGTATCCTTTCTTACACAATCATCATATGTCTTCCAATAGTATCCCATTTAATCGTATGCAATACCAGATGGTGTGCCAGAAGACAGCTTGTTGTACTTTCCTGAGTTGGCATTGTCCATGAGAGTGTGGTCATGCTCCTTCTTTCGTTCGGTGAATTGCTCAGACTCGCGCTGCGAACCGAGCATGGACTCCTTGTTGGAGGAATCGAATCCAGAGTTGTTACCAATGCCAGAGCCAGTGTTACCAAGAACGGGGCCGGTGTTGCCAGACTGAAAGTCACGGCTGTTGCCACCCATGTTCAACTGGTCGTTGTCGCGTCGGTGGTCAGCGGCATGAGAAGCAAGTGTGCCAGCACCCATGCCTGCAGCAGCACCACTAGCGAGTCCAGCATCACGGTGAGAGCCTTGGTGCTCATATGACTGAGAGCCAGGGTTCATCGCGGAATGCTCACTGGAGTAGGCATCCTGGCCCTCAAGGCCGTGGTTGGAGCCAAGTCCAGAGCGCTCATCGTGGTCACGGCCAGCGCGTGAGGCCAGGGCACCAGCACCAACTCCAGCGGCAGTACCAGCACCAAGACCCATGCCTCGGTGTGAATCCTGCTGCTCGTAAGACTGGGAGCCAGGGTTCATGGCAGAGCGCTCGCTTGAGAGAGCACCGGCGCCGAGTCCGGCAGCAGTGCCAGCACCGAATCCGGTACTGCGGTGAGAGTCCTGTTGCTCGTAGGCTCGAGAAGAAGGGTTCATGGTAGAACCTTCGGTGGGGTAGGCGGACTGGTTCTCAAAGCCTCTGTTAGACTCAAGACCGGAGTGCTCATCTCGGTCATGGTCGCGGCCGGCGCGAGAGGCCAGAGCACCTGCACCAAGACCGGCAGCGGTACCAGCAGCCAGGCCAGCACCTCGGTGAGAGTCATGCTGCTGGGTCTGTCCAACAGGGTCCTTGTGGGAGAAGTTGGCGGGCTGAGTGCCCTGCGAGTCGTGACGCTGGTTGTCGTCAGAGTAGTCAGCAACAGCTGCCGCACTCAAGCCATGCATGTGGCCAGAGCCCTGCTGTTGGTGAGGCTGCGAAGTAGCAGAGGTGTTGTAGCTCTGTTGCTCGTAGCCGGAGGTAGGCTGGGCCATAGAGCGGTCCTCATCGCGACGACCATGGTGCGAAGCAAAAGCTCCAGCACCGAGACCAGCGGCAGCACCGGTTGCAGCACCAGTAGCAAGGCCAGAACCTCGCTGGGAGTTAATGTCCTCCTGGCGGTAAGGCTTCTGGACAGTTCCACCAGAAGATGGCATGTTACTCTGGGTGTTGTAGTCTCTGGTAGAGTCGAGACCAGAAGCAGGGTACTTGGTGGTGTGCTGGGCAGCAGAAGGCTCCTGGTATCTGCTAGTAATGTTGTCGCGGAGGTTGTCATCGTCGTGTCGGTCCCTGGTAGCAGCGTAAGCACCGCCGGCGCCAGCCGCAGCCAGAGCAGGACCAGTCTTGGAGTGGTGGTGCTTGTCGTTGTCGTAATCTTCGGCACGCTCAGTCTCATCCTTGGATCCCATGTGGTGGAAGAGACCACCAAGCTTGCTCTCCTTGTCATCCTTGTGCTTGTCTTCCTTGATCTTCTCGTGGTGGTGAGACTCCTTGTGTTCCTTAGGCTCCTTGTGGTCCTTGCCCAGGAGAGGGAATGCCCTCTGCTTGTGCTCCTCAGGCTGAGTCCTGTCGGTAGTCTGATCGTACCTTCGAGGCTCCTCATTTTCCTGGTGTCGCCTGTTCAGCTCGTGGGCTCCATAAGCAGCTCCGCCGGTAGCGCCAGCACCAGCGAGGTCCTCCTTGAAATGCGAGCCGGATGTTCTCTCGTCGGGACGCTCTCGGTCGCCAGGTCGACTACCGTATGGCTCGGTGTTTCTGGAAGCGTCTTCGTTGTTGCGTCGGTTGAGGAAGGTACCGCTCTCGAGAGTACCGGAGGTTCGGGTTGGCTCTGTCGCACCAGTGTGCACAGCTTGGTGACGTCGGGCCTCGTCTTCGGGGCTACCATGGCCAATCACAGAGTTGTGGACGCCTCCTTGGCTGGGAAGATCACCCCAGTAAGGGTGCTCTTCAGTAGATGGGGCAAGAGGATCCTTCTGTCCCATCGCACGGGATTCAGCTCCCACGGCACCAGACTGAGCACCCATGGCACCAGCCTCGTTCGTTCGACCTAGAGTGTTCTCTCGTCTGTCGGAGAGAGGCTCGTCACGTCTCTCAGACATGGGTTCTTGGGTGGACTTGTAACCAGTGCGGTCGTTGGACTCAGTCATTCCAACGCCTGAGTCCTTATATCCGTGGCCGGTGCGGGCGGCGTCCCTCTCGCTCTCTGTCCAACCGCGAGGGTCGTCAGCCTTGTGAAGCTTGTTGTGTTCGTGTTCGTGTCCTTTGGACCATCCTTCTCTAGTCTCGCTGGGCTCCATGTCTTCTGTGGGGAACGAACCTGGGGGATGAGGGGAAGTATCATCGTTGGAGTTGTCCGTGTGGAGAATGTTCTTGACCTTTTCGCCGAGGCTGCTCATTGTGAATGTCTTGGAATGTGTATGAGTTGGAGGTTTTGGGTATAAAAAGAGGTGATAGGTCACTGGATATTAATTTGTTTGATGTTGTGGTTATATGGGTTGTATGTAATAGTGAAATTGTAATACTGACCTTCAATTGACACCATCACAGCTTCATATATTACTTGCGCTCCAAGCTCGTCAAACAAGAACAGCTTAGCTTGTCAACATCGTCGACATCATCATGACCATTACGGTAACTAACAGATCTTGTGGGGTGCAGTCAAATTTGTGATTGACACCCAGGTTTCCCGGCTTTGGCTGGTAGCATCCCTGTTGATCTTACTACCTTTGGACAAGGGCGGCGCCAACTTCGTCATCCACATGCCCATCAAATCTGTGGGCGATTGCTCTTAACAACAGAACGTATGATCAACGCTAGGATTACGTCTATACTTTTTCTTTCCCTGGTCTGGCCGGCTTCGAGACCAGCTGTTTTTGTTGTGTTACGAACGCTGATTGCATCATTGCGGCTGAATTCAGTGCCGTGTGTGTAGAATAGTGGCTGATTTGCCCAGAGCTAGGCATCCGAAAACAAGATTGTAGGAGCTGGGTGCATCATGTCAGTCATTTTTCAGCCTATCAGTGCATGAATTGGGGCTCGTGCTTCACAAAAGGATGAGGCTGAAAGCCATCGATTATCTCGATCTCGTCTTTGCTGTAGTTGAGAAGGGATGGATAAGCTTGATAGTTTGAGACGTTGTGATGAAGACTATAGTCAGTCTCAATTACTCAACCATGAAGACAGAAAGAGTTATAAACCTAGAGAAGATATAGATGGAATATAATATCGCTACAATTGACCTCTGGTGAAGCAGCTTTGCCTGTGAGTCAACCTTTTGATCTATAACTACCCTATAGCTTTCAGTAGCCCCTTGGTTGCATCGGGATATTGAGATACTAAAGTGACAACTTACAAAAACACCCCCTCAAGTGACTTTTACACATAATGTAGTACGTAAAGAACCGAAAAAAGGAATATCTACCGCAGCTTCTAGCACTCCAGCTTTGCGGGCGAGCTGTAAACAGTTCCAGAGGCAAGCTCGATTGCGTGGAGACGGACTTCGTAACGGGGGCACTGATTCGTCCTCCTGTTGCGGCATCAAGCGTTACTAAGATACCTGAACGATAAGTTTCTAGAGCTTGTCAAACTTACAATGGTCAATGTTGCCGCGGATATCAGTATCTGGACATATCGCCTTTGACCTACACTCACATACGGAGCGACCGACGATAGATTCCGTCCTTTGCGCATAGCCATTGCCTTTGACTTTCAGTGTGGAGATGTCCTTCTGCATCTGCTGACGTCATGTCTTACGGTTCTCAAATCTGAGAGTTATGGACAATTGATGAGACCTGGATAGTTGAGCATGTTTGAACGATTGTTTACTCGCATCAAGATATGTGACTTCAATTATAATACAGGTTCAGTAGGTATTGACGCGTCTAATACTTGAGGGTGCTGTCAAGACCAGTTATATCGGCCAAAGATAAATCCGAAGGATCCGCTACCTGCCTGCGAAAATCATAGCATGAATATTTATGCATGCATGGATAAACACACATCTTATGAAACTGTGTCAGTTCCTCAGCACATAACCGTTTCAACCCATTTCAACCCATAGGCTCTGATTGACCAGACACAGCAGACAACACACTCGTTGTACAGCACAATCTCAATTGGCAGAATCTTGATATCCCCCAAAATAATTATCCAATCAATTCAGTGGCTGCTGATGAGATTGACGTCTTGTGGGCTGAGTTTGGCTGAGCTACGCGCGGCCCAACGTTCTTTTTATAGAAACTACAGCGAACAATCATGTGAATTAGCGAAGTCGATACGAAGTGGATGGTTCAACGACGTGTCACAAGATAATATGGGAAGTCGGATTATTCGTAACACAGAGAAATAAAATATCTCTGCTGCCCTGTGCCATTTCACTAGTCATTTCGCTTCTTCCTTTTTTGACGAGCATTGCCTCCTGAAGTTACCATCAACATGCAACCTCTGTATACAATTGCCGTCTTGATCTCGCACTGCTTACTTATTGCTGGGAAGAAGATGGACGACGCACAACCTGAAGCCAGTGCTCTATTCGACGGTTCCAACCAGCCCAAAAATTTGCAGAACTCGCGTCAAGAATCAGGACAAAAGAGTCCACTAATACAAAAATGGCGACAATTAATTCGACGACAAGACGATACGAGTACCGACGACGACAATAAGTCGACAGAAGCAAGATCTGAGACGCAAGAAAGTACCAAAGACGAAGAAAAGACGACTGAAGATAAACCCACTACCACAGAAGATAAACCGACAACTACAGACAAGCCTACATCAACGACAGAAGAGTCGACTACACAAGCAACATCTACCGAACAATCTTCGTCACTGTCAACAGCCTCGTCCACCGAAACATCAAGCGACCCAACCTCAACAAGCAGCAGCACCATCACATCCATGGAACAAGGGGCATCATGCTACAGCACAACTGTCTCGACCAGTGTCGTCTGCCACATCACTACCGGTGGTCACACCGAAAGCGCATCATGCATCACGAACAAAATGACGTCCAGCACATGTGCTCCAGGTCTCCTCTGCGAAATCCACCCGAGCTCAGGCGCGACTGTCTGTATGAAGAAGCACGGCGAGATCGGCACGGAAGGAATAGTCGTGGCGTCGATATTCGCGGTCTGTATCGCGGGTTGTATTGCTGTTTTGGCGGGAATGTGTATAAGGGATAAACGTGCGGCGAAGAAGTTTGAGAATCTGAAGAGGGCAAAGACTTTGAGAACGGCGAAGAGGGAGCAGCAGATTAGTCTTTTGGAGGGTAATCCTATTTAATTGATGGCATCTTCCAATTCATCGAAATACCTTGTACATAAGAGGAGAGAACGAAAATCATAGGTAATGAGGATAATTTTATATCAAGGAGTTTTCGTGGCTGGCAGAGCGGAGAGTTGCAAACGACTCCATGATAGTAATGTAAATTTGTGAGTCTCGCCCCAAGGCTAAATGAAGACACGGGCATTATCGGGCAGCAATATGTTGATAGGGTGAATTACCTCCCAGTCAGCTCCTAGACGGCATTGTACAAGCTTTTGTGCGGCGTATAAGGCTGACTTTCCTAGAACAGAAGGTCAAAATCCTTAGGGAATATTCTCCGCAGGGTTATAATCTAGATGCATTGGAGTCGTCAAGGATAGGGCAGGAAGGAATTAATAAGGAATTTGTTTGAGACAAGGTGGCGAAAGTATCCCCAATCTGTTGTCGTTGGATGATCGGCCAAAATTCACCGTTTTATGGACTGACATCTTTTGGTCCAAATTCTGTATATTTAATCTTAATGTTGTTGGAGTCGATAGGAGGCCCTAGAGAATATTCGGTACCTCATATGATCTCTTGGCAGGCAATCTGATGGATAAGAACAAGTGGATGTGGTTCTAGGATAAGGTTATCTGATGAATGGAAGACGGATGGAAAAGGTTATCCGCGCGGGAGCGACCCTAGCGAAGCAATAGGATCCTTCGCGTGTTTCTTGTTTTCCATTCCCAAGACTAATGAGTATCAGCCTATGGTCGCACTGGGAGGCCATAAGTCGAATGACCAATTTTGGAGTTTTGGGACTTCGGTGCAGTAGGCCGGACCATCGCCTCGGACTTCTAGTGAATGGCCAGCCAGACGACTCAACTATATGAAGGATCAAACACATAGGGCGGGGTAAGCATCATAGAAGTTCTCAAAGACTTAGTTTCACCGTTGGCGATTGGATGGTAAAATATCAATGCCAAGCAGGCACAGTTGTGAATCCTTCAAAGCCGACTTAGGAAGGTGAATCAAGGTTCGATGATACGCTAACTTTACTAACAGATAAAGTTGCATTCAAAGAGTCTAGTATCCTTTGCCACTAGTTCTACTCTGTAGACTATCCGAGAGCCTATTTTACTTTCCTACTTCTTAGCATACGTTGAATCCTTCTCGGTTGATTGTCTAGAACTTCAAGCGGCGGCCGACCGTTATCACGATATCAAGAAGGAAGGAAGATAATACGTTAATGGGATCACGAAATAGGAAGGTATTCTAGCCGTCATTAGATGGTATTGAATTTGTACAGAGGAAGCTAATCAGCTCAAAAGTATAAAGCCTTTGGATCACCTCGCCTCTAAAGCTCAGCATCAAACAAGCATCTCTACTACTCTTCACTATAAGAAAGCCAAAGACTATTCATCATGAAGTTCGCCACTGCCATCTTCGCCATCGCCTCGGTCATCACCGTTGCCTCTGCCGTCCCAGCCATGTCTGATGAGCAGGTCTCCAAGGTTCCTCGCGAGTTGCTTCTTCCTCGCGCGGCTTGCCGTGGAACCCTCTGCACTGGCTGCCAGAACGGTCGCAAGTGTTGCACTCTGCGCGATTACCCCTTCTGCTGCGACTGTTAAGTTGCCTCTTAAAGTCGACCTCAAGGTTAGTGGAATCTCCCGATCAGTACGATAGCTTCTGACTAATTATAAGAAGCCCCATCTTGTGGCAATTTTCAGTCCATGACTACCGTTATGGAGCATACTTGCACAGAAACACAGTGGGAATCTTAGACTGAGGCTATTATCATTGGATGACTGAGTGTCTAGAGCGGCTATATAGCATGGGCTAAGTTTGTGTCAAATGTGGTCCGCCATCTCAATAAAGCTACACCTACCTCGCTCAGTACCAAAGTCAATCGCCGCGCTGTGACAGATGCTTGACTGCTTAGGAAACATCTCTTGTAGCCGATGACTAAGTAATATTAGTTGCGCAGGAACTTAGTAGCGATAAAAGCACAACTATAGATTATTAGTTGCACTTGTGAAATGCCGGGCTTATTCTGTCGACCATGGTTAGCTCATTTTCGAGCTACAATAGCATCATGAACCGAATGATATAAGTCGAACATCGACCTGCCTCACTTAGCACTATTCTTAACAGGAAGTTTAAAACAAAACGACCACGTGCTTCAGACTCAACCCATTAGTCCACTGTAAATTTTGTAGACAATTGATTCAACAGCAACTATTTATTTTTCATTTCCCTGGCGTAGCTGGATCCAGAGCAGGCTGCGATGAAAAGTCGAACATTCCTTCGAGGTAATACTAGTGACGATGCAGCGCTGATGCAGGTGCAGGCGGCGCCATTCTGTTGTTTGACGCCGAATGTTATGAAGTTGACAAAAGTGAACCGTTGGTCGAGGTGGTGTTAAACTAACTTGGGTGGGCGGTGAACATGATAAGATGAAGAAAGAAGTGGCAGAATTTCCAGGCCAGCTATAGGGTAGCAACAACCACAGCTGTGAGGCTTCAGTGGTGATGGAAAGAGGAGAGATTTAAGAAAGTAAGGACGTAAGAAGATAGGCATTTTGTAATTAATTAAAATAGTTAAAGTTAGGGCATTTTTGTTATTATTAGCTTTAGTAAAAAAGCTATTTTAGGTTAGTAGGTAGCGACTTGAGGCAGAACTTAATTAGCTGGGGTATGAGGCTTATTTATGAACCTCAAGTTCAGGACGTGTGTTAGCTAGAAAAAGCGGTGCGCTTGCCATCTGTCGGACACGAATGTCGGATATATTTTCAAGGAACTCTAGGCGATCCAAGACTGCAGTGAAATTTCCCGTCTTGGCCAGTGGAAGTATCGTTCGTCAGTGCAATCGCGCCTGTGTTCTTCCATCAGCCATGATCAAGCTTACCTACACTGGTGCCAGCCTCGTAACCCTGCATCGGTGGGCCTTACCCTGTAGTCCTCATTGTGCTTAGCGGAGAATGTTACGAGAAGCTCTGCTATAGTCCATATACTGTAACATCAAACTACAAACGTTCGTTGTATAAAATCAGAACCCCAACTTTCACATTCTCATCACTCGTAGCCTGTTAGGTCTACGTTGATAGCGACCGGTCGGCTTATTCATTGTCCGTCGAACCTTTTTATCTGGCGTTATCAGACATAATACGTCAAGCCTATGCTTTGTTCCTACTGAATTCAGTCCAAGATATCTCGGACATCCCGAAGAGACGACATAGGTGAGGCAGCTCGTGTAGCAGGAAATAAGCTTTAATCTCCTATTCGACAATGAGCGAGTACAACTACAATATGCCTCGTCTCCGCTAAAAGCTTATGCCGAGTTTAAGGCCCTTCCAAAAGACACTCTAGGTATCAGCACTAACTACAATTTCTAGTTAAGAACTCCGCAATTTCTTGCTAATTACAACCGACATAATAGTGATCCCGCTAATCTTCGGGCCTGGGCCTGGCATTATTACTAAGACTTACCTCTAAATGCCTTGCGCGCTTGTTAGCGCTGAGCATCTTTATCTTTTTAGTTAGCAGTGCCCATCTCAGAGCCGTTCTAACCGCCGACCCTTCCTAACCTTTGTCCGTCAATCAGCATCTGTCAATGGGAGACTGAAAAGGGCTGTGTTTGCTACCGGAGTTCCGTCCCCTGCGGAGAACTTCATTTCATTGGTACGGACATCACACATCCTAATAATGCGGTTGGCTTATGTAGTATGGCAAGTCTGACATCTGCGTTCCAGCAAACCCTTGTTGAGCAATAAGACCTTGAAAATATGTCACCATTCAGACATGTCATCTTGAACATGACTGGTTCACCGCCGTTTATCTATCTCTAGGTGGTGTTTTTTTTCGCACGCCGCTAAATAAGCGTCAGCAACTAAGACAGTCAGTTTCCCTGATCTTAGGAGTGACCCAGCCACTGATAGGGCTGAGGTAGTGCTCTGTAGGTACCCAGGGTATACACGGAATGAGGCTCGTGGATTTGTTGGCGAAGCCTGGTCGATCTTTACCATTCCTGGCCTTTGAGCCCAGTCATCTGCCTATTACAGTGTGTTATCGTCAGCGAGTTCCTGTCAGCGAGTTCCGTTACCGAAGGTCCCCCCCGACATCCGGTTCGACAGGGGACCGAATCCTTTTGTCTGACGGACATGGGTTATTTAGATGGCTCAAATGCGAAAACCAACAGGGTGGGTAGATAGTGATGTCAGGTCAGATACGGCACGAAGCTATAAAAGGCATCACACGCCCATAAGTGAAATCATCCTTCGTTAGCATGTACCACCACACCAACAAATCACCATGACTGCTACTAACGGAGACGCTGGCGAAATGCCCCAAAAGACCCGCGAGGTCAACAACCATCATATGGACTCTACAATCTGGAATGATGTCAAGTTCAGACCAGACGACATTATCATTGCCACGTACTCCAAGTCAGGCACAACCGTATGTTATCAGTCGACCTCCCAAAGGAAGAAACAGCTACTAACAGCTTGAAAGTGGGTTCAACAAATTGTATCTCAACTCCTCCACGAAGGTGACCCAACTGTTCCCGCAGGCTCCATGTCACCATGGGTCGATCTACGCATCGTACCCAGAGAGGTCATGCTGGGCATGATCGAGGGCCAGACACACAGACGCTTCATGAAGACACATTTGCCCCTTGACAGTCTCGTGTGGAATCCTCAAGCGAAATACATCTTCATCGCTCGCGATGGTCGTGACATGATTTGGAGTCTTCACCATCATTTTTACACCGCAACACCAGCTTTCTACGCCTTCTTCGAGAACAGTGGTTTCGATGGGCAAATCTACCAACGGCCTAGCGAAAACCCCAGGGACATGCTGGTTGATCTCATCGAGGACGACCATCGTCCTACCATCGTATGGCCATTCTGGAGCCACATCCGGGGATGGTGGGAAGCGCGTCATCAGCCCAACCTTATGTTGGTCCACTTCAACGATCTCAAGAGGGATCTCGAGGGTGAGATCCGCAAGATTGCCAAGTTCCTTGAGACACCTGATATACCTGAGGACAAGTTCAAGGACGTCGTGGAGCACTGCACTTTTGACTGGATGAAGGAGCATGCTCATCTGGCTTCGCCGCCTCAGGCTGAAGTGGCCTGGGAGAATGGTGCTAAGGACTTTGTGTACAAGGGATCTAATGGACGCTGGAAGGATGTGCTGTCTGAGGAAGATAACAAGAGATATCTGGAGAAGGCGAGGGAGGAGCTCGGCGAGGAGTGTGCAAACTGGCTGCAGAATGGTGGCTCTTTCGAATGATTTGAGAATAATTTATACAACAACCGTGGGCGATATTTAGGTTTTGAGGCAAGGGTATTGTAAATTCAATGGTACTTAATAATGCAAATATCTTAACAGCGATACACCGATTATCCCTGCTGCCAAAGTATTGTCTTATCGCCCACAATACTCACCTTATCAATCTCGCGCATCTCAACATCCGTAAGTCTCCATCCAAGCGACTCAATTGCAGACTTGGCCTGCTCAATATTTCTAATTCCAACAACCGGCAAAACGCCCTTGCTGATATTATAGTTCAGTGCCACAGCCGCAACACTCTTATCACGTCTCTCAGCGACCGTCTTCAGCGTGTCAAGCACTGGCTCTAGGTCCTCCATCTTGTAGCTGCTGAATCGATGCGACTTTGGTGGTGGATTCTCCTTGGTGTACTTGCCCGTTAGACGGCCTTGTGCTAGCGATGAGTATGACTGGAAAATCATGCCGCTTTCTTGGCATTTCTTGATGTTGCCGGTGAGTTCGGGGTAGCGACGCAGGATATTGAATTCGCATTGGTTTGTAGCGAGAGGAATATTGAATTTGGCGAGCTCATCGCTGATCTTCTGGACGTCTTCAACGTCGTAGTTGGCGACACCGATACAACGTGCCAGACCTTGTTCAACACATTGGGCCATACCCTCCGCAATCTGTGCGATGCTTTGCGGGTGAATAGGACCGTGAACAAGGTAGATGTCGACATAATCAAGCTTCATGCGTTCGAGACTGCTTCTGAGACTTTTGATAGGCGCGTCGGTTGGATGAATAAAGTTGGCCGCCTTGAGTGGAGTGCTGAAATATTTGGTCTGAATAACGAAGCTTTCTCGAGGTAAGTCCTTGACCAGCTCACCCACGATCCTCTCGCTTTCTCCACTGCCATATGCCTCAGCAGTGTCGATGAAATTGATACCCGCTCCGTATAAAAGTTCCCAAGCTTCGCGTATATTGGGCAATTCGCTTTCGTCGTATTTCCAAGTGCCCTTGTCACCCCACGGCCAGGCTCCGATACAAATATTAGAAGCAGAAACCGGCTTCTGTGCAGTCGGAAACTCGACGCGAGATCTCCTGGTCGGACAATAGGATACAGGGAGGATATTTTCGCCAGCGGTTTCAGGATCAGCCCACTTCGGCTTTTTGGAGTGAAAGCCCGAAACGGCTGACATGCCTACTGAAAGGCCGGCTTGAAGTGCTTTTTCCATGTTCAACAGCTTTGTCAATAGAGTTGGGTATCGATGGTGGAGTGGACAGATGTGTGAGGTTGTCTTGCCAAGATATTCAGAGATTATATACTATTTAACTAATTCTTGATTACTCGATATTCCGTTCTATATGGGTGTTAATGCTCCGAGGATTACTGTGCAAGTGTTGAGTGGTTGACGTGCGAGCAGGGTTGATCAGGGTCATTATGACGCTGATCAATACCTCATATGAGAATGACATGATTTCCACTTGTTGTCGATATTTAATTAATGGGCATGATCTGCCTACAATGAGACTGTAAGCATGTTTGAAACTACATTCTACCCAACCATTCAATCGCTTACGACTTGATGACGGCAAGCTTTGCTCATTGGGAAGGACAACCCAACAATTAAAAAGAACATTAATACACCGTATTCTTTACTTTTGATGCATCAGTGACGTCATGAAACGGTCTTTATATCTAATGGGATATTAAAGCCTCAAGCTTTAGTTAACCTTTATAAAATAAAATAAAAAACAGTTTCTACACAATAACGACCTAATATCATCAGGTCCCATCTTATTCTCTTCAATGATCTCATCGAACAACTACGTGTTCGCACGATAAACAGCATATCTATCTTGTTCGAGACCACCGTTAAACCCTGTCGCCTTCAAGACGCCATCCTCTCAGCACGGCCCTTTAAGACTTCAACCAAATTAATTCCAGCCTTCGTGGCATCATCCAGACTCTCCTCTGGCAAGCCAAGCAGCTCATTATGCGCCTTCGCTGAGAGATTGCCAGGATCCTCCGGGAAGAATACCCTGGCGTAGAGTAATTTGCTGAATCCTATCATGTTCCCAGTCTTCACTAGAGCCATGCCTTCTTCGTATCGCTTCTTGGTCGACTCATAGGTGATGACCCAGTCCGAGTCAGAAGTGCCCGTGACACGCTTGACGCTTTCGAAAATATCCTTCTGGCTGACAACAAAGCTCTTGATGTTGACAGGCTTATTGAGAAAGCTTGACAAGGTAAGTGTCTCATCGTCCTTGTCATCGGGGAGCTCTTTCAGACTGAGAACCTTTGCAACGGCTCTTCCTACCTGTGACAAGGTCGAAGTAGAGTTCTTTGTGTTCCCGTCGTCATAGAACGTGATAGACCGGTTATCGAAATCGAACCCAAAGCGTTGCTCACCACCAGCAAGACTATAGTCATACCACAACCCACAGCAGATAGTGATCCATTGCATGCCTAGCCTCTCGATCTCGTCCCTATTAGCCTTGGCAACAGGCCCAAGCATAATATCCTCACCAAGCTTAACCTGTTCAATGTCACCCATGAAGCCATTGGGCATGACGTATGGAACACCAGCCTTTGAGGCGGCTTGGACGAGCTTGCTGTGGGTGTCACGTGGCGCTGTGGGAGACATGGTGATGACAAGGAATTGCTGGTTGCTCAGGGCAGCGACGATGGTGGACTCGTCATTGTAGTCAATCTGTGCCGTAACGACCCCCTCAGGAAGCTTGTTGTTACTGCCTTTGCGGGTGAGGGCCGTCACGGTATGCTTTCCAGTCTGGAGGAGAGCTGCAGTGATGTATGCTCCAACTGTACCAGCAGCCTAGTTAAAAAGTTAGTTTCTCATCTCAATCAACATGAAAGTTACTTACTCCAACGATTGCAACTCTGTCGATTGTGTTCTTGAAGCCCGTGGGCTGGTCTTTTGCGTATCTGGACATCTTTGGTGTTCTTTGAAGAATAGACTGATTGGAGGGCTTGATGATACGGTAGTGTCTGGACTTGTTGATAGATGGTATTCTCGCTTTCTTGCCTTACAGGATGTGTTCTTATACACTTGTATATCAATGAGGCTCGGTGTTGCTGATCTCGGCTTATTCGACCTACAGCGTCAAAATGCCGAGCTGTCACGATCCACTCACTCTCGTACCTCAAATCTGACTCAGACGAGCACAATTGTCCGAACCAACAAGAAATTGGACCGTCGCGCATTTAGAACGCAAATAAAAATGGCCCCGTCTTGAAGATTCTCAAGATACTTAGCGAGTATTACAAATATCAAATGATGTGTAAATGACCGATAATGAAAGCCGAACATGACAGCTCCGTGCCTATCTGTTTACTAATGCAATAGGTGAACATATCGGAAGCTTGATCTGCTCAAAGCTTTACCTGTTCCATATTCCATTGTTTCGAGAAGTTGCTGCTTGACCTGAAAACAGGGAGATGAACTCTGTAGAGGCAAATTCCAGCCAGGCTGCAATCGAGACCCATGGCCAGCCCACGAGAATAATGTGGTTGAAATACGATATTGAGCCTGTTCCCGTTGTATGTTCCTAGCAAAAACCCAGCGAGCCTAGCTTTCCTATGCACATGACTCTTGGGGCATGCAGTATAGTATTCTGGTTCGCCTCCAATCGGAGCAGAATATATAGACCTAATTACTATCATAACGAATATCGCAAACTCGGGCAGTTGTAGATCTTCTATTCCCCGTCTGATAATACTCAGGCATACAACCTCTTTGACGCGTCCTTAATATATATGGTTCTTTGTAGATGTAGACCTCAGTCATTGCCGTCGATCGTCATAACTAAAACTCTTAAGGGTTGAACATCCTTGAGCTGGCGCTTGAGCTTGTTTCGCACTGGAGCTTTTTTCGCACTGGCTGGTGGACGTATGTGGCGGAGTTTACTTCAGCAGCTACATTAGCCATTGCAAGAAACAGATTACTTTCAGCCAACCTTCGTGTCCCATTGTCTAACAGGCTGAACACTGAATGCTCACAGTGTTTATTACGAATATTGGAGTGCATATCGTAAAGTCTTGATTGTTCTACAGAAGCATATCGCTATCCTTTGTTTTGATGGTCCTTGTCGGAATACACAAGACCTTGAGCTCTATGGCCAAGTAGTGAGAACAACGAACAACCTCTTGTTTCTCAAAATACAACTTCGAACCGGCGATGTTTACAGAACGAGACAACAACATTGTTCAGGATTTTCTAGACTATAAATACATCCATCTCTCCAGCTTAAACCTTTCCTCTTCTCCATCATCACAACCATCCTGATAACAATCAAGACAACTACTCTCAAACTTGACAGATCAACTCAACTCTTCACAAACTCAACTCTGCACCAGATTTCATCAGACAAATCAGTCAAAATGTCTTCTCTCATTTCTACCGTTTACCCCATTGATGGCGAGATCATCGATATCGGTGGTAGCTCTATCAACCTCACTTTCGTCGACGACCAACTCCCCAAGGCCTTTTCTGGCAAGGGCGACTTCCCCAAGGAAGTCGCCTACACCACAGGCATGGACAAGTGGAATGCTATCGCAGACAAGTCCTACCAGACTACTGATGAGATGTCTATCATCGAGGCGACCGCTGGCAAGGTGGTAAAGGAGCTTGTCTCTGGAACCCACATCATTGACCTCGGTGCCGCCAACAGCAAGAAATTCGAGCCCTATGTTCGGGAGTTTATCGCCCAAGGTAAGCAATGTGTCTATGTCGCTCTTGACCTCTCTTATGCTTCTATTGTTGAGCATCTTGCTAAGGCTAAGGCTAGTTTCCCTAGTGTCAAGTGTATCGGTCTCTGGGGCAGCTTTGAGCAGGGTGACATCTACTTCAAGCAGACTCGTCCTGTTGCTCGCCTCTTCCTTTCTCTCGGTTCCATCTTCTACAATGCCCCTGATGGCATGGCCAAGGATCGCTGCGTCGAGTTCAAGGGACATCTCACTGCTAGTGATCGCCTGATCGTTGGGCAGGACGGTCCCACTGGTGCCGAAGCCAGTAACTCTCATGCCGCTTACCAGACCACCGAGTATGACGCCTTCTTCACCAATTACCTACAGGGTCTTCAGGACCACGCTGGTATCAAGGGAGCCAACCCCAAGCTTGCTTGGACTGTCGAGAGTAAGATGTCCAAGGCTATGCACTACTTTGATGTTACTGCTAACGAGAACATGCACTGCACCAAGTTCGACATCAAGGTCGCTGCCGGTACTGTCTTCCAGATGTTCAAGTCCTGGAAGCGCTATGAGGCTGAGATCCATGAACTGACTAACGCTGTCGGTCTCAAGATCGAGACTCTTGGCAAGGCTGAGAACTCTGGTATGCGCCAGTACCTCATCAAGTATGCAGGCAACTAAGTCTGTGCGCCATGCGGTGTGATGCGATAGTTTCTATCGCCCCTTTCATTTGTAATTGATTTTCGGAGTTTGGGTCGACCAGTCTCAGCCTGGAGCTTGGAGACGATTCTGACGCTAGTAGTCTGAAAACAATTCATCAGGAGGGTAAGAAAGGTAGGTAAACGAATCAGCCAGCTAGTTGCTTCGTTAAATAGGTGATCACTTATACAAATTGACGACAGGACTGAACTTGATAATAAATGAAGTGATGACTATAAATTTGTGTGAATAGTGACTGAACAGCCGGTAGAAAGATACTGTATCGTTGGCAATTAAAATAATCACAACGATTGATTGCCTTTCGAATAATCTTTTCATCAACATTATTTATTATATGGAGAGAAGAAAAAAAAGCAACAAGTTATGGGATCGTACGAGGTGTCTGTCTGGCACAGACCAACAAGCTCCATTTCAGCGCCTATAAGACCCACGCCAGTGGGAATAACAAGGATTTGACCGCAGACTATTGACTGACTAGCCCTTTCCAATTCAACTAGCCGTTGTTCAGCCCAATATTGTCAAATAATTCAGTCTTCCTGCATGAGTTTAATTATGAAGTTTTTTTATATCTCCTTTTCCTGGCACTTTAAATCAAGCCCCTTTCACCAGCAGTCAGAGTTAGCGCTCTTAATCTCACATTCGTTCATCCTGATCCCTCACACTCGTTAAGCTGTCACAATGCATGTCCCGACTGCCTTCGGCCGGTTGATTCTAGGCGCCAGCGTTTGTGCTGCTCGTGTAAGTACAATATTTAGCGTTGCAGAAGGACGAATCGCTGATTTCAATCTCAGGCATGCGCTCCTCATCCTCAGCCATCTACGGTGTCAACCTCTATAATCGATACCGACACTGCAGTTGTGGCAGGCTCTTCAACTATCGAATTCGCAACAAGCACCTCGGTCTCTGCGGCAGAAGACAGTCTCACAGTTACTGGATCCGATACCAACAGTGAGGTATCTTTGACCACTGCGACTTCTGCCATTGAGTTATCGGTCACCGAGACATCCGCAACCAAAGGTTCTACAACTGTTGAGACAGATACGTTGACTTCAACGGTGACTGGCTCTTCGACCTCTGTTCCCACAAGCATTGATACTACCGCTGAGGACGCAACTTCTACGGCTCTCGTAGAGCCTCCTGTCCAAACAGTCGAGATGCTCGAGAACAGAGGCTTCGACACTGGAGATCTTGATCCTTGGTTCAGTCTATCTGGCCTAGATGAATCCCTTTCAACCATAGACTGCCATGACGGACCTTATTGTTTGTAAGTACCTGCTACACATTAATTGAAATTTTGAAGTACACACTAACCACTGTCCCAGGAACGTTGCCGATGGCTCGTCCATTCCTGGCATATGTCAGAAGGTCGAAGTTCCTCAGGGTTACGAATACACATTCACCGCCTATATCTTGCAGGTTTGTCACACTGCTGATTGTGACCTCCCCGCCAACACGGTCCAGCTATTTGTCAATGGTGCATACCAAGGTGACTCAATGCCGGTACCCAAAGACAGCAAGTATCATGAGTTTTCAGGGCAGTTCGGGTATGTCGGTCCGAGTATTGAATCCACCAGTCTCTGTATCGCATTCTATTCACCTGATCCCCGGTATGAATTCCTGATTGACAGCGTGTCCTTCACACGGGGCAAAGCTGTCCCAATCCCTGAAGAGGAGGACTAATAAGATTTGGTTTCTGCTGAGGCTTGCCTTGGTTATGTATACGAATGTGTTCTGCATTGATTCATTGCTGGAACCACGATTATGTGTTACTACATAACATAGATGTCACGGCACAAACTACACTCCATGTAACAAACTATTTTAGTTTGACAGCTAATGCCATGGGCCATCATTGCTTAGTGATCAATTGTCCTTCTTGGCCTTTTAAGGATTAGAAGGAAAACTATAATGGGAGAGCGAGAACATGGCAACTGAGCTGAGGCATCGTATCTATCCTACCCATCATGGGCAAAAAAAACATACAACAGCGGGGATTCGCTGGTCGTCACCGACCCAACTACTAATCCGCCGGTTAGTGGCTTGACTATGGGAGAGCGGACGGGATCCCGTATTTTCCACTACCTTTGGTCGTATGTNCGACCCAACTACTAATCCGCCGGTTAGTGGCTTGACTATGGGAGAGCGGACGGGATCCCGTATTTTCCACTACCTTTGGTCGTATGTGACTGTCCACTGATTATCGATAGCTATACAGGAATATAACTGTGAATTGTTAAGAGTTGCTTATTGCGAATCTTTGCAAGAGGTTGTTCTGAGACCACACCAATCAGCAAACAAACACAAACTGTAAGGTTCAGGACGAGTTTGTTTTTAATACAGATCTTTCATACCACCAAAGTGACATTTTCCAATCAACAAAGCTCATTATACTTGTGAGCTCACGTTGTGGTCCGCGTTATTGAGAAGACCTGATCTAGCTATATGTGTATATAGCGTATGGCGATATACCATGGAACTTCATTTAGCACTTTAACTGGAACTTTGCTTCTATGTTTTCCCTCTCAGGTCTTCAAGTATCAAAGCGCAATGTCACACTACCTCTGATGACCCATTGTACAAGCTTGACAGGGTGACATCGATCCCTAACAGCAACTTGGTTTCTGTCTTGGCCTTCTGGTTACCCCGCAATTGCTGAGTATCAAGTCTGTGCACCTGGCGCTTTTTGGAGTTGCGGACACGGCTCCGCAGTAGAAGGGGAAGGGATCGACATCTACAGAACAGGATTGGCGTTGAGGATGCTGATGCGGGGTCGTTGAGAAGCCTGTGCCGATATGATAGACTGAATAGTGAAGCCAATAGCCAGTGGGACTTCCCAATAGATACAAGATGTTTTGCTTGCCGGCCGGTACATGCACAAGCTTGCATGAGCTCAAAGATAGACGCTGTCACGAGCACTGTCTGTTCTCAGTCACATGTCGAGATAGTGCCGAACGTAGTATTGGAGTTGCATGCGTTGCATATATACACCATCCCTCTGTTCTAGTAACACAAGGGCCCAGATCTTGTAGCACTTTTATCGTAATTCCACTTGAAGTCATAATGCCGCTTGACACCCAAGCTACGTCTAAGATCAGAGGTATAATTGACAATGCCTGCGCCGATCCATGCACCGATATCCCTGGCACAACCATCGTAGTGGTCGATCGAGATGGCGAAATCTTCTCCCATTCTTCCGGCACACGGGGCCTCGGAACCAAAGAGCCAATGACTCTAGATAACGTCTTTTGGATCGCTTCATGCACAAAGATGCTTACAGGCATTGCTTGCATGCAGCTTGTCGAACAGGGAACGCTAAGCCTGGATGACGGAGAACATCTTGAGAATATCTTACCAGAATTGAAGAAAATGAAGATTTTGAAGCCTGATGGCAGTTTCGAAGAAAAGAAAACTTCGATCACTTTGAGAATGTTATTGACGCACACTGCTGGGTTTGGGTATACGTTCTTTCATGAACGCCTTCGGGACTGGACTCTCCCCGCGGGAGTGGATGAGTTCTCTGGAAGGGTAGAGGATATCACTTCACTGCCTCTTCTTTTCCAACCAGGAGAAGGCTGGGAATACGGCGTAAGTGGCCGTCGGTCTTTAAGAAAGAGCCTGCTAATATGCACAGACTGGTATTGATTGGGCCGGCATAGCCGTCGAACGTGCTAGTGGTCTGCGTTTGAACAACTATCTCCAGCAACATGTTTTTCAACCGCTGGGTATCAAGAACATGAGCATGTTTCCCGACAGGGCTATGCGTTCCAAGCTAGCCTATATGCATCAAAGGGGCTCGGACGGTAGGCTTCGAATTCGAGATCATCTGCAGCGACTTCCTCTAGTCATCGACCCAGATAGCGAATCTGAAGCTGCTTTGGTCTTTCACAGCGGAGGTGCTGGAATGTTCGCGCAACCGCAGGAATATGGGAGTACGTAGGAACGGTGACATTTAGCTTTGCCTACTAACTGGAACAGAGGTACTCACGATGCTTCTTAACGGAGGAACATGCCCGAAAACGGGCAATAGAATCTTGCGTCAAGGAACGATCGATCTTATGTTCAGTAACAGCGTAGAGAAGTTCCCCAACCTTTCTCGACAAGGAATTCCGGCAGCAAAGCCGGATCTTACCAACGCGATTACAGAGCTGTATGAAGTCGAAGGCGATCCTCCCCAGGTATGACTCTGCCAATGATTGTGGCTGGTATTCTAATTATGAATAGGGCTGGGGTTTAACCTTTCTACTGACCAGTGGTGGTCCCTCTGGACGATCGAAGAGCACGGTCCAGTGGGCGGGACTTGCGAACCTTTGGTGGTGGGCTGATCGCGAGCATGGAGTTGCTGGAATTGTATGTACACAGATTTTGCCATTTGCCGACGACAAGGTTTTGGACTTGTGGAAGACGGTTGAGACTGAGGTTTATAAGTCAATTTTGTAGTTGTTATGCTATATCTTTCAGTTATTCGTGCATTTGACATAGTTGATCTGATCTTCCTGCTTAATGGAATCCATTGTGTCTCAGTAAACAAGTCCCCAACCCAAATTCACACACTAGCTAGACCAAAACAGCAAAGAACGCGGGGAAGAAAGGTTCCAAAGCCCCAACATCATCTAATCAAGTGGAATCCGGGGATCCGGAACTACTTAGCTCTATGTGGGGGTAACACAGAACTGGGGTAGAAATCAGGAACTGATAACTGGCGGATCACCCACTCTTTTTTCTCTCTCATGCCTATCTCCTCTTCCTTGCAATTTCAATCTTTGACAACATATCACACTGGGGCATAGACCAGCTTAGGAACTTGTCACAATGAAAAGACAACAATATGCCTGCGATCAATGCCGAAAGTCAAAGCGGGGTTGCGATGCACAGCCTTTGGAGTTTCCAAAGAATACGGACCCATTGCGCAATGGCAAGATAATCGTCGGGGAGAAACGTAAGTTCAACTCAGTCTCCGCACTCCAATTTTTGACTGACACAACTTCAGCACCACTAGTCCAGTCGTCCCCTTGTTCGTATTGTATCAAAACTCACAAGAAGTGCACTATGAACTGGGCTTGGACTCAGCTCCAGGTCTCGTATGCTTTGGCTGCCGCAGCTCGTGGCGACGAAGGTATCGAATGCATAGTCCCGTCAAGACGGAAGTCTGCAGCCAACAGTCTTTCACCGACGAATTCTGTGGTCGCTGACGATATAAGCCTTGACGCTGAGTCGACTGCTGCATCATATGTTTCCCGATCACTTCCTCCCGTTTTTGACTTCTCGGATGTTGGTGCTGGAATGCAAGACTTCAACGTCCCTTCATTCCTGGACGATCCAATCGATACCTTACCTGTCGACTTCAAATCCCACGACAACGACCCGTTGGACGCCAGCTTTTATGGAGTCGAGATCAAGGACCAAAATGCGTCATCTAATCCTTTCGCCGAATCTTGGGATTTATTCAAAGACCCATCCACTCAAACATCTGATCACGTGGACGTCTTTTCGCTCACACACCTCCCCGAGATCAATATTAGCGAACCGGAACAATCCCTCATTTCATCATCCAGTCCAGCTGGCACGGTCAATGAGAACGACAGAAATACCCGGACAAAACGGCGTCGTGTATCAAATACCTGGGGCGACACCCCAAATAGCTGCTATAGCTCTCTATCGTCCTTCTCTGTCGATCAGTCTATGATGACTAGATCCAACAACCAACTAATATCAACCAACCTCTTACAGATCTATCATGACGTTCTAGAACATAATCTTTCATGCTGGCTCAACGAAGTCACATGTCCTTTCGGAGGTTCAAAGGATCTCAACAAGCCCAGCTCTTTTGCAGAATGGGGCTCCTCATGGTCGAACAGAGTTCTTCGCAGGACATTAAATCTCGACCGCGGAGCACAAGCTGCTCAACTGGTCCACGTACCAAAACATAGGGAAGCGGCAGTTGCTAAAGCGTATCACCTATCTATTATGGCCTTTGCCACGCAGTGGGCTCAAGGGTCTCGTCGTCAAAAGGAACGATATCCCTCCCTGGCAGACATCAATGAGAATCCATTGAATGAATACATGGATGAACTGACCGAAGAATTCGATCGTCAATTGCAGCGAAATCTCTGGGACCAAGCTCGTAGAGCTCTTGATGAGGTTGCCGACGTCGAATCATTTCGAGTAGTGTGCGCTGAGATGATCTTTGGACTCACACAGAAACCACTATCGCAAGAAGCAAGTGACTGCACTTCATCGGGACCTTTGAGAAAGAGCTTTGACGCAGATGCAATAGCCGAAGAAATTGCAGATGTTATCGAGAATGACGGTCCACCAGTCTACATGGAACGCGCCGCTCGAAAGATGCACACTCTGAAGTATCGCTATGACGCCGAACGACGAGGCATAACCAAAGTCCGCAAGAATAAAAGACCCATTTCTCTTTCATTAATGAGTACCGAGGATCAAAGCACCATCAGTCTCCTCTATTGGCTGACCGTCATGTTCGACACGGTCAGTTCGTCCATGGCTGAAAGACCTGTCGTAGTAGTGGACGCGAACAGTCAGCACGACGATGCAAAAGGCGACAGGGACTGGAATGTGCCGTTGTTCATTCAAGATAGCCTGGAGAAGCCGAGATTGGTTGTTCATTGGCCTTGTTCTTACGAGGAGGCTGCTGAGGCCGTGACAAGATCCGCGCCTGTGAAGGTTTTGATGTTCAGACATGTTGCTTATCTTCAAACGGTTCTGAGACAAGGCGAAAGTGCAGAGAAGGTGGAAGAGGTTATCGAGCGGTCCGTGAGGGTCTATCGGTATTGGAACATGACTCAGTAAGTCCAACAATTTCACTGCTAAACCTGATTGTAACTAATATCTTGAAGTGGCACGTTCTTTAGAGAGCTCCTTGAGAACTACGATTACATCCCCGGCCGTGTCCAAAGTTGGTTCCTCTGCATCTCGGCCCACATGCACCTCGGCGTCCTCCTACTCGCCGATCTCATAATGCACATCGATACAAACTCCCTTGGTCTACCAGCTCAGATGCAAAATCGGACAAATAGCAAGTGGATCCTACGTATCCGCGAGAGCAGCGCCAAAGAACTTTCTGATCTCGCACGCGTAACAACACCAAGCGTACCACAACTTTCCGAATTTCACCACGCGCTGAACGAGAGTATGATCCTGACTGAGCCGTGGACTATCATTTTAATACGGGCTTTCTCAAAAGCAGCCATTTATTGGATGGGTGAGGCTAATGATTTGAAGGTGTTTGAGGCGAAGGGAGAAGTGGATGAGAGGTTGGGACAGGCGGAGGAGTGTATAAGAGCGTTGTGGATCTTGGGTAAGAAGTCGGATATTGCGAGGAGATGTGCAGAGGTTTTATCAGAGGCGAAAGGGAAGTTGACAGTATGAAATGACTAGGGATAACGGATTGTGGGCCAAGACAAAATATAGTGTAGATAATTATTACTCCATTGATAAGAGCGCATTGTTGCTTCCTTGCGATGCAGGACAAGGCTGAATCCCTACAACGATCGAGTCATTGCAACTCATGCTTTTGTGGCTTCCCCAGATTTTAGCGGTCCAAGTCAATGCCAGCAGCTCTTTCGGTTCTTCCAATTGGTCACACCCCTATAATGGAGCCCTGTAGATCCCTATCTTTAACTCGGTAGATCCCTATACAGGCAAACCGAGGTAAGCGGAATACAAACAAGTACAAATTACGCTACTTGCCAAGTCTTTATATTCGATCTATACTCAATTGACTTTCGCTTTATAAACTATATCTTTCCATCTATCTTTATTACCTATCCCGTTGAAATGACGTTCTACCCTCCATCCTGGGTTCCCCAGCTCCCTGGTACGTATCGCGACCCTACCCTACCAAGCCTCAAAGTCAATGGGCCAAGCAATCTAACAAAGGCAGATATTCCCGACTCAATCAGTGTAGCAGACTTTATAAACACAGATAAAGCAGGCCGAAAAGCCTTTTCCGGTTCAAGAAGTCCCTATACATGTGGTGTCACCGGCCAATCGCGCTCTGCTGCTGAAGTCGCTCAGCGAGTTGACTTCCTCGCGCGGGGTTTGGCCAAAAACGTCGGCTTTAACGCTCACGATGGGACGGCTTGGGATAGAGTCGTAGCCATCTACGCTCTAAACACTGTATGTAGACTGTCAGTTTTACTTACCTCGGGGACTGATTAGGTGATCAGATTGACTACATTCCCGTTACACATGCCATCCATCGCGTAGATGGCATTGTTACACCTGCTAGTTCAGCGCATTCAGTGTCTGAGCTGGAGCATCAGCTTCGATCATCCGGGGCGAAAGCGCTATTTACATGCGCTCCTCTTCTTAGTACCGCTGTGGAAGCAGCTCGCGCTGTTGGAATTCCTGACAAGCATATCTTTTTACTTCCTCTACCTGAAACTGCCTCAGATGGATCCTACAAGTCAATTGAGGACCTCATCACCGAAGGTCAAAGTCTCCCACCTTTGTCTATCCCCGCATGGGTTCCCGGACAAGGTAAGAGACAGGTAGCATACCTCTGCTATTCGAGCGGCACATCCGGTCTTCCTGTAAGCAACTCTCCTTCTCTCTATCGAGATACCGTCTAACACCATGTAGAAAGCAGTGATGATCTCTCACTACAACGTCATTGCATGCACCCTTATGCTCGACACCTACGAGAGCGATACTCGCCAGCAAGACGGCATCGATACACAAGTCAACCTCGGACTACTGCCTTTCAGCCACATTTATGGTCTCGTTGTGATTGCGCACATCGCACAGTACAGAGGCGACGAGATAATCGTTCTACAGCGCTTCCAGCTCGATCAGCTTCTAGCCGCCGTCCAGAAGTTCCGCATAGAGCAACTTACCGTTGTTCCACCTATCATCGTGCACATATTGAGTAGCCAGGATAAATGTCGAAAGTACGATCTTAGTTCTGTGAGGCTTGTGTTCTCAGGTGCTGCGCCTTTGGGAAGCGAGACGATTCAGAAACTATTGGAGCTGTATCCGAAATGGCGAATCAGTCAAGGCTACGGTACGTTATAGAGGCCATAGAGTGAGACGTTGAACTATGCTGACCAAGAAAAGGATTGACGGAAGCTTCACCCTCAGTCTTCCACACAAGTGAAGCAGATGCTCTCCTCGGATCATCAGGCTCCTTGCTCCCTGGGGCAAAAGCTAAAATTATTGATCAGCACGGCAACGAAGTCACAGAATACGAAAAACCAGGCGAACTTTACGTGCAAGCGCCAAACGTGGTGTTGGGCTATTTGCACAACGAGAAGGCGAACGCTGAGACGTTTGTGTGGCGTGAAGACGGCCGCTGGCTGAGGACAGGCGATGAAGTACTCGTGCGCAAATCAGCGCGTGGTTTTGAGCATTTCTTTGTGGTTGATCGAATTAAGGAACTAATCAAAGTCAAGGTATGCATATAACTACAAACTTACGATGAATACCATGCTAATTGCGACAGGGCCATCAAGTTGCGCCTGCTGAACTGGAGGCTCATCTTCTCGATCACCCCTACGTCGCCGACAGTGCAGTAATTGGCATTGTTGACGAGCGCGCGGGAGAAGTACCCCTGGCATTTGTTGTTAAGAGCAACGAAGCAAATGGCTTGTCTGATGAAGATGTTGTGAAAGCAGTGCACAAGCATGTTGAGGAGCACAAGGCGAAACATAAGTGGTTGAAGGGTGGTGTAAGGATTCTGGATGTTATTCCCAAGTCGCCCAGTGGGAAGATCCTAAGACGAGTTTTGAAGGCAAAGGTTCTTGCGGAGAAGCCAACCGCGAAGCTCTAGACGTGTCTGATAAATACAACCCATTTTCTAGGTTTCACCGAAGCTTGCGCTGAATTGGACTACATTTTTGGACGCTACTTTCGGTCTGTAGAATAGTCGCTGCTGAACAATTAAGCCAACCATCATTCCAATGCCTGGCAGTCAACAACCCCGTTCCATTCGTTCGGTGTCGGGATTAAGGTACTCTGTACTCCGTATCGATGGGGCTATCCCAAATCCTCTGCTCTGCTCTGGGTGCTTTCGCATTGTATACTCCAATGATCTGATGGTCAACGGCTGCTGATTAAAACACCAAATGCTCATCACGAATCCTCGTATTTCAATTGGTCTATCTCATGAGATTCCCCTCTAGTGTCAGATCCTTGAGTCTAGGACGCATAAGCACTAAGAGATCAATACATGAATATAAATCTGATAGCCATCGCACTTGCCCCTCTCAGCTTACTCGCGCATTGTTAATACAGTTACTCAAAATCTCAAGCCTCGCGATGGACTCTAATCCGAGCAGCTTCTTGTCCCAGGCATACCTGGACCTACGCAGTGAGAACCTCAGCTCTTCATCTGCATGGACCACAGCAGGATTGGCGGTGGTTATAGCACTGTCCCTGTTAAATTATTTGTTGACACCCCGCCTCGACCCACGTGAACCGCCTGCAGTCAAACCAACGATTCCATGGATCGGTCATATCTTGGGCGTCATTCGTCACCAAGCTGATTACAACCGAATAATCCAGTCCGTCTCCCTCACCTTACCACCTTAATCAGTACTAAACAACTTCAGCAATGCCAACCCCAAGCATCAAATCGCGACACTGCCCATGCTCAATGGCAAGATCTACGCTGTCTTCGATCCGAATCTCCTTCAATCCCTCCTCCGCAACAAGACCGCGTCGTTCGAGCCCTTCGCAATCGACTACGCAAAGAAGACATTTGATCTGACGGATGAAGAGTTTCGTAAAGTCAAGGTACCGGGCGTTTACGATGAATTCACCGACGCGATACACGCCAGCTTCCAGACTGCGAGTCTGCACCAGATGAATGTGCATTTCTTGGGCTGTATCTCGGCGAAGCTGGATCCTATGAGCAATGGAACGATGAGCGCGCATCCAGACACTCATGGCAAAGAGAAGGTAATAGATGGGTGCCTACAGGTTGAGAACTTGTACCTATGGTGTCGCGATGTTATGTCGTTGGCTACCACGAAAGCTCTCTACGGCGACACAGATCCTTTCAGGTCGGATCCAGGCTTGATCGAAGACATGTGGTAAGTGACTGCAACATCTTCTACTCCTGGTCACAACCGCTAACAGATACTGCGCAGGTGCTTCGAAGAATCGGTCCCATACTTCCTCCTCTCCCTCTTCCCTTCGATTACGATGCCAAAAGCCTACAAAGCGCGCTCAACCCTCCAAGCCCTCGTATGCAAATGGTATGCTGCAGATCATGATGTTACCGACCCGACCGTATCTCCCCTTGTCCGCAACCGCGCCGCTGCCCTCCGCAAGAACGGTCTCACCGGCTCTGAAATCGGAAAGTTCGAGGTTATTCTGCCCAACGTCGCGACTCTCAACGCTGTGCCAACATTTTACTGGCTTCTCCTATTTATCCTCGACCGACCCGATCTTCAAGCACGCATTCGAGCCGAAATTGAAGCTACAGCCGTTGTGACGCACGAAAATGGGAAGAAGACTGTTACCTTCGATATTGCAGAGTTCGAAACCAAGCTTCCTTTGCTTGTCAGTTGCTATCGCGAAACAATGCGTCTCGCTACCCAATCTGTCAGCATGCGCCGCATCATGGAGGACATAAACATCACAACCCCTGAAGGGACAACTTTTCTCCTCAAAAAAGGCGTAGATCTACAACTACCTGCCGGCGTAGCTCATTACGAGCAAAGTGTGTGGGGCTCTAACGCAGACTCGTTCAACCCAGAGCGTTTCCTCCCATCATCAAAGGGCAACCCTGATGAGGAGCGAAAACGCAAAGCCGCGTACATACCCTTCGGTGGTGGACGCCACCTGTGCCCAGGCCGGAACTTTGCGTTCGCAGAGATCATTGGCTTTGCATCTTCATTACTCCTCGGCTTCGACATTGAAGCTACAGGCATGGGCTTTGGCGACATGAAGAAGCTTGGGCCGCAACTTGCAAGCGGAACAGTGCGTCCTGAGAAGTATGGCGCTGGGCTAGGGGCAATCATCAAGAGAAGAGAAGGATGGGAAAATGTCGAGTGGAAGTTTGAGTGTTAAGTTCAAGCGACATTGGTATTGTTTCTCGTAACTCATGTCCGCCAATGAGCCCGCCTTCCTTCCTTCCGATACGCACATGTCCAAACACCTCTTTTCATTTTTAGTAAATACAAGAGATACCAATTGGTATATCTATGGTATACCCTGAACCGACTTTAATTCCTCGCGTGTTCTCCCTAATGCGCCCTGTACTCGCATATCTTATAATTCGTGTATCACATCACTCGTATGTTCGGCCAATGCCGTTCTGCCTAGCCGAGTCCTTCATGCCGAAGAGCCCTTAGGCGCGTCTCCGTTCGTCTTCGGTTCTGTAGTTTCGGTAAGGCTCGTCTTCCGCGATGCATCTTCAGGCGCGATGTTGAGACATAGTGTAGGATGGTAAAGCACGCGTTGAGTGGGACTCTCGAACCAGATGTCTTGTGGCCATTCGCCTTGTTGCGACTGGATCGTGATCATAGACCGGTGATCGTAGTCGTGTGCGATGGGATTCTGGGAGGCAGGGACGTAGAATGTCTCGATATGTCGAGAGTAATTGTGATTACCGTCGCTGTGTGTAGATGAGGCTTCGGCGCAGTTCTGACAGCCTGACTGCTGTCTCTTGTCGCCGTTTTCTTGTTGCTGAGATTCAGGTTGATCACACATGATTGTAAAGAGTGGTGGATGATCTTCAGCAGTTTGGGGGGCATCTGTCCTTCATATACTTCCCTATTCCTATGGGTCTCTCGTGCTACACACCCAGCTGAATCTCGTGTCTGCCCTAGCCAGTAGCAATATCGGATGCGAGCATCAGACAGAAGCAATTCGTTCGTTACAAAGACTGATCCGTGCTAACCGCTACCGCAAGCGAATGCCCGCAGTTGCCTGCCCCGCGTTGAATGTCTCTGCCACGATTCGATGCAAATGATATCTGCTGATGTTCAGCCATAAGTGTATGTATCACTGCCGAACGCCCTTTGAGCCTTGTGTCGCACAAGACGCTGATGGGAGGCACGCTATCCTTTCTTACTCGCCAGAATTGTGTCGGAGGGCTATCCATGAATTGTGATTGGACGGCATAGTCGCTGTTGCTGCTGGTGATGCATTTCGCCCCTTGGCTTTGGGCGTCAGGATTTAACACAGAGCCTGATATGCAAGGATGGGGCTGTCACCACAGATGGGAGTGTACATGAATGCCCTACTGTAAGCAGGCGGGGTCAGTTCATCGGCCGCCTTAACGTAGGACGTCTTTCACACGAGAGGGGGGGGGAGGGATATTACACGATCGGTTGACTGAATATGATTAACGGATATTCCCATCTGCCAATCTAGACAGATTAACTTTAATTGTTTTAGTCTTCCCGAAGTTATGCAATCGCATAGCCTACTAGACACGAAGCAGTTTAGCCAATTTACCACAGTTTAGATCAAACAAACTGTTTCTTTCCTCGTGTGCACCCTGGCCAAATTGCATGGTTGCTTTTGCATGTTCGGGCTGTCTACATGCTTCTCTTTTTATTCTGCCTACCAATCGCAGGGTGTCGGAAAACCCCCGTTGCACAACTGACATTGTCTAAGACAGACACCAGGGACAAAGATGCAAGCCGCTGGATCTAGGTTGTTTAATGCCAGCCGCCTGAACCCCGACGATCGTCGGCAAATGATGAGCTGAAAAGAACTACTGCTGACAACCTAGCTCATGTATCCAGGTAGGTGGAATGACTTGCCTGGGCCGATGGTGAACCCCTGGTAGTCGGAATGCTTTAGCTTGGTTTGCCGTATTCAGAGCAATAAGATAAGAAAATAAGGGTGATAGGGCTCGATTGAGACTTGCGAAGGTGATCATGGCAATCAAGCCTTAGGGGGCCGCATCCAGACCTGAGACATCGGCCCAACAACAATTTGAGTCCGTGGTTGCTGTGTGCTAGGTGACGACTCTTTTACGCCGACATTCGGCTTTATAGAGTGCCGTGCTGTCTTCGTGTTTCGTGTTACACAGGACAACTACTCCGTGATCACTAATCCCACCATGCATGGCGAGCATGCCATGTCTCTGATGTGGCATCGCTCGAATGCGACAGGATGATATACGTAAAGGAATGCCATACCTAAAACGGCCATCTAGCCCTAACCAACACAATTCTTCATCTCGGGACCGGTAAATTTAGAAGTTATCCGAGCATGGATTTTCAGGAACGGGGTATCAATCAGATAACGTTGCCCAGAATGTCAGTGTATGGCCCGTCCTTAGAGCTGAAGATCTTCCCGCAGCCTTGGCTGAAGTCAAACCTTATCCCAGCTTACGACAACTCCAGCTATTGAGTCGGGATCGGACAGTTCAGAAGGCCGTTATTCCACGCAAAAAAACGTCATGAGTAGTATAAGCAACACAATTGATATGCGGGCACCTAGGTAAAAGCTGTAGGTAATCCTGATGTTATTAGAGCGTCAACCTTGAGAAGCTCGGAACGAACGGGAACTGTCTAGGGTAGGTAGTACATCCACTCATTAAGCTTAAGTCTATGACGCTATAACTCCACCAAAAGTGTCCTTTTACCCTTTCGCTAAATTCAGTCGCGCTCTTATAGTTGTCCGAAAAGCCGATTGCTGTAGATCAAAAGTGTCGTCATAGACCATTCCTTTGAAGAGAGCCTGTTTATTATAGCAAAGTAGGTACGCCCAGGAAAGATGTTAGAAAAAGGAGAAGACGAGAGCGAGGGCATTGTAGTCTTGTCACGTCACAGTCACCACAATTTCTTGCAATGGCTGACGAGAGACCTACACCTCGGGATGAGGACATCCCAGGCGGTTTCCCCGTGACGCCCAGTGTCAGCTCAATCAACCAGTTGACGCCCACTATCGATACTGCCGATAGACTTGAGGCTGGCTTTGCAGGCCGTGATACGAGCGCTTCGGCCGGATATGCGACCTATGACAATGTTACGGCTGGACAGGACGATTACAGTTACAGCGGTAACGGTAATAACGACGAGAACCACAACGGCACTTCAGCGGCACTTGGTGCATCTGCCGCTGGGCCTGCCGCTGGGGGTTACCTAGCTTCCCAGCACCCCCACGAAAACATCCCAGCACAACAGACATATGATCGCCAGAATGCACCACCACTTTCCGCTCGACACTCGTCCTCGAGCACAATTCTCGCGCCACGCGACGCGTCAACCGGCGGGAAGCGCAAGAACAGCACCGTCGTCAGCGATGACTCCTCCGCCGGTCCTTCGTCTCCTGACGAGCCTGCTTTCGCACCCATAAAGTCAAACACAAACGAAAATCCCGAAAAACCACCCCTCGAAAAGCGCAAGTCCCACCGCACCGAAGATGACCTCTTCCGAGCCTTGTCGCGCCGCAAGACGAATGCGAGCACCCCGGCCGAGAAAGAGGATGAGCAGGAAGACAATGAGGAGCTTGACAGACTCATGTCGCGCATCTTCGGAAAGAAGCGCCAGGAGCAGAGCGAAGAGGAAAAGACACGCCATAGCGGTGTCATCTTCCGCGGATTGACTGTTCGTGGTGTCGGTTTGGGTTCCAGTCTTCAGCCTACCGTGGGCGACTTCTTCATGGGTCTACCACGTAAGCTGGCGAAGCTTTTCACCCAAGGTCCCAAAGCTGCTCTTGCGAAGCCGCCTGTTCGAGAACTCATCAGCAACTTTGACGGCTGCGTGAGACCGGGTGAATTGCTTCTTGTTCTCGGACGTCCTGGCGCTGGATGCAGTACCTTCCTCAAGACGTTTTGTAACCAGCGCGCTGGCTTTGAGTCTGTCGAAGGTGATGTTACCTACGGCGGGACGGACTCTTCAACTATGGCCAAGGACTTCCGAGGCGAGATCATTTACAACCCCGAAGATGACTTGCATTATGCTACATTGTCGGTTAAGCGAACCCTCCAGTTTGCCTTACAGACTCGCACGCCTGGCAAAGAGTCTCGTCTCGAGGGCGAGACACGACAGGACTACGTTCGCGAGTTCCTTCGCGTGGTCACGAAGCTCTTCTGGATCGAGCACACGCTAGGCACAAAAGTAGGCAACGAGTTCATTAGGGGTGTCTCGGGTGGTGAACGCAAGCGTGTCTCTATCGCAGAGGCAATGATCACTCGTGCTTCGGTACAAGGATGGGATAACTCCAGCAAGGGCCTCGACGCCAGCACGGCGGTCGAGTATGTCAAGTCAATCCGTGCAATGACCAACATGGCCGATACTTCCACTGCTGTCTCGCTCTACCAAGCTGGTGAACAGCTCTACGACCTTGTCGACAAAGTCTTGCTCATCGACAATGGCAAATGCCTTTACTTTGGTCGCTCCGAAGACGCAAAGAAGTACTTCCTCAATCTTGGTTTCGATTGCCCCGAGCGCTGGACGACAGCCGATTTCCTTACATCTGTCACGGACGACCATGAGCGCAGCATTCGCGAGGGCTGGGAGAACCGTATACCCCGCACGCCTGAGGAGTTCGCCGATGCCTATCGCCGAAGTGAGGATTACCAGAAGAACCTTCGGGACATTGATGAGTTTGAGGGTGAGTTGCAGACTATCGCCGAGGAACGTCGCGCGCACGAGTCGGAGAAGAGCAAGAAGAAGAACTATGAGATTGCTTTTCACAAGCAAGTCATGGCCTGCACGCACCGTCAATTCCTCGTCATGTTTGGTGACAAGGCCTCTCTTTTCGGCAAATGGGGCGGTCTTCTGTTCCAAGGTCTCATCGTAGGTTCACTCTTCTTCAATCTTCCTGATACAGCTGCTGGTGCATTCCCTCGGGGCGGTGCACTGTTCTTCCTTCTCTTGTTCAATGCCTTGCTTGCTCTGGCTGAACAGACAGCTGCGTTCGAGTCCAAGCCCATTCTTCTCAAACACAAGTCCTTCTCGTTCTATCGACCCTCCGCATTTGCTATTGCACAAACAGTGGTAGACGTGCCGCTTGTGTTTATCCAGGTCATTATCTTCAACGTTATCATCTACTTCATGGCGAATCTGGCTCGTACTGCGTCCCAGTTCTTCATTTCTTGTCTCATCCTGTGGCTCGTCACTATGGTGACGTATGCTTTCTTCCGTGCCATCTCTGCGTGGTGTGGAACCTTGGATGTTGCGACGAGATTTACTGGTGTCGCCATTCAGATCCTCGTCGTATACACCGGTTATCTTATCCCACCTGAGTCGATGCATCCTTGGTTCTCATGGTTGCGATGGATCAACTGGATTCAGTACGGTTTCGAGTGTCTGATGGCAAATGAGTTCTATAATCTTACACTTGACTGCGGAGAGCAATACCTCGTTCCGCAAGGTCCTGGTGTTCGATCACAGAACCAAGGCTGTGCATTGGCAGGCTCGAATCCCGGATCGACAACTGTTTCCGGTGCCGACTACATTCAGGAGTCATTCACCTACACTCGTGCTCACCTTTGGCGTAACTTTGGCTTCTTGTGGGCTTTTTTCATATTCTTCGTCTTCCTCACTGCTCTAGGTATGGAACTCATGAAGCCCAACGTTGGTGGCGGTGCCATCACTGTCTTCAAGCGTGGTCAAGTCCCCAAGAAAGTCGAGGAATCAATCGCTACTGGTGGCCGGGCCAAGGGTGATAACAACGACGAGGAATCTGGTCGAGGTGAGCCTGCTGTGACAGGCGGCGCTGAACGTACCAAGAGCGACGAGGAAGTCACTCAAGAAGTCGCCAAGAACGAGACTGTCTTCACGTTCCAGAACATCAACTATACCATCCCCTTCGAGAAAGGTGAGAGAAAGCTTCTTCAGGATGTCCAAGGCTACGTCCGCCCAGGCAAACTCACTGCCCTCATGGGCGCTTCAGGTAAGCCAACCAATCGTGCCCCGGCATTATCACCTACTAACATTCCTAGGTGCCGGAAAGACAACCCTCCTCAACGGTTTAGCCCAGCGTCTCAACTTTGGCACCATTACTGGCGACTTCCTCGTCGATGGTCGACCTCTTCCCAAGTCCTTCCAGCGCGCGACCGGTTTCGCTGAACAGATGGATATCCACGAACCGACCGCTACCGTCCGCGAAGCTCTTCAGTTCTCTGCTCTTCTTCGTCAACCTAAGGAAGTCTCCAAGGAGGAGAAGATGGCTTACTGTGAGACCATCATCGACCTTCTCGAGATGCGTGACATCGCTGGCGCCATTATCGGCACTGTCGGCCAAGGTCTTAATGCCGAGCAGCGTAAGCGATTGACTATTGGTGTCGAGTTGGCTTCTAAGCCTGAGCTTCTCATGTTCCTTGATGAACCTACCTCTGGTCTTGACTCTGGCGCTGCATTCAACATCGTCCGCTTTTTGCGCAAGCTCGCAGACGCAGGCCAAGCTGTTCTTTGCACAATCCATCAGCCATCAGCTGTCCTCTTTGAGAACTTTGATGAGCTTCTTCTTCTCAAGTCAGGTGGTCGCGTTGTGTACCACGGCCCCCTCGGACATGATTCTGAGAACCTGATAAACTACTTCGAGTCCAACGGCGGCCCCAAGTGTCCTCCCCACGCCAACCCAGCCGAGTACATGCTCGACGCCATTGGTGCTGGCAACCCCGACTACGACGGTCAAGACTGGGGTGATGTTTGGACCAATTCGTCTGAGCGCGAGAAACGTTTACAAGAGATCCAAGAAATGATTGAGAACCGTCGCAACGTGGAGCCCTCCAAGAGTCTCAAGGATGACCGCGAGTACGCTATGCCTCTGTCCACACAGACATGGGCTGTCGTTCGTCGCAGCTTCATTTCTTTCTGGCGTTCGCCTGACTACATCTTCGGTAATATGATGCTGCATGTCGCAACTGGTCTCTTCAATTGTTTTACTTTTTACAAGATCGGCTTTGCATCCATCGACTACCAGAACAGACTGTTCTCCATCTTCATGACTCTTACCATCAGTCCACCTCTCATTCAGCAGCTACAGCCCGTATTCCTCAAATCGCGCCAGATATTCCAATGGCGTGAGAACAACGCCAAGATCTACAGTTGGGTTGCCTGGACTACTGCCGCAATCGTCGTCGAGATTCCCTACCGTATTGTTGCAGGTGGTATCTACTTCAACTGTTGGTGGTGGGGTGTCTTTGGCTGGCGCGCACCTAGCTTCATCTCTGGCTTTGCCTTCCTACTTGTTCTTCTCTTCGAGCTCTACTATGTCAGTTTCGGACAGGCCATTGCTGCGTTCGCTCCCAACGAACTGCTCGCGTCTCTTCTTGTCCCCATCTTTTTCCTCTTCGTCGTGTCGTTCTGTGGTGTCGTTGTCCCTCCCCAAGCACTACCTACTTTCTGGCGCGAGTGGATGTACTGGCTCACGCCCTTCCACTACCTCCTTGAAGCTTTCCTTGCTGCCGCAATCCACGATCAACCCGTCCGTTGCGAGCAGGGCGAATTTGCGCGCTTTGAGCCTCCGTCTGGCCAATCGTGCTCTGAGTACACACAGTCTTTCATTGAGCGCGCTGGCGGATATGTTCGCACTGGTCAAGATGGCCTTTGCGAGTTCTGCCAGTACGCGAACGGTGATCAATTCGGCGCCAGCTTTAGTGTGTACTACCGACACATTTGGCGAGACTTTGGCATTTTCTGCGCCTTTATCGCGTTTAATTATGCTGTTGTTTATTTTGCCACGTGGCTGAGGTTCCGCGGAAAGAACCCGCTGAAGAAGATTATGCAGAAGCGAAAGTCTTAGATGGATAGGTAAAGCAGGATATAATGGAGATTAAAATTGAATAGCTTCACTAGACTTATTTAATTGATACACGATTTAAAACAGGTTGTTTTTCCGATGGAGATACATTCATGAATAAGGTTCTGAGTGGTCACATACTGTAATCAAGCACGCATATTCGATGCGGATGCCGAATGATTTGCCTAGGGTGTGACGGAAACCCTGGCAAAAGCTTACGGTATGAACACAGATGGCTTGAGGATCGGCTGAGAAAAGACACAAACTAAGTTGAGGACCAAGTTCATGTTGTGCTTGCATTACCGAAGTTTCCCCCCCCTTAGGGCACGAGAACTTTTTGACAATAGGATAATAGGCTATCTCATGCATAAGATGCAGCTAAGCTGGGCAACCTTTTGGCAGTAGTCTGTCTTATGCATAACATGTATGTAGCTGACCCAGAGGACAATAGGCTATCTCGTGCAGGAGATACAGCCGATCCAGGGAATCTTTCCGGTAGTAGGCCACCTCATGCATTCAGCTGATCCGGGAATATCTTGACAATAGGCTATCTCGTGCATAAGATGCCGCTCATCCGGAACAAAAGCACCGGATAAGTGATCGTTACACAGGTTGTGAGACATGATTCGAGCGGTGTATTGCATGTTGAACGAGGAACAAAAGAACCATCAAGCGAAATGAAGAAAGTTCCCGACGAGTCATTTAATGCCGGGACTTAAAAGAACATGAAACCCCGAAACAAAGTCCCTCCCCGTTTACATATCGGTCTGTGTACCGGAAGGAAAGAAAGGGGCGATCCGGCCGAAAGCCTGCACAACTCTGCATAAAGTCGGTCGAAATGCATAACTAACGGTCCGGAGATCAGAGCTGCCGAGTGGGACCCCCGCATAAAACCGGGCGCATATCCTATTCACTTCGGGTTCTCGATCATCTCCGATTCCCGCCAAATTTGTCTGCTGATTGGTTGTTGGTTCCTTTTTTCGCTGTCGGCTTCGCTTTCGTGAGGGTTTGTTGTTGGTGGCTGGCTTGTATTTTGGGGTTAGTTGTTTGGCAAACAAACTTCACTTAAATACACTGTTATCCCTTTTATTCCCCTTGTGGTGTTGGGAACTTTGTTTGATCAACTTTCGACTTCGTGCAAGTAATCATGGCTACGACTCATTCTCCAAAGAGTGTCCAGATGGAGGATATCCGACCTGGAAGTGAGCGAACACTGACACCTTCGATTAATGGGAGCGGTACCGGCAAGGTGCGAGATGAGGAGGCTTCCAAGGGGCAGGATGTCGTGCAGCCACAGGATCCCAACGCTGTTGGATGGGATGGCCCCGATGATCCAAACAACCCTATGAACTGGCCTGCCAAAAAGAAGTGGTCTTGTATCGGTGCTTTGTCAATCATGACTCTTCTAACGTAAGTTGACGCTGTGTTTTACGCTTGTAACTGATTGACTAACTTTCCATAGACCGCTTGTATGTACCGACGCTCAGCAATACCACACATCATATCTCTAACAGATCCAGGGCTCATCGATGTTCGCACCCGGTGTTCCAGACATTATGCGCGAGTTCGAAACCTCAAACCGCAACATCGCCACCTTCGTCGTCTCCGTGTACGTCCTAGGCTTCGCCTTCGGTCCCCTTCTTGCCGCACCACTCAGCGAAATCTACGGGCGTGCTATTATCTTCAACGTCTCCAACGTGCTCTTCCTCATCATGACCATCGCCACAGCCCTGAGCCAGAACATGCCTATGCTCATTGTCTTCCGCTTCCTGATGGGATTCTTCGGTTCAACGCCTATCACGAACGGCAGTGGTACAATCTCAGATATCTTCCCTGTTCAGGAGAGAGGTAAGGCGATGGCTGTTTGGGCAATGGGACCCTTGCTGGGACCCTGTATTGGACCCCTTGCTGGCGGTTATATGGTTCAGGCTATTGGATGGCGATGGGTGTTCTGGCTGATTGCTATTCTTGTAAGTTTCTCAACCTAGGTGGAAAGGTGATGTGTTAACAACTTCTAGACTGGCGTCATTGCCGCCCTTTGTTACTTTGTCGCACCAGAGACATACGCAACCATCCTCCTCCGCAGAAAGGCAAACGCGCTTAAGAAAGAGACAGGCAACCAGGATCTCTACTCTGTCCTCGACACAGTCGGTGTCTCAGCCAAGCAGCGCTTCCGCGGCGCCATCATCCGACCGATGAAGCTTCTCCTCACTCATCTCCCCGTTTTCATCCTCTCACTCTACGTAGCCATCGTCTACGGCATTCTGTACCTCATGTTCAGCACTTTTACCTTTGTCTTTGCGATGCAGTACGGCTTCGGAACTGGAACGGTCGGTCTGGCATATCTTCCCACTGGTATTGGTATGCTTTTCGGGACCATGACTTTCGGAGTTTTGACGGATATCGTTGTGAAGAAGAAGATTGCCCAGAACGGAAAGACGGTGCCTGAGGATAGACTGCCGATCTGGATGACCTTACCTTCTGGTCTACTCGTTGTGGCTTCTTTGTTCTGGTACGGCTGGTCAACCGATCAACATACCCATTGGATCGTGCCCATGATTGGTGTTGCCCTGTTCTGCTTTGGCCTTATGGGTATCATGGTAAGTTACAGTCTTGATCAATCATTACAAGTACCACCGCTAACAAAATATAGATGTGTCTTCAAACATACCTCGTCGACGCTTATATCTCCTATGCAGCTTCAGTCGTTGCAGCAATGACTGTCCTCCGATCTCTTGCTGGTGCTATACTTCCCCTAGCTGGTCTGTCTATGTACGATGATCTTGGTCTCGGCTGGGGGAACAGTATCCTAGCTTTCCTGGCCCTGGTGCTTGTACCAGTACCGGTTATCTTCCACTTCTATGGACCTAAGATTCGAGGAAAGACTCCCAGCAATCTTGAGTAGATACGTTACCTTTCGTCAGAGACATGTTTAATAGATGCATGAGGGTATTTAGCATTATGCATTGCAGGTGTTGAGTGGTATTTTGTTTGCACATCATTTGTTGTGGAGTCGACGAGTTCTTTGTGGTATGAAAATTGTAATTAGAAGGTTGTTAAATACCTGTCACTATAGAATCCCTTTCGTTAATGCTTGGCCATCCTCGGTCTGTGCAAATGCTGGGTGTGGTATTTATGTGGTGCCAGTGATCAAGACTATGCCCTTCTCAGCTTCCCAAATGATATAAGAAGCCTGCTTCCTTTACAAGTGCCCAACAGATCTCATATCACTCTAAACATATTCGCCTTAACACCTCTCTTAAGCCCTTCGGCCTTTCCGCCCTCGTACTCGACTCCCGCACCGCCACCATCTCCTGAAAGCGACTCAAGTCTTTCCCGAAGTTCTTGATCTAACTCTGCGCTGGTCTTTTTATGAGCGGCCATTTTGGTTGTGTCTTTTGCTGGTGTAGATTCTTGATTTGTTGATTGAGATTGATGTTGAGATTTCGCCGTGCTAGATGCGGCGCGTAGAGGACTTGTATGGATCGTTTTGCTAGGGGTAGTTGCCCTTTGGCCGATTGTGAGAAGAGCGCGCTTCATTTTTGTTGAATGTCAAAATTGCTGTATAGATGCATAGTTAAGAATGAATTGGTCACTGATACCTCGATAATATGATGGAATTTATGCTGACTAAGATTCATACATACGTCATTGAACGAGGATATCGTGACAGCATAGTTCAGTCATCCGCCTGTAAGCTTGAGGTATTCGTTCAAAGAGAAAGGCACGAAGCGGAAAAGATATACAATCGTACCAATTCAGATGGAACGATAAAGGTTAGTATATTTCTCCTGTGAATTCATTACTTGCATTGATTCCTTATTGCTAATTTTCCCCTTGTCTATCTGAATCGTTTTTAATTCTCGACTTTGACTCTATGATTACACTTGGCGCTCTCAAGAAACCTTCAAGAGCCAGCCATCAGCCTCAGTCTCTCCCTTCGCATTCACACCACCCCACATCAGAACGCCCCTACCGTCTAAGCATGTATCAGCGCCGAAGAATCCTCTTGGTCCAGGATGAACCTTTCCAGCTTCCTGCGTCATCTCTGCCGGTGCAATCTCCAATTCATGCCAGCTAAACGCACCAGACTGGACGCCAGGAATGGCACCACGGATGATGTCCTTCACGCGTGTAGCGCTGTATTCGTCGGAGGGTATTTGTAGAGTCCACATATCCGAGTAAAACGGGTGATCTTCTGTGTAAGTTTTGTCTGCGGATGCTATCTCGGCGTCTTGGCGGCTGCCAAGGAGGTAGAGAAGGTAGCGGCGGCCGTGGCCTGTGGTGACGGGGATCAAGGCGCTTCCTACACGTGGTCGAGGTCCGGGGACGATGGGGTTGGAGGGAAAGTCGACGGTTGTCCATTCGGGGAGTTTCTCGAGAGATTCATCCTGGATGGTTCCAGGCTTGATGTAGTGGATTGAGCCATGGATGTCTGACTCAGCGCTGATTGAGTAGAGAGTACCGTCGACGAACTGCGATGCCAAAGGTGCGGCTGGTGCATCTGGTAGAGGATGCCAAAGTCGCGTTACAAAATCAAATAGCCAGGTACCTGTCGATGGCTGGTCGTTCTCATAACCACCGTGCAGAACCAGATTATCCCTCACGTCATCGAAGAAGATCTGATGGCTGTGTCTGGACTGGGGAGCCTTTCCAGCTGCATCTATCGCAGACCACCGAGCAGCCTTTGGCTCCCATTCCCAAAGAGTGAACTCATCATCGGCTGCTTGCCCCTCTGCGTTTTGGCCTCCGAAGACAATGAGTGTGCCGCGACGAGCACATGCTGCATGGTTGACTCGGGGAGGTGGGATGTGTCCCTCATCGCCGACTGCAGGGTAGCACGCATACTCGCCTTCGCCTTCAGTTTTTTGCTCGCCTGGAATGGCAATTGCGTGGACATCATTGTTGCAAAGCTTTCCGTCGTCTTTCTTGCCGCCAAAGATGTAGGCCTTGCCGTTGAAGACTGTGACTGTGTGATGAGAGCGAGCTAGGGAGAGCCTGTACTGAGGTCAGCATCGAGTCTCATCAACTATCCAGGAATTCTTACGAGTCATCCTTCTCTGGAGTTCTAGCGATCTGGCTGAGGACTGCTGTGATGGGTTGTGTTGGTTTCGCGACTGTTGCAGCTGCGCCGACTTCGAGACCAGTCGAGATGACCTGTTCTGCCACCAGGGCACCTGCTGCGACTTCTGCCATTCTAGGTTGTTGCGGTGTATTATTCGCAATTGGATAGTTGGATTGCTTGTTTGCCAGTTGTTCGATGTTCAGATTATGTTGTATATAAAGGTCAAAGGGTGAAACTATAAGGTCTAAGTAAGTAGGTAAGGCTGACAGTAATACAGTAGACGAGACATGACGTAAGGCCGGAAGCGGGCCGCCATGACGTAACGCAGTTCACGTTGGAATGTGGAATGACCGAGCTGAGAATTGATCGAGTTTATTGTTGACATGTCAGAATTAACGAATATCGAATCGGGAATTTTATCGGAATTGGCTGTCATAGGTAAAAGGCTTGTCTGTTGTTGACTGTTGGGTATTTGGCTGCTATCCAATATGGGACTAATGCTAGCTAATGCTATTAGTTGGAAACCCTGAAGTCAGAACAACAATTCGCGTCTTGTCGCGTCACTCAAAAATATGCGGGCAGCTAACTACTTACCTTGGAAAGGTTAATTTTAACTTCGTCCGATCATTCAGGAAAGACAGATACGTGACTGATATATCGTGCATTCAAGCACGCAGAATTATATAATATCAAGGTCAAGCTGGCTCCAACATGGCCAACTCCGCTAGACCAACATCTATCTATATGCTCTAATGATGATGTCTATACACTCATATCATTCAATCATACATATAAACACATTTCGCTTATTTGTTGCGAACCTCCCACTCGTAGACAGCCATCATGTAAGGTCCATGGCCTCGGGTATCATTGGGAACAACAGGAACCTCAGTGTAGTACTGCAAACTGTTAGCATGACTCAGTCATGTTGGCTGATAAAAATAAACATACCTCGAAGGAAGCATCACTGTTAAGGGATCCAACCTCGACGGTGCCCTCCCAGGTAAGAGTACCGTTCTTGTGCTTGGTGACAAAGTCGCGGTAGAGACGCTTGTAAGCTTGCTTAGCAGGCTTGGTGTAGATCTCCTCATCGAGGAGACCCCGACGAAGACCAGCCAACCATCCGTAAGTGAACATGGCAGAAGCGGAACTCTCAATGTAGTTACCCTCAACACCCTCGTATTCCTTGTTCATGACAAGCTCCCAGAGGTGGCTCTCGTGGCCCTGAGCGCGGAGAAGAGCAGAGGCGAGGTCCTTGTAGTAGGTTCGGAGACGCTTGTAGCCGGGGTGAGACTTGGGGAAGACATCGAGAACCTCAATCAGAGACCAGAAGTACCAGCCAACGGCACGGCTCCAGACAATAGGAGAGGCACCAGTCTTGGGGTCGGCCCAGACAGCGGTCTTACTCTCGTCGAAACCGTGAACGGGTAGGCCGGTCTCCTTGTTGATGCAGAACTCCTGGATCAAGTCCCACTGAAGGACAATGTCGTCCCAAGCAGTGGTGTTCTTAGCATCGAACTCCTTGGTCCAGTGGGCGTAGAAGCTGTCGGCCATGAAGATACCGTCGAGCCACATTTGGTCAGGGTAAGTGGGCTCACGGTGCCAGAAACCTCCAGAGGGGGTTCTGGGGTGCTGGTTCATCCTGTCACGGATGAAGTCGGCAGCCTTCTTGTACTTCTCCTCGCCAGTGCGCTTGTACCAGTAGAGCAGGTTCATGCCGATGCGGTAGTTGTCAAGAGAGTGCTTCGACATGTCGTAATTGATGATGGTTCCGTTGGAAGCCACCACCAAGTCCATCTGCTCTTGGTACCAGTTGACCAGGGTCTTGTTCTTGGTCAGCTCAATGGCAGCCTCGTAACCCTCATAGACGACGGCACGGCCATACCAGTAAGCACGCTGGGTCTCGTGATTGTTGCGGATCCAAGAATCAGCGAGGTTGGCCATGAGATTGTTGGCAACAGCCATGTTGGCCGAAGCCAGGGCGAAGCAGAGAGACTGGAACTTCATGGTGAGAAGTGACAAAGAACGAGTGTGGAGGAGTTGTCGACTCGAGATCGATAGTCTAAACTCTTCACTGAGGTTGTAGGCGGCATATTGAAGTATTTATTCATTTCGATTGAGTTGATATGGCGTGACGGTGATCCACTTTGACCCGTGCTGGTCATTTAAGATTGTGTAAACGGTAAGACGGTATGGATAGTTTCTCCATGACAGTTGACGGGCAGCCAATAATCACGACCCCCAAAGTTCGTCTCTGCTTTGCCACTTTTTATAGCTCCCAATTACCGTCTTGGGTAGCATCGCCGGAGGGACAGACCCGGTCTGGAGGAATCCCGTCCACCAAGCGGATCGTTTCAGCCAGAGCAGGGGACCCTAGAATCTGCATGATGTGGATATTACCTCTGCCTTAGTGACCGTTCAATTGTGATCGCAACCAACGTTTATGCAAAATGCTCTTTTCCTAGAAAAGGCCATGTGTTCCGCTACTGCGTTGCCGCTTATGCGTCTTGGGCCTTGGCTGTTACCTTGCGGCAGATATTCATCTGAAGTCGGGACCAGATCTACGAGCATATTGGACGATCTTATGGTTCTTATCGGATTGCTACGCCAGATTGGGTATTCGTCTCGTCTATGTGTCTTTTGCTTTTTGCAAGTCGCTTAGCTGCAAGCGATAGCCGCATGCGAAGAGTTGGATTTAATGTACGGGAAGTGACATGGAATTATTGACTTTATCCGCCTATAAAATTACGTTTTAAGCTACAGTATTAAGCTTGTATGGAGCTTTTATCTAACGATCCTTGTCCGTCTTTCTCTAAACCCACTTCCCGAGCACCGGATAAATATTGAACGCGAACCTTCATCTCCATCAGTATTACAAGTCATGTCGTGCGTATTTACTCTTGTGCCTGATCTTTTCTCCAAACTTGAATAACAAGAAGGGAATAGGAATGAATGCAATCGAGATAAATGCCAACGTCGAGCTGGCCCAGTCGACACCGAGGTTCTTGTACATTGCTGATGCAAATAGTGGCTGTTGGCTGTTAGCTTCTGATGCAGATACCCTGTAGTCGTAGTATAAACTTACAAAACCAGCACCAAAAGAACTCCTGAAGAAATCGTTACCAGCAAGAACTGAGGCTGCATATTTGGGATACGCGTCACTCAAGTAGTTCAAAACGGAATTGAATAGCAAGAATGCTCCAATAGAGAACCAGGCGGTACCAATGATGGGAACGATCCAGTGGATATCTACACGCGATGACCAGCCAAACCAGAAGAGACAGATAGGAATTGCAAAGGCGCCGACAAAAGAAGGCGGCAATCTCCACTCAGGCTTGAGCTCTCCGTCATCGTTGAACTTGGGCTCAATGTACTTGTTCTGATACCAGACGAATGGTGGCAGAACAACAAAAACACCTACCAAGATACCGAGGTAGGCAAGGCCTTGGAGACCCAGAGAGAAACCATAAATCTCGACAAAGACAATTGGGAAGGACTCGAACCAGATGTAAAGCAGACCATAGATGAGAGCGATGTAGAGGTTGAGAAGGAACACGATGGGCTCGCCTAGACTCAGCTGGAAGGGTCGGACAAGAGTCATTAGCGCGATGTCCTTGACGGACATGTCACTCGTGGCTATCTCGGCTTCACACACGAGCTTGTCATTGCCAGTGAGCTTTCGCAGGCGACGACTTCGGCGGTACAAGATGTTGGCAGGAGATGTCTCTGGTAGGAAGAAGAAGAAGAGAACGAGGGAGAAGCCCGAAAGCCACATGAGTTCCCAAATCGTCCACTTCCATCCTTTTGCTTCAGCTGCGAAACCACCAACGAGAGGTCCAAGAGTAGGACCGCAGATGGCACCGACACCCCAGACAGCAAGACCGTAGGTACGCTTAGCAGGTTTGTACATATCGCCAATCGACGCTCCACCCGTTGCCAGCGAAGGCGATCCGATGAAGCCAGTGATGAAACGGAAAGCAAGAAGCATGCCAAAGTTTGTCGCAAGGGCAGTGGGCACCTGAAGGATAACGAACAATGCCAGTGTGATGATGTATACAGGGTTTCGGCCGATCTGAGGGATCTCGGACAATGGAGACCAGACCATGGGGCCGAGACCGTAGCCTGTAACGAAGAGTGTGAGACCGAGAGTGGCAGCGACTTGGGAGACGCCAAAGACTCGCATCACATCTTGAAGACCGGCGGTGTAGATAGCTGAGCCGATGTAGACAGAAAACGTGAGGAGGCAGATCTCGAATGTAACGAAGAATCTCTTGATGCATGACCAATTCCTCGGGTTCTGTATCGGTTAGCATACGGTAAGGACACGTAGACGAAAGACTTACCTCTGGGTCATCAGGACCATACCAGTCCACGACATGAATATCCTTGCCCTTCTCCTTATCAACAGGATGCCTACTCGCTTCATTACTAGTCCTTCCTTCCCCAGACGACACGGCAGTGTCGGAAGAATCAGACCTCGTCTGCGACCTCCTACCCTGCTGCTCATCATTATCACCTTCAGGAGCCTGCGGTTGACCATGTCGAGCCATGTTGGCCGACTTCTCAGCGTGAACATATTTCTTCCATAGCGACGGGTCTTCTTCCTCGGGATACTTGAAGACTCTACCGCCCGTCAAGAGACGAAGGATATGGCTGAAGATAGTATCGCGAATTATCTCCTTCATTATGTGCGCTAATGCGTTTAACAAAACGAGGCTTGCAAGAAAAGCATGTGGGCTAAGAACCCGAATTGGGATATGAGGCGCCCATTCTATAGTTAACAGCAAAGGGGTACCTTGTGTATGGTCATGGTCACCGTGTCATAGAAAGGACAGTAGTAACAGTCGTGGATCCCTAAATCGGGTCTACGCACAGAGCTTTCTTTCTTTCTTCCTTTTCTTCATTATTCACTAGGAGTGGAAGACTCGGATGTAGAAAAGTCGACGGGGATCGATTATCGTTGCTGGATCTAGATCGGGCTGAGCCGTACCCTGCGAAACGCTAGAGCTTTAACCAATAAAGTAGTTGGGAGTCTGTGATTTTATTCTCGAAGAGGTTTGGCTTAGAGCGGTAGGGAGTTGTTACGATGGAGTCTCGGTGGAGTTTTGGAAGTTTTTATGGTGAGGTCATTGATATCAAGAGGCTATGACGCCTATGACTTTTGAGCACGACGTAGTTTACTAGATTCGTCGATCTGTTTAGCTTGGGCGTCTAGCCTTAATCGCTGATGATTTATGAATGACTCAAAGGGGTGTCTTTTTTCAGCCTTACGTGACTCAATTGTCTGATCTTAGGGCCGAGATGCTGGGCATTCGATCTGATAAGCATTCAGACGTGCCGTATATCATAGCCGCTAATCAAGACCAATTCGGACCTCTTATAAAGTGAATAGAATGCACAACTGCGTATAAAAGTGGAAGGATTACTGAGGAGGAAAGGAATTATTGATCAACGTCTTTTTTACATTGTTTAAACTTGATTCACCAGAAGTATCGATGATCACAAGGTTCAGAATACATATGGAGGTCTTACGTTGAAGGTAACCCAATACCTTAACAAGTAATTAAGCAGTTTGATAAATACGAGGCACAAACTGGATTGTAAAAATGTTTCAATACGTAACCCTATACGAAAAAAGTGGTTTTTATTTGTATCAGTAACTGCGACATGTGAAGTTAGATATCACTTGAGTCATGATTTGGACGGCGTACAAGGTAGTATTAATAGGTCTTGAGAAGAAATTCAAGCGGTTCATGAATCAGTTAGCCAAAACTACCGAATAGAGTAACATGTTCCCAACGTCGAACGAGAAAGTTCCATTGTGTTCGTTCCTATCAAATCTCTGGTTTTGAAGGATTCAAGTGACCCACAGAAACGACGGCTGATGTGAGCCACCTTATTGGGGAAAAGCACTTGTGTGTATTCTCTAGAGCTAGGGCCTGGCTGACTGCGGGGTGTGAGTTGCGGTATCGCACTGTATCTAACACCTGTAAATACCTCCTGTGTCCGCTGCGGAATAGCAAGTGGCTTACCAGCACGAAAGAGCGCAGAAAGTAAGCACCATCTATAAGCCAAGTTGCGAAAACTTATTCTCTTATCCTACTGGCTGGCTGAGACTCATTCTCTTACTCTAATCGCCGTTAGTCGCTTTCTGGGTTTTATTTTCCGTATTCTAAGCGACAAATACCGCTGGTTTAAGCCGTGTCTCATGGTGGGAACGAACTGGCGGACTTTTATCCCTGCAACTCCGCATACCGGTTGCTGCTGTCGTGCCCTTATAAACATGCGACGCATCTCTCCGAGAGAGCTCTTAGAGCCATTCTTCAGAACAACCATTCCCAGACACTTTTCCATTAAATCAATATGAAAATCCTCTTTATTGGCGCAACGGGCTCTATCGGAGGCGAGGCTCTTCGTCAGTGTCTTGCTCACCCAAAAGTCACCTCCGTAGTGTGCTTTGTGCGCCGTCAGCTCCCATCCGATCTATCAAACAACCCAAAACTCCAAACTGTCATGATCAAGGACTTTGCAGTCTGGCCAGAAGATGTTCTATTGCCCCACGTTGATGCTGCTGCTATGATCTGGTAAGGTTCTCCCGTAAGCTATCTAATGCTTGTGACTAACAGATGCAGTGCCATGGGCTCATATAGAGGAAACGTAAACGCAGATATGGAATACCCTCTTGCGTTCCAATTCGCTTTTGCACCACTTCTCGAGAAACAGCCGAAGCGCCCACGATTTCGCTTCATTCACCTAAGTGGCGCATTCGTGATCCAAGATCAAGACGCAAAGCTCTGGGTCAACGACTATCCTCGAAAACTCAAAGTATGTCTTCTCTTAAGCATCGGTTAGTTGCACATCTAACAGTAGTCTTTAGGGTCTATACGAAGTCAGATCTCGGGAATTTGCGAAAGAGCATGCTTCTGTATGGCGAACCTTTATGCTTCGACCAGGCTTCGTAGTCACAGAAAGAATGATGATTCCAGGTATGATTGTGAGAATGATAATGGGCGACGATTGGGTTGTGAAGAATCGAGAGCTTGGTGCTTATTTCACGTATTTGGCTGTTAATGAAGAGAGCGAGCCTGAGGGGACGTTCTTGATCGAGAATAGACGTATTGTTGAGGGTGGAAGAGGGTTTCTAAAAGCACGTGGATAAGGCTGGAATTGTTGGTTTTTTAGACGCCCAGTCATGTATACTGTATCATTACGAGGCTCTTAATTTTTGGAAGATTGTTTAAACTACATATAGCCTCCCACTCAAAGGTGATAATCAGCTGGGCCTGAAACTCTTGTGCCTCTTCTCTCCCACACACCCTCAATCTTCATATCCCTTGCACCGCTACAGCGCAGAGTTAGTTTCATCAATAAAAGGAAATGATCGATTGACTTACTCATCTCTCCAAGTAATTATAGGCTCAGTCTGACCTTTTGGCGGGTTTCTAAATACCATGTTCTTCGTCTAACATATATCAGCATCCGTATTAGCTCTTTATCGTTGCGTGAGATCTACTTACCATTCCAAGGGAAAGATGAATAGCCGGAGGACCAACAGTAATCTCGTTCCTGGGCGCCTCGCCATTAACCATAGCTGTGATATTCTGCGCTACGACCGATGCTTGTGCTGCTCCTGGTCTCGCTGCCTTGTGAGCTCCGCTATCGGCAATATCGCCGCATGCGTACAAGTTCGAGTACCTAGGATCGGCGAATTGTAAAGTTGGCAACACCTTGATAAAGCCATTTTTCTCATTCAGGATCTTGTGCCCTAGAGTGGGCTGTAGGTCGTGTAGAAATTGGTTATTGGGGGTTTGGCCTGTTGCTGGGATGACTAGATTTGTTGTGATTTTGCGCCCATCCTTCAACTCGAGTTCGAACTCTGAACCGTCTGTTGGGAACCCGGCTTCTGGAATAACGGCACGTGTGCCAGTAACAACACTGATGAGAACGTTGGTAAGTGACTTGCGTAGAAGATATGGAAAGTTACTTACTCCACGCCAAGCTCTTTCAATCTGTCACGGAGGATGGCATCCATCTTTGGATGATAAATCTGCATAAGTCGATCTCTTGAGTGAACAAGTGTGACTTTCTTCTCGGGGTGAAGCTCTCCTAAATCAGTAGCCATCTGCACACCTACTGCTCCACCACCAACAATGACAATGGACTGTGCTTTCCTAACTCCCTGCTGATACGTCTTGAAGTAGCCCACAGAAGTCTTCTTGTCATCGTGCTGCATGTTACTAGGAGCTTGGAGTCTCGTTCCGGTTGCGACAACTGCATATTCGAATGGGATCGCTGTCGAGCCCTGCCATGGCCGGTCAAGTGTGACTTGGTTTTTCTGCAGAGAGACTACTTTGGCTTTCACTATGGCGTGGTTGGAGGCATTTGGTAGGTTGGAGAAGAAGCCTGTGTATGGAATGAAAGCTTTGTGTTCATGTTCTGGGATGACAGCAAATCGGGGCTGGGGTTGTTAATCAGAGCCAAGATCAGATAGGGAATTACTTACAAAGGCGAATAGATGGTGGAAGTGGCTATGGGGTTCTATCAATAGGACCTGCAAGCATGTCAATACTCGGTACCTGAAAAGTAAAGGATAACAGTGAGATCTTACTCTATGTGAGACAGGTAGAAGGGCGGCGAGTTCTTTCACAGCAGCCTATGCGCCAATGGTCAGTCTGTATTTGGATACTCATCAAAAGGTCGACTTACAAGCCCAACAAAGGAGCCACCAACGACGATAACAGTCTTTAAACCGGCAGCCATTTTGTCAAAGAAATAGGTATACTGTTGAAATATTGTTTAATAGACAAATATCAAATGCCAATTGAACAAGGATGTCAATTTCTTTTATCCACGGCCATCTTATCAATCTAAAGGGTCAACCCCGGATGTACGCTTTGCCGGGCATGCAGCCGAATTACATTCCGAGATCGGGTTGTGCTAATAGCAGCCCGGTTCGGCAACTCGGATCGGCATGTTTGTTACAAAAGAGCGAGTTTCGGTGAATTACTTGGAAAATGCGAATTGAATTCAAAAACACCGAAGATTTGAAATGGGGAACTGACTCATTCGATTTTTGACGAAGAGTAACCATTTGTACTGGTTCCCAGCTGATCAACGAGATATCTTAGATCAACGCATCAGCAAGAGCTGCGACACTCAGCAGAAGCACCAATGGGTCGCTTGTGACAGACATTCTTTTTAGCATTAATAGCCTGACAACAGCTAGCCACTTTGACTTCGTGTGACACATTACCAAATGCACACTGACAAGCCGAGGTCTCACCAGGCGAATATATTTCCTCCAGAACCTCCGCACGTATTCATGGGGCCACCTTCCATCTTCATCTCAGCACGTGGGGTACCTTCACCAATCAGCCTGTAAGGCTTAGCTCGTAAGGCCTGGAGATAGCGGAGCCCCGCCAATCAGACCCAACAGTTCCTTGCATATAGCGGGTTAGCGACTGTTACCTCACCGGAGAACGGCCTGAGTTCACTGAGTTAGTGTACCTAGCCTTTTAGCCTGGCTGGGCTTGGAAAGAAAACACTTGACGCGAATGGGTGGTACGTCAGCGAAATCTGCCCTAGGTCAGCCAAGATCAATCCAGTTATTTTCTGACCCCTTATGCCTAGCCTAGGTAGGTTGCAGTTTTGACAGCTGAATGCGCCTCTTTCTCCTCTCTTTTCCTACATCGTCTTGTTCTTCTTCTCCTTCTCTCCTCAATTCAAGAATAACGCATCAGCAATGAAGTCATGCGACCTTCTCACGCAAACATTGGCTTCTGGCTGATATGGTTCATCGCCCTGCTATGGAGCTATCGCAATGGCTACGATGACCCCTCTTCCTTCTTCTACAAGAGCCGCATCGCCTTCGACCGTCGCTTCTCCGCCGCCCGCGAAGTCCAGGTCGACGAGTACCTAGAGCGCGAGATATACCCCGTCAAGCACAAGCAGCGCACCGAAGTGCAGGTCGAGAATGAGTTCCTCTGCATCGGAATCCCGAGCATCAATCGCACTTCGTCGGCGTTTCTTGCGCACACGGTCGGTAGCCTTGTGGATACCCTGACGCCGAATGAGCGCAATCAGATACACATTGTGGTGCTGCTCGCGGATAAGGACCCCAAGAAACACTTTGCATACGGTAAAGATTGGCTGTTTGGACTCGCAGACGATGTACTTGTGTACTCTAACGACAGCAAACATGCGACTGTCGACTCAGAACTCAATTACAAAGTCCTTCCGCACGACATTCGAGGCATGGGTCGCAGCGACGACCGAGTCGAGAATATCCGTCTGGACCACTCCGTCCTGTTCGAAACATGCCGACAACGAGACTCCACATACTTTGCCCTTATCGAAGACGATATAATAGCCTCACCAGACTGGTTCACGCGCTTCAAGAAGGGCGTGAACAAGGTTGAGCAGCATGCGACCGATACCCACCACGATTGGATGTACCTGCGTTTGTTCTACTCGGAGATTCTGATGGGTTGGAACAACGAGGAGATCTTTGACTACCTAAAGGTCGTGATACTGGGCTACACAGGCCTCATCGGATGTCTCCTCCTCGCTCTACGCTGTCGCGGCCGTCGCCACGCAGGATCCTTTGCGTCGAAAGATTTCGCGCAAACAATCGCATTACTCCTCGGTCTTTGGATCCCCGCCTGCCTTGCGCTAGCTTTTGTGACAGGCCGCATCTCCCTGCACCGCCTCTTTACAAAGACGCCTACGGTACGTGAAATGCCGCGCTACGGGTGCTGCGCACAAGGTCTCGTGTTTCCCAATCATCACTTAGGGGCTCTGCAAGATTTCCTCCGCGAACCGCCGTTCCAGTTTCCGGGCGACATGATCATGGAAGATTATGCGCGCGATCATGATTTAACCAAGTGGGCGCTTGATCCGAGCGTGATGCAACACGTTGGGCTTGTGGAGTCCTCTGACGGACCAAGGAGGGCTGAAGTGTGGAACTTTAGCTTTGAGAGGCTCAGAGATTCGCGCCATTGAATGATGCTGGCGCAGCCACTTGCGCATCAATTGGCGCGTACTAGCACAACGCGACATGACAGATTAGCGCAGTCACGATACATATTTCCGCTAGAAGCGTCGTTTCACCATTTATGACTACAAGGACGAATGCGAAAGGATAGAAAGCTCTACATACACAACAGCATAAAATGAGAGGAGCAATTGACAGATATGTACTTGGAGCAGGCTCCTCAATTACAATTGAACAACAGTAAAATTAAAAAATGAGCCTCTACATCTTATATAAAGAATTATAGTTAAAATAGACAAAACCTTGCCCCGATATTTCTAGACCCATCGCCCAGAACAGACTACTTGCTAGGTATTACGAATACGGACTTCAAGTTTCTAGACCAGTTCCTTACGAAAATACACACGCTCGAACCCATCCTCTGTCCGCCTTCCAGTTTCTACAAATCCCATCCTAGCATATAATCCCAAATTTTCAACCATAACCACGTTCGTGTACAGCTTCACAGCATTGCACCCGTCATGTTTTGCAAAGTCCTCGGCATAGCGCATCAGCACTCGTCCGTAACCGTGACCTTGCGCCTTTGAGTCGACGACCACGTTGTCGATCTGAACCTCAGTCGTGTTTTCTTCATGGTAAAGAACCAGCGCGCCGACTACATCATTTTCGGTTTGTCGGAGGACGAATATCGAATGATTGGGTGATTTGAGTAGGGCTTGATAGTCTGTTGTCATTGGAGCTGGGGATTTGTTCATGCGTGGGATATATTTTGAGTAGGCTGCGTTGACGATGGATTGGATATAGGGTATGTCAGCTATTTGAGCTCGTTTAAGTGAGAGATTCGGGGAGGGAAAAGTAGGGTCATCCATGGTGGGATACTGGTAGTTTCCTGACCAGACCAGAAATAATCAGACCCTTAAACAGCAAATCTCTTGAATGGCGAGAGAATATCACAGGGTAAGTTATAGTTGTTCGCTCAGAGCATGGCTAATTGATGGTGACGCTAGGTTGAGATCCGACGCCGGATGATACGCTGTGAGTCAATAAGAAGTACCGGAACCCCAACCAAGCAGTACCATGGGCTGGTTATCTAATAGAGTGATACCACAGAGTAAAATATTCACAGCCAAGACTAGTTGTATCAACAAACTTTATTCTAACTACAATCACGGCCATACAATAGCATTTGGTTACTGCGGATGGGTGCAGAAAAACCAGGTTAAGAGACAAAATTTAGAATTTGAGACGTGCTGCATCAATGTTGTCCTATTGATTAACTGGATACCACAGGCTGAGAACGGATATTCTCAATTTTGTGTCGTGAACATCGCCGCAGTATAATTGAAGGCTTCAGCCTCGCTTGCGACATTATCTTGCTCCTATAGGACCTCATGCTGGGTTTTTTTAACATCGTAAGTGCATCTGTAACTACCTGTGGAAGTACTTTTGGATCTATGCCGGAACAGTAATCTCATTTGAAAGCAACGCTTGTCAGGCCAGTGAGGCAATGGGTTCCACTGCTTAAACGTGCGTGCTGAACGCCTTGAGACTGGAACATGGAACTGTTTCTGAAAACAGAAGATTGTGTTTCTCGGATGAATATCGATTAAACTAGGGCGATCTTGATATTCATGTAGTGTCGATTTGTGCGGGGTGGCTTCAGCTCAGTAAGCCGTGTTCGTCGATCCCATGTGTATGGATGCTCACGCCAATGATATCATGATATCACGACCACGATAATGATGTGATCATAGATGTGTCGTCATCAAGTATAAAATACCAACGGTTTCTTATGTTTTTTCTCATATTCACATCTCAAACAAACATCTCATCTCGTCTACAAAAACACACAAGCTTTCTCCAACAACAAAATTCCCATCAATCATGTCTGACAAGCCCACCACCAACCTTACTGGCACCGTCCCCAAGGCCATGGACGAGCAAGGAACCATTGGCAAGCATTTCACAGGTAAATAGAACCTCAGTCCCGTCCAATGTCCGTCCAATGTGACAATTACTGACTTGGGCTGTGTCACAGAGAAGGGAGCTATTGGAGGTACTGCGCAAAAGATTGGAGGCCCATTTGACAAGGATGGTGCTATTGGCAAGCAATTCACAGCTGATGGAGCTATTGGAGGAACAGTCCAGAACAACATGGGCGGAGAGAAGAAGGCTTAATTAATTACAGGTCCTTAATAAATAATCTATTATCTGAACTATGTTGACTGTGTGTTTAATTGTCTGAGTGATTGAGTTGAATTGAGGAGCGACCATAGAAAGCACCTAGGTATTATTGCTATAGCTGTACTGTAGCTGTAACTGTAGCTGTCTGTAGCGGTAGCTGTCTGTAGCTGTAGCTGTCAAAAATGTATTTCATCACTGTGACGTTGATGTGAGCGCCAAGAGCTGACAGCAGAATAATCTCCATTTTAATTGGCTCTCCCCCCAGTTACAGGACTAATTCTTCCGGCCCTCATATAAACGCGTTGGGTGGGAATGCTGTACAAACAGTGACGACTTTGTGATGCCAAATTGTAAATGCTGACGCACTTCAATATGTATTCCCCTTGCAAAGTTATGAGCTCTTGCCAATCACTCTGTTTTCATTCGTCAATCGTGCACATTGTACTGCTCATCGAAAGCTCCCCGGCAACGATGATTGGTATGATATAGAGAGCTCCAGCACGTGCAGCTCACCCTTTCAAAGCAACCACACTTCTACATCACAGCTCCTCAGCCTAGAATGCTGTTCACTGTAACCTCAGCTGCTTTAAGAGTCTCTCGAATCTCTCGTTGCTGCACAGTTCAGCTATCTTTCAGAGCTTACCAGTCCACCATGGCTACTTCAAAGTCACAGCAGTTCTTCCATACCTCGGGCGCGACCGACTCGGTTTGGGTTCACCAAGATCCCGTCTCAAACCGACCTACGTTCCAGAAGCTGAACAGAGATATCGAGACCGACGTGTGTGTTATCGGTGCAGGCATTGGAGGCATTTCGACCGCATTCGAACTCGTCAAGCGAGGTCGCGAAGTCGTCCTTCTTGAAGCTCGTCAGGTGTTATCAGGAGAGACTGGTCGCACCAGTGGACATTTGACCAACGACCTGGACGATGGTTATACCGAGATAGCAAAGAAGCATGGCGATGCAGGCGCTAAAGCTGCTGCAGAGAGTCACGCTTGGGGAAGAGACCGCATCGGCGAAATTTCAAAGATGCTTGGCATTGATTGTGAATACCGCAAACTGCCAGCCTACGAAGTCTCTCAGTACTCGACCAAGCAGAAGAAAGAGCACGAAGACGAAATGAATGAGTTGCGCAAAGAAGAGGAAGCGCAAAGAAAATTTGGGATCGATGCCAGGTTTGACGTGAGTACTTCTATTTCCAAAACTCCTCCTCAATAATATGGTAGAGCTTGAGCTAACATCTACTAGGAAACACTGGCTGTTCGTGGTTGGGACGGAGCTATTGACCAGCGAGGAGGACTCATTGTCAAGGATCAAGCTACCTTCCACCCAACAAAGTACCTTAACGGAGTCCTCAAGTGGCTTCAGTCGCAGCCTAACTTCCAATGCTTCGACCAAACACGAGTTATGTCGGTGGAGGAGAAGGGTATCGAGATCCTAGGCATTGGCAACAAATCTGTCATTGTGCAGACATCCGACGGCAACACAGTCAAGTGTAAAAATGCTGTTGAAGCCACTTGCGTTCCTCTGCAGAAGCTCAGCGTCATTGCTCAGATGGAGTACATGCGCACATACTGTATCGCAGCCAAAGTGCCAAAGGGCGCCATCGAAGATTGCCTTCTCTATGACCAGGCTGAGATGTACAAGTACGTCCGTCTGACGGCCTGCGATGACCAACACGACTACCTCGTTGTTGGAGGCTGCGACCACAAGGTTGGTCAAGAAGATACAACCACCGAGTTCCAGGAGTTGGAGACCTGGACTCGCGAGCGCTTCTCGCAGGTTGGTTCGGTTGATTACCGCTGGAGTGGCCAGGTTTTCGAGCCTGTGGACTTTATGCAGTTCATTGGTAAGAACCAGGGCAACGATCACATTTATATCATTACGGGTGACTCTGGTGATGGTTTGACACACGGTGCTTTGGCTGGCCGTTTGATCGCTGATGAGATCGACGATATCAAGAACCCGTGGGCCGAGGTCTACTCCCCGAAGCGCATTGCTTCCATGGTCAAGTCTTTGCCGAGCATGATATCGCACGATGTTCAGATCAATGCGCAGTACAAGAGACACTTGCAGTCTGATATTACTGACATTGAGGATCTTGGTCGCGGCATGGGAGGTGTTTTGAACAAGGTAAGCCTTTTCGCCTGATTACCCACCTCCTTAATAAGCATAAGCTAACCTTTACTTCTCAAGCCTGGATCTAAGCCCATCGCAGTGTACAAGGACGAGGAGGGCAATGTCAAGCAGTACAGCGCTTTGTGCCCTCATATGAAGGGAGTCGTGTGTTGGAACACCACAGAGAAGAGCTTTGACTGCCCTGTGCATGGAAGCCGATTCTCTCGTGAGGGTATTTGTGTGATGGGACCGTCTAAGGGCAACTTGTCTCCAGTGGATGATGCTGGAAAGGCTGATCAGGAGAACGTTGCCGGTAGCTAAAGCGTAGCATGTAAGCTCGGTGATATGTCGAAGAATTCAATTAAGCCTGAATAAATATTCAAGATTCCAGCAAGAAAGAGAGAAAACTGCCTGACTGTGTTTTTTTACAGGCTATTTAGGCTTTTGTACGCGGAAACAAGTTTGATATTTGGCTGAGCTTCGGAAACTAATTCATTGGATGGTTCGGACTCTCAAAATTTAGGTTCCTAAAGAGTTACATCCCGTATTCAAACTTGAAACATAGTGTATATACGCGGAACAATGATTGGAAGTTATGGTATACGCGTACAATTCCTTAGGTTCAGGCGGATAAGCCGACACGCGTCCATAAACCAATAAAATCCAATGATCAACGCCTCACGTCAGACAGGTGCAATTGCACCCGAAGAAGCCGGACTGAGGATGACGGAAATAAATCGACAGATTCAGGCTTAAGTATTAGCTAGCCTTTTGTGACACCCTTCCGAAGCGGGGTAAATCCGCTTATGACGCCAACACTCACTCGCTTGAGTGATGCGGTGACATACCCATTTATTCACCCGTTGTATCTCACCGGCACAACGTTCGATTATGACTGCTAAAGTCTGAGCATCATTGACATACATATCAACCAACGTCTGGCGCTGGCTAAAACCTTTTACTCTTTGTATCCTCTTCTCACCCTTTCTTCCTTTCTTACTGCTTCATCTTTTATCGATAGTCCCTATTTTTCATTCTTACTATGAGGTCTCTTCTGACTCTCACTTTGGCTACGGCCACTTCGGCTTTTGTCCTGCCACAGTCGCTTTATACTTTTAAGAATTTCAAGGACGACATTAAGCAATCTTTAGAGGATATTCCCAACCGGCTCCGCAAGTCTCTCGATGAGGCGACTGACCAGCTCTCCACCGAGATTTCTTCTGCTATCCACAACAAGCTTCAGGACGAAGAAACCTTCTACAAGGACTTGACCGACGACGATGGAGCGGATAATGAAGAGTTTGCTTCAATGTTTGGCCGAACAGGTGGCGACTTCACAGACCACACCACATATGAATTGATCGCCAAGAGCAACTACACCAAGAAGTTCTTCAAGCTCGTCAAGGAGCACGACAAGTTCGGCAAGTTGCTCAACAGCACTGATCAGAACTATACTCTCTTTGTCCCTACCGATGAAGCATTCGAGCATATCCCCCATGATGACAAGCACAAGCCCAGCGATGAGTTTGTCGAGGATGTTCTCAACTACCACCTCGGCATTGGCGAGTATCCCGCTTCGAGAATCCTTTTCACCCATACTGTTCCTACCACTCTCAAGGAGAAACTTCTCGGTGACAAGCCCCAGCGACTTCGAACAAGCGTAGGCCTTTCTGGCGTGAGGGTCAACTTGTATAGCAAGGTTATCGCTGTCAACTTTGTGAGTCTTCTTGTCAACCCTACGTAATAGATCTATGGCTAACAGTCTCCAGAAAACCAAGAACGGTATCATCCACGCTGTTAACAGAATCCTTGTTCCACCTCCATACATCGGCAAGGAGATCAGTCTATTCCCCGCTCAATTCTCTACTCTTCTCCTCGCCTACGACAAGACCGACTTCGTCAAGTACATCCACGATGTTCCCATGATCGGCAGCACCGTCTTCGCTCCCTCCAACGAAGCTTGGCAGCGTCTTGGCCCTCGCGCTAACGCCTTCCTCTTCAACACCGATACCGGCAAGAAGTATCTTCGCGCACTGCTCAAGTACCAGATCGTGCCAAACATTACACTGTACAGCGACCAGGTGTACTACAGTGACGAGAAGCAGACTTCTAAGAAGCTCTTTGGTCATGGGGGTGACTTCCATATCGAGCTACCTACGCTGCTTGAGAAGAGCGTTGGTGTCGACGTGCACACTTTCAAGAGCTGGACTACTATCGTTCTGAATGGCCATGTTGTCGTCGGATTTAACGACGCTGTTGGAAAGAACGGTGTTATCCACGTTCCCAGAACCATTCCCATTCCACCTCACAGAAGGGGCGAGCACCCCTCTGAGCTGGACGGCGAGATCAGTGTTGAGGAGCTTAAGGAGAGACTACAGGATTACGTAGAGGAGGATGACAATGAGTCTGACTGGCAGGATGGTGAGCTGTAAGACTGACCTTCTAGAAATGGCCCAGCAATTTGGATGATATTACTTTGCACTTAACTTATTGTAAAGATGTTTGTAAGATACGGACAAAACACTGGAAAGAACTGAACAGGTAGAAACACTGTCCTTATTGATAGGCATAGTTATAAAGATCTTGAACTTATTATAAAATACTTTGTAGTAATCTTGATCTCATGTGAATCGCTTGGTGATACGGCTAAGTAGTCTGTATGCTCAATGGATGCTAGATTGCAATCACCTGCGTTCAAGTGGAGTGAATAAGAGTATTCGTTAGGATAATGGGATTTCATTCAATGTTAAGGCCTTCTCATCTATTGCTGCCTGGAAGCGCATCTCCTTCTCCCCAGCACTACAGCTGCCCCGTCTGCCTGTTTTAAATCACCACACCCTAGCCAAGGTCCATCCTTTCCTCCTACACGGTCAGGTTACAAGGACTGTTTAATCTACCCTTGCACATTCTTGCATCATCTGTCTCCTCTCCTAACCTACCTTCAACTCAATCCTCCCATCATTCACTTCTGCACCCCCCCTTGTTCATCTTCATTCACTCTTCACCCATTTCAAGATGGTCCTGTCCAAGAGCAACGACGAGGTGATCCCTGGCCTGGAGGCTGATGCCTATGCGGCCTCTGTCAATCATCTCTCTACCATGGAAAAGTTCGGCCGAAAATGGTACGCTGCTGGTGTTGAGGCTGGCCTCACACAAGCAAAGGAGGACGCTGGCCTGCGTGCCGGACTCGCTCTGACCCCTCAGTCGGACGAGGCGCAGGATATCATCGAGGCGGTTGTTGCTCGCAATGATGAGCTCGAGAAGCAGGTCAAAGAGCTCCAGTCCCACATGTCTCTCGCGATTCATGCTCGTACGTTATACCACGATCTATATTGCTATGCTTTATGCTAATACGGGCTCTAGGGAATCGGCTTGATTCGGCCGCGGATGCCATTCGGCGGGTTCTGCAGGACAACCATTATGCACTCCCTGACAAGATCTTCGACCGGTTCAGCAAGGTTTCTGATAAGATCACAAGTTCCAGGAACGAATGCACCGCGAGGATCGATAAGGTTTCTCGTGAGTCCAACAAGCGACCCCGTGAGTCTCCGGCACATGAAGGCAGCTCCAAGCGCAAATGCATCAAAAACAAACCTTAAAGGAGAACTCAAAAGCACCCACCACCAAATTTGAGATTAATATGGGAAACACGGCGTTGAGCACTTGGTGACGGGCAGATGATAAGAGGCCACGGGTAAATGGGCGTTAGTTGGAACTGGACTTCTTCGGGGCCGATCATTCGAGGCGGCGTTTATGTGGTGCAGATCAAGATACCCTCAAAGGGACATAGTCAAATTTAACATTATGCCTAAGTACTGTCTTAACATAAGTAAGCTACTTACAGACAACATTGTGTCACCAATAAAGCCAGTCGCAGAATGAGCGTTTCGTTGCCTATATGCTCACTCCCCTCACCCTAACCTGTATTGCCCATTGCGCACAGGAAATAAGCATGATTCCAGCTCGCTCCGTGAAGTGCCTGTGTGCAAATTCCAGCTTCGTCAAAGGCTGCAAGTCAATGGGCTCTGTCACTGATTGCCAGCTGCCGCCAACAGTTGGCAGTGGAGCCTGATGCAGGATTGCAATAGCCCTTAGAAGCAAACGCTGGTTCTCACCTCGAAAGTGTTCTTCTTGTAGGAAATAGAGTGTACAAACCTTTTTACTTCTCAACATATTCAGCCTTCTGATCATTACTTAAAACAATTGAATAACAACATCAAAATGACTCGCATCATCATCAAGCGCAAGTCGCAATCTTCATCCCCTATTCCTTCGTCTCCCACAACCTCGGCCTCTTCTACATCTTCCCCCAAGAGTGCGAGCAAATCTCCCCGAGCTAAGCTGCGACTATACCTCAGTCCAAATAAATGCCCCGTGTGCAAGGCTACTATCGTGGACCGCAACAATGCACTGAAGCGTCATATCGGGAGACATGCCAAGCTCGCTGAGATTGAGGTAAATACTCCAACTCCGACTATCCGATAACATCTATTGACATGTTTCGAGGCTATAAATATTCCCCTCGAGCCTGACCGTAATGGCATGTCTGACGCCGAGATGGCTCACGCCCGAGACATGTGGCAGTCCGTTCCAGCCAAGCTTCGCGCGACCGGTGGTGTTTTCAAACATGGACCTCTTGCTGGAAAGGGAGAATTCAGCGGCATGCCTGAGGTCTTTATGACAAATGGCCGTCTCAAGAAAAAGTATCTGTGGTTGCGGAAGGATATTGAGGGCCGAGTTGGGCGAAGGCCTTTGAAGGATTTGAAGGATGGCAATTCTAGTGGTCTTTCTGCTGCAAAGGAGGGTTGAAGTACTTGGTGGGTTTTAAATATGGAAGGTTCTATCTCAGGCAAGTATTGAGGGACGAGATCATCATCGGATAGCCCAAGAAGCTGGAATACGGCTGCCGATTGACAAATGCCCGAACTATACTCTATAGCTCACTTTGTCACAAGATGGTACTATAGCGTGAAAGGGAAAACTGTATGTTAGAATAGCTGAGAGAATACGAACTGCAAGATAAATTAATTACGTTCTGTGATCTATAACCTTCCAGATGTTCCTCAACATAATTCTAGCAAATTCCTCAATTTTTCGCGGGAGGCTCGGGAAGACCGTATTTAAACGACAACAAATCCTCAAGATCCTGCTTTGAGAGATACTCCTCGAATGTGACCGTCTTCACAGGCTTCTTCAACTGCTCAGGTGTGATGACTCCTTCAATTCCATCAGTGTACTCATACTCATCCAAGTATGCAGCACCATCTAAAACCTCATACGGTAGGCCCGTCTTCTGATGCATCTCCTCCTCAGTCATGCTCTGCACGGTAGCTTTCTTTCCTGTTATCTTGCTCCAGATTTCGACACATTCAGCCATGGACAAGTAGCTGTCGTAAGCTAACAGCTTTGTTCTAACAGGCTCGTCTTCAACCAGGGCTCGAACAAATGGGCCAGTTGAGTTGGCAGTGTCGATGACGGGGAAGCGTAAGTTCTTGGAGGCCGGGAGTTCCAAAACATACTCACCGGTCTCGGCGTCCTTCTTGGGATATAGAAACGCGTTGCTAGCGTAGGCTCCAATATAGATGTATGATGTCTTGTTGGCGAGTTCAGGCATCTCGTTTTCGATGTACTTGACTGCCGCAGACTTTGTCTCCCAATGGTGGCAATGGGGATATTTCCCTTTGGAAACTTCCTTCATAGGACCCAAAGCAGAGTAGATGTATTTTTCCAGAGTGGTAGTCATTGAAGCAGCATACGCAGCGTTCTTGACATGCAAGTCTTCAGTGTCATAGCCTATTTGTTGACTTGTTGGCTGATCTTTTCCATCCGCGAGCGCACTTGTGTAGGGAGCCCAAAAGTCGGTATTGACAAAGATGGCGTGGGCTCCCTCAAAAGCCTTTACTAAAGACTCGGCATCATTCATATCAGCTTCCACGATCTCGGCTCCAAGACTTTTAAGAGCTTGGGCTTTGGGGGAAGTTGGTCGACGGGTGAGAGCGCGAACGTGCCAGTTTGGAAGGCTGAGGAAAGTCTTGGCGACGGAACCGCCTTGAGTGCCTGTGGCACCAACGACTGCAATGGTTTTGGTAGTCATTTTTGGTGTTTAGCGAATGCCAGGTATATAATGGTCGAGGGGAGAAGATGAACTGAATACTGAATTGTTGATCATTTTGTAAGAATGGTCTTGAAAGGCACCTACTTATAGTAAGTCTACTACCAGTGTTAAGCAACAAGAATTCCGGAGTTGGTGTAGCTAATATCCGTCAATCTAAACCTGGCGATAACTTGGACTATTGCTGAGTGGTGCTACAGCAGTAAGCCACTGTAGCTCAGCGGCGAAGCTGGTTTATGATTGGTTTAAAAAGCGTAAGCCAGTTTACCCCGCCGGATTTTGGACTTTATCACCAAAAAGGTTCGTAAGCAGCATCACGTCCGTGACAAAACATCTTCTTTGTTCATTCATGTCAGGCGCCTCCTATCTTGCCAATACAGCCATGTACAGTTCGGTGAAAGCTGCAGTAGTCTCTCGGGAGCAATGCTGCTGGGGTGATGTAGCGCATCCACAGCCACCTGCTAAGCGTCGCGTTCTGACCCCTGCAAGAAGGGAGCAAAATAAACTAGCGCAAAAGGCATACAGTGAGTTCATGAGTACCTGAGCCATAGCTCATTGTTCTTAACCATATTCTTCCTAGGAGAGCGCCAGAAACAAGAGAGACGACGGATAAAAGATGAGAGGAGTCGGGCTAGGCAAGATAAGCGGCCTAGGCCACTCTTGAAGCGTCATGACATTGGTTCAAATAAACAACCAGACCATCGAGGCTCAAATGATGACCTATCATCATCATCGCCATCATTATCCGAAGAACAATCTCACGACGGAGCCCAGCTTGTCAAATCTCCTGCATCCTCATCGCCCAATGACGCGGACTCGAATACTTCATCTAATTTCCCAAATGTCTATCTCAACATGCTCCAGTTCTTCCCAACAGTATTCTTCGGATCCTGCCTCGCCAACGCAATGGCTCTAGGCTTCGACCTCTCTGTTGTCGCAAACTGCCACGCCGAGAATCTCTCTCCATTTTACCAACCCGAGATCTCCGCTACTTTCGACTTCACCGCTCTTACCCAGAAGTGCTCAACGTTTCTCTCCTCCTTTGCCAATACCAACGTGCCTGTCCATTTACGACCTACAATGGCCCAGATCCTCATCCCTCATCATATAAGCCTTGATTTGATCCCTCTTCCATACTTCCGCGAGCGATGTATTATGCTATCCGCAGCCTTTCCGCAGACCTTGAACTGCTGGGAACTTAAACTTGATGTCTATGCAAGAGATGGCTTGACAACGTGGAGATTAGGGTCTGGGAGGGAAGAAAAGTCGAGCGATAGCTACCCGCCTTGGGAACCGAAGAGTTGGGAGGCTGCGCCCTGGTTCTTGAACAAGTGGTGTCTCGTTATGGGAAAAGAGTACGAGAAACTTCAGCAGCAGAGTATTGGGTGGCAAGTAGTGAGGGACATGATATGTTCTCACGATTCGCCCAACAGAGTAGTTGAATGACTTCTGACTCACGGTCACGAAATACACTGGTACCACAACTCTCGCGCCGAATCTTCTGCATGGGATACGCCGGGCCACACAATTCTACTCAACGCCTCTCTGGCCTCCTCCCATTCCGTGACGCCAGTTACGATACTCCACTCCATGACCAACATCTTGTAGGCTGACTTCATCTCGTTCAATATTGCATCAGCTGCAGAAAAAAACTGTTTGTCTAGACTCATCGCTGCAATAAAAGCCTTCCAGAACCAGAGATCTGTCAAAAGGAAAGAACTGCGTCGACTTCGCTCCAGATCTTGCCTAAGGATGAGCAAGATGCGTCGGTGTAACTGTGGCTCAATTGGATCACCCGCGTTCCAGAGTTTGAGAATAGTCTGGAGGTAGAGGCCCACCGCTGCCGATATGCCACACCATGATGAGGCCATCGAAGAACGAGGCAAGGATTTCCTGCCTTTAGTGGATATCGACTCAATATGCGACCCAACAACGAAACGCAAGAGTCGTGTCGCAGCACCCTCTTGCCATATCATTTGCTGATCATCGAAACCCATTTCCTGAGTTCTGAAAGCAGCTGTGGAAGTCAATGTAGCCAGACAGCCCACTATGTCGCCAATGTCGATATCAACAAAGGTCGCATTTGAAGGAAGTTCGGCGAAGAAGAAAGGGATCATCTTCAAGGCTTTGAGTCTAATGTCGAGTCCTTGGACCTCATGCTTGTGCCAGTCGTGCATGAGCTTTTCGACGAGTTCAGGAGATGGCTTTTCGCCGTCCTTTGTGACGCTGCCTTGGACAAGAACGTCTTCTACTCGGCTCTTGAATCCGTGTATGAAGTTGTATGAACTGGGTCTCTGTTAGTCGGGAATGCATTTGGGATAAGATAGGCGTACAATAGGACATATCGGTTCGCCAACTCCTCGTCTAGATCATATTCTGTCGGTGGTGTAATTTCCGGCGGTCTGTGAAGGTCCATAAACTTCATCAGACCATTCAGATGTGTCTCCGCAGCGATGATGTTTCCAAGCGCACACTAAAGAAGTCAACTCCAATTCACTCTCTCAACAAGCGTCAATGCGAGATTGTTACCTCTGTGAAACACAGTGTCGCGATATTTCTTACACAAACTGCATACTGGGTACCCGAACCCTGAAGGAATTTGTTAATGTGATTCATAGCTTGGATTTTGTGAAACAGGAAAGTCGATTCAAATGACTGGAGCTGGCCTGAATTCCAGGCATAATGAAGCCCAGCAATGAGTATGGTGTTGCGAAGTGCGTCACCGCTGTGCACAACAGATGACAACCTAAAAGTTTAGTAATTCAGCGGTACCTAGGATCTATGAATCGGTTATCTTACAAGCTCTGTCGCTTTTCCTTGGGTGTAATGTCAAACGGGTCTTCTAGCTGATAAACTCAAGGGAATGGTCAATACCCTAGCTCGTAATGACTCGAACGCGCTTACAGTAATGGAACAGCTCGTCGGATCTGAAGGCCATGCTTATTGGTCGAGTTGCGCTGGTGGTACAGGGTCCGATAGCTTTAGGTATAGTTACTACTTCTGACCAAGGCTGCTGTTCGCCTGGGAGGCATTTCTTTCTGCGCTCTCGGAGAGGGAGGACGGCAAGCGGATATTCGCATGATCGCTGGATCGTTATGCAGTTTCTACTACAAAGAAACTCAGCTAATCTGATACAGAATCGAATAATTACATCTATGCGAGCGTATCACTGACCAGATTGGACGTAGCTCATCGCATTTCTGGTGGCGCTGTCTGCATGTCAGACATCCCGTTCGGCTGCGGGTGTGGGTTTTCCCCTTCTGTCTTGGTTTCGCAGGGACTAGTTCAGTCATGGCAACCATGTTAGAAGTGATAGAGAAAGGTGGCGTCGCAGTACTTGGCAATGAGCGAGATAAATTGTAATGGCGGTCTTTTTTGCGTTGTGGAGTGATGGATGTCCTTGGAATTGGTTATCACTTCATGCTGTCAGCGCTAGACCATTTTGGGACGGTTACGCGTATAATCAGAACCAGTCTTTGGTCAACCAACCTACATAGATACTTACAGCTTTCGCTTTGTTTCGACTATTAAGTTCACGAACTCGTAGTGAAGGGGTCGGTGATGCCATGTTATTAAACTACAGTGAATTGCGCAAGAACTTTTGTCCCTGTTGCAAATGGGTACAACTGGGAAGACAGAACAGGGAAGACCGCGACTCACACACCTTTCTTACATCCTGATAGATGCAGGGAGAATCAATAAATGAGAAAATCACTTTCACGTAGCTCAAGCTCAAAGACAGGTGGAACAACAAGAGATAGACTAGGCACGCGATATCGCCATCTGCTTCTGGCTATAAAATGAGGTGCTTAAAATGGAAGCCGAGGAACGAATTACTCTCTTACACACAACTGAACATATATCGAAGAGCTCAATACTGGTCACCGCAGCTTATACTAATTGTCTAGAATGCCGCTGCGTACCGATACCCCTACGAACATGTCTGAACTTGACAATCCAACGCCCCCTTCTACTCCTATCCTGCAGCCCCAAGAGCCTAACGACGATGGTGGCACACAGTTCGCCAACGGTCGATGCTGGTGCTATTGTGGCTGCAGAGCAATTATCCAACAGAGGTACTATGGACGATGCAATCGTTGTATAGAACTCCATCCAATGCCCATCATACCTAATCCCAGTCATGACAACACCACGCCTAACCCTAACGACTTTGCCATGCCCAACATCGAAACCACTCCTGTCTTTCTTCCTTCACCTCAAGGGCTGCCTATAATCCCCGGTCAGGGACAGAAACAGCTAGCTAATTCAGCTTGTAGCTGCGGCTGTGGCTGCAAAAACGTCGTTTTGCGACCTGGGCTTCAGCGATGCGAATATTGCTTTATGCAACATGCGGGGCAGTAGTTGCCATTGGTTTGGGAAGGGATTGCGATAGATAGGTTAGAATAGTAATGCACGAGACATTTCGGTGACCTGTGCTTCAATTCCATTATCCGACGGGATCGAAAAGTAAATTCGTCCAGATCAGCTCTTGTATGAGCGTCGCTGATCTAATGCCATCACTTTTATGACCAAACCGAATGCCAAGACAGCCTAGACTAATAGATCAGTCCATAAACGTTTTAAGGGTCCCTGCATAGGTACCTACATATTCACTGCTCCCAGCCATTAACGCTTACATAATACCCAGTGGTATGGGGCTCCCTTGGCAGCACCCGCTCTTCGGAGGTCGTAAATATGCCTGTTCCTACAGATCTTCCTTTTCAAAGACACCACCGGCCTGAAGCCGCAACAATCAACAACCACCAACCACCAATCTTAACGGAAGCAATTATATCAGCTTCTAGACTAATTTCTGTCTAAATGGAGCGCCGATCGAAAACTCGTGCATCGCTTGCCTGTCTACCTTGTCGAAACCAGCATTTAAAATGCGATGGAACACGTCCCGTTTGTTCCCGGTGCCAAAGCCTCTCTAGAACCTGCGCATTTCCGGAATCGCGTCGAAGCGGCAGCTATAAAGCAACGTCAAGAAGATCGCGAGCTCAAGAATTCCAACCCCATAACTTGACGCCCACTGATAGCCTTACAACGCCCACTGAGGGATTTCAGCAGATGCCATCCGGCTCGATTCAAGGAAGCACTGACTTTGGAGTCGCTGAAACCCATCTCCATTTTGAAACCGAGCTTCTTGATTTATATTACGAAAATTTTCACCCTAGTCACCCATTTGTTCTGCCGAGGACAGCTCTTGATGCGAGGCGTGCCGCTGGATGCCCCAGCATTCAGCTTGTCGTGGCCGCTGTTCAGAATATTGGCTCTTTTTACACGAGCAACCCTGTAACTGGAATCGAAAATTCCCTCTTGGAGCAGAACGATGTGATAGATGGCTTCGCCGTGCAAACAACTCTCCTGATGGCATTGGCAAAGAGCATGTGCGCCGAGCAGGACCTTGCCGATGAACTACTGTCAAAGGCAATGCACCAAGCAAGCCTTATTGGCATGGACACCAAAGTATTCGCCGACATCGTTTCTGAAAGTGATCCGGTACTCGCAGAAAGTTGGAGGCGCACAATGTGGATGTTGTATGTGACCGACGCAAACTTTGCCGTTATTCGACAGGACTATGCCCTGAGGCTCGAGGAACAGGGTTTTGACGTGGATCTACCATGCGAAGATAAAGAGTACAATGAAATGGTAATCGCCCAGATTTATTCCGGGACAAATATCGTCATTGCTAAACCGAACTACCAGGCTTATTCCACCGACACGAACGACATTCGCAGAGTACCATAGCCGGGAGTACGACATCCAAGAAAAGTCGTTTTCTTCATTTGCATATTTCATCGACGCCAGTGTAGTATTTACTACCACATTGCGCGCATCATTCAAGTTCAAAGACGTATCTGAAGCATTGATACTCTGTGATGATCTTGAGGCTAAAATCGCCGGCTGGTTTGCTATGTTACCACCAAGTAAGCGAGAGCTTGATGTTCGGCCTGCCTTCCTGGATCAACTCATTTTCCAATCACATATGATGATGTACACGTAAGAAATCGCACATGTGTTGCAGCTAGTTGTTGATTCAAACTGACAAAAAAAATTTTCGGCCGAGTTTTCGTCACTCTGTNAAAAAAAAAAAAAAAAAAAAAAAAACGTAGATGCCTTGCTTACATACACAGACCTTTTACCACCCTTCGATATGACCCTGTCGAAGGAATCTCTACGTGTGGATCGCCTCCCCCTCCGCTCCTCTTGACACTCAGCGGTGGAGGCGGGCTCAATCGTCAGTCGCATCTGCAGAAGCTCTTACAAGCCATCCGCAAGCAGAACCAATGTCTTATCATCTTGCCCCTCGGCTCTGCCCAATTATCGCCTTTCATCATTTGCATGATTGCCTGCTGCACCATTGCTCACCTAATTGCCTGCAAGTCGGCACTGCCGAAGGACGAAGCCGAAGTAGCCCGATCCCGGATCCGCGTTTGCCTTGGCACACTCAGGCATTATGAGGATATATGGCCTCGTGCCAAGAAAATATTATTGGAGCTCAAGAGAATTGCTAATTGCATTTTTCAGACTGAGATAGCAACCTTGCATTATCAGCCCACTTGTACTGGAATCTTTGCCGATCCACAAGAGGCCACGCTTGCGGATTTGTTTGAAGAAGAGTGGCTTAATGGCCTAGGGAACTTAACATAGAGGACGAAAGCGGATAACGTGTTGTATTACATAAAGTGAAGCGAGGCTGTAAAGAGTCAATGGTAGACAACATTAGATTACATCTACAAGGCCGATAAGTAAATAAGTCAAAGACATTAATAAGTAAATCAATGCTAGAATACTCTCGATGATAGGAGTCTTCCTTATGTCTTAGCTAATATCAATCATGATGATAAACCAACGGCTTGGACAATAGTTCGCTCTTTTTCCGCGAACCTCCCCTCCCTATAAGTCTTAGGTCGCTCCGGGATAAGGATCCCCCTACTTAAATCCCGAATTGCCTAAGGGTGGGGGCGAAGGCCCCTTGGTCGTCCCGAATACCCGTACTCATCGGACTGTATGAAAGAAAGCGGTTGAAAAATTCGAACAAGACTGGTAACTGTAGGGCCTGAAAGTATTAAGCAAAATATATAAGGCGGCCTTACGTCCCACCCGGCTTCTGGGGATGCAACACTCCAAATCCACACTCTTCAGAGTCATCACCAAGACCTCGTTAACATGACTGCGCATCATTTCCGGACCACGGCCCTTGGTACGATTGTCAGGGTAGCAACAAGGAATCGAGTCCTAGCAATGAGAAGCTATAAAGATGAGTATCCAAAAGAAGCAATCAACACATCCTCGCACTCCAATCTAGAAGATGATTGTGTACTTGTTGGATGGTGAGTGAGAAGAGTAATGCTATTAAGCTTCGTTTTTTCTCACGGCAAACGCAGGAAGTCAGATGACGACACGGAGAACCCCCAAAATTGGTCAACAGCAAGGAAGACAGCGGTGGTGGCCCTGATCTGGTAAGTCGTATCTCGCTGATTCGATCCCGATCAATATGCGAACCCTTTGCTAAAGCTAAACCTCTTTTTGAAAGCTTGTACACTTTTACCATCTATTGCGGGTCGTCGATTTACGTTCCAAGTGTCGGGTAAGTTGAAGGTTTGTTAGTCATGAGAATGATACACTAAATTAGCACATAGACAGGTAATGGAAGAGTTCAATGTCACAGAAACAGTCGCGTCGCTGGGTCTCGCACTTTATGTTCTCGGATGTGTGTCTTCGCAATTAAAGTCACGACTTTGACACAAGCTGACAAGAATCTACAGATGGTTTGGGACCGCTTCTTTTCTCCCCACTTAGCGAAATCCCCTATATCGGACGTAACCCGATCTACATTGTTACATTCGTCATCTTCAATCTCCTCTGCGTCGGAGCAGCATTGACAGAGAGCTTCGTGGGATTTCTCATCATTCGTTTCCTGCAAGGATTCTTTGGAAGCCCATGCCTCGCCACTGGCGCGGCGAGCCTTACGGACATGGTAATACCAGGTTTCTCTAGCTTTACCATATTGTCTAGTCACTAACTGTCTGTCTGCCTAACAGTTTTCCGTCATCTACATTCCATACAGTCTAGCGGCATGGTCAGGCGCTATGTACTGTGGCCCGGCACTTGGCCCATTGTTTTCTGGCTTCTCAGTTGTCGTCAAAGGGTAAGCCTCCCCTGCTCTACGCTAATGTCACTTTTTTTAATCAGTAATAGATGGCGGTGGTCCATGTGGGAACTGTTATGGCTGTCAAGCTTTGTTTTAGTCCTCCTAGTCACCTTCTTGCCCGAGACGTCTACACCGACGTTGCTGTATCACAGGGCCAAACTACTGCGAGAAGAAACTGGGTCGGACAAATACATAGACGAGAGATCCATCACTTTGAGGAGGGTGACCTCCAGAGACGCTATAAAAGCGGCGTTGATTAAGCCGTTCGAGATCTCTCTCAAAGATCCTTCAATCGCATTTGTCAACATTTACGTAAGTTGCTTTCATCATATTGCGTGTCTTCCCTTCAAAAGACCTCCATTTCTAATTCGTCTCTGTAGACATCCTTCACTTATGGAATATACTATTCCTTCTTCGAGGTTTTTCCACTTGTTTATCCCAAGATATATGGGATGAATCTTGGAGAAATGAGTGCTGTCTTTGTGTGCGTTCTAGTCGCGTGTATTATAGGTATCGTGTGGTACCTATCTTGGTATCGTGTATTCATTGAAAAGCGATTCAAAGCACTGGGGTCCTACGATGTCCCCGAGACTTTCTTGCGTCCTGGACTACTTGGTGTCTTTGGTGCGCCAGTTGGCATGTTCTTATTTGGCTGGGGCGCAAGAGAGTCAGTCCCCTGGGAAGTGCCAACGCTCGGTATTGTTATTTACTGCGGCTTCTCATTTGTCGTAGGCTCTGGGATCTTCATCTACCTACCATTGGGATACCCTCATTACGCGGCTAGTCTTTTTGCCGCTAACGATGCGTTAAGGAGTTCGTTTGCAGCAGCAGCCATTCTGTTCGGTAGGCCTCTTTACCTGAACCTAGGCATTGGAAAAGGCTGCAGTCTATTGGGCGGTTTGAGCATAGTTGGTATTATTGGATTCTGGTACCTATTCCGCTATGGACACGAATTACGGAAGCGAAGCAGGTTCACAATCCAACAATAGATGCTGACGAAAAGGATTCTGGCAGGGGACAGATCGCATTACCTAATAGAACAGCCAATTAATACGATCAGCGGTTTCTGTTTAGGTCCCATACTGTACCTCTCTAAACACAAGTAGGAGCCTACTGCTGCATCCCTTTATCTCCACTCTAGTATTTAAATAGCAGATTAAATAAAAGTCTAGACTTGCAAATATTGCCATCAACTTTGTGATCTGAGTTGTCGGAGCCTCAAATGAGATACATGCAGGGGCGTCTCACTCCAATGAAACGCGATGCGGACGCCAGGAGCCAAGGATATTCTCGTGCGTCGCCCAGATCTTCTCCGGTACTTTCCTCTCCAGCGCTGAACCCAATAGATCTTCGAGATCCTCGTCATCGTCGCAATACCCCTTGTCGCGGCCCGTCTTCACCTTCGACTCCGGATACGAAAGTGAAGCCCCCTTCTCAGTGATAAGTCCATGCTTGCTGCATGTATATCTGGCATTATCGCTGCTGCATTTGCTCCCGCGTTGGGCAATCCTCGATGCCTTCAATCCAAAAGTGCACTCCATCCTACAAGGATATAGCGGTGGCACGACAAACCTTCGATTGATTCTCCAGGCAAGACCTACTAACCTCGTGTTGTTATTTTCGCAGTTGACCATTGAGCTATTCAGTTGCTCTTCGTGTCCAATTTCCCGTTTTACACAACCCTTTATCTCGGCAAGGCTGCTCTGTTATCAGCATATCTGCAGGTTTCTCTCGAGCTTATGGTCAATAGACGTATCTTTCTGTGGGCGACTATATGGTTTACGGCTGTGAGCTATCTTATTACCATCCTACTCCACTTTTGTATTTGTGTCCCTCTGGAACGGCACTGGATGTTGTATTTTATTGCAAGATCAAACCATATGCTGCATTTTGGTATCACTAGGATACGGGAGTTAATGTGGTCATAGGGACTTACGGACTGGAAGAACATGCCGCCCCTGGACTTATGCTGTCACTTTCAATGTGAGCTAAGGACTATCTTTCCTCGGCGATATGCTAGGTATTCAGAATTGGCCCTCTTGAAGATTTCAGAACTAACTTTGACAAAGTCTTTCTTCTTCCTTGGCTTATCGTGTCAGCCTTGCAAGTCAAGAGAGCATTCAGGCTCCGCATCTACTTGGCCTTCTTACTTGGTAGTGCCAACATGGCAGTGAGCCTTGTTCGCTTCGTCATGATCTTCAAAGCAGCTGCCGACTCTACAATCTCGTTGAGTACAGTTAGTATGTCGTCCAGATTGTTTCAAATAAAGTGCAGACTAACCCTTTTCCCAGTCCTCTGGAGTGCGTTGGACGTCAACATGAGGCTTGTGATCGCATGTCTGCCGTCGCCGAGACCATACTTCGGATCACGAAACAAAACCGAAGAGCCAAGTTTCGAGAGTAAGAATGGAAACAAGGCTCGAAAACCATCGATTTTCGCTTTAGAATCATTTCGGCATAACTATAAGCAGTACTATGAAGAAGGATCACCATCGAGTTTGGATGGACAGCAAATGAGGCAACTGTCTGGCTGGGAGGGGCTTGATAGAACATCAGATAATGGAAAGGATAAATGCACCAATGCGAGTGATATTGAGCTAGTAGATATGAGACTCCTGCCAGTTGCAAAGACGTCTGACATAAAACGTTAACACCATTACAAAAGGCAGAAGCTCTAAGATAATACAAAAGCAAGTTTTAAGTAATTACTTGGGCCCACTGTGTCGACCTGTTAACATTCAGGGAACAGACCATACAACTCTTCGTATAGTCAATATTGGGTGAAGTAGTCCCGTATGCTTCCTTCAAGTCGCCAGCGACAACGATGCACCCCTTCAGGAAGGCAGTATTTACGACCATACCTCCACTGTGTTCTTAACAGCGAGATATGTCGTCTTCTCATAGGGTTTAGGACGGGAAGATTATGATTATCGTCAACACTGTGGATTGCGAGGCCTTTTACTGCGCCCCAAGAAATTTACAGGTTTACTATAAACGGCATACTACTCGGATGACAATACTACGTACTCTTCGCATTTTAGGTGATAAACAAATTATTGCCGAGTTGCTGTTCACAATATGAACAGTTGAAGATTGCACATGGCCGTCTTTCCCTGGTCAAGCAATGTCGGCACCTCCCGAGCCTCCCCGGAGTATCGACTCTCCACCCCCGCATTCCTTCGGAACGCTCCCGCGAATCAAAGGCATGTGACATCCTTTGGGTTCGGCACCGAGAGGCTAGCAGCGGGTATGTACAAGTACAGTGACTATGTATACACGTACCTACTTACACAATGACCTGTCCGTGACATAAGAAGGGCGTGGCTCTGCTCAAGAATATGTAGTTCTCCAGACCTCTCTTGTTTTTCCATTGGGACCTACCGCATACAGCAGATCAGACATCGCGACAGACCGAGATGTCAGACTCCAATTATACCCTCTACTCGTACTTCAGGTCATCATGCGCAGCTCGACTCCGAATTGCGATGAATGCCAAGGGTATCCCATACGATCTAACACCTGTCAATCTACTCAAGAATGAGCACCTCTCGGACACACACAAGTCTCTCAATCCATCAGGTTCCGTTCCTGTGCTTATTCCGCCTACGTCAGACTCCAAGCCTCTTCGCATCAGCCAATCTGTAGCGGGACTAGAGTATCTCGAGGAAAAGCATCCTGAACATCCTCTCCTTCCTCCTTCTTCAGACCCAGAAGGGCGGGCAATCGTGCGAACTCTCGTGAACATCATCTGCGCGGATGTTCAACCTGTCACAAATCTTCGCATCATGCGACGTGTAAGAGAGCTGGGAGGCAATGCAGAAGAGTGGAATTGCCAGCTCATGACGGATGGGTTGAGGGCTTACGAGGAGGTTGTGAAGAATACAGCTGGGAAATGCTCTTTTGGTGATGAGCTTACCATGGCTGATGCTTGTCTCATGCCTGCTTGGTGGAACGCGGAGAGATTTGGTGTTGATCTCTCAGCTTTTCCTACAGTGAAGAAGATTGCGGAGAATTTGAAAGATCATCCTGCTGTTGTTAAGGCGCATTGGCAGAACCAGCCTGATACACCAGATAATCTCAAAGCCTAGCTATAATTCACCGAAATAACCGGTCTATTTAGCTTTAATACAACTTCTCTTGTCCATCCTCACACTCCGATCTTACTTAAACAAAGGAAGGGGTTCCAGAATAGTTCCAGAAACCTCACCAAAGCCAACTTTGGAATCACCGTTCCCCCATGATCCTCTAAGCACCAAAGTGTCACCGTTCTGAACAAACTTGCGCTCCTCGCCATTGTTGAGCTGGATGGCTACCTTTCCACCCTTGGTCTGTTCCAGCATACTTCCTTCTGTACCAGCCTCAGGGCCAGAGATAGTACCTGAGCCAAGAAGATCTCCAGGGCGCAGGTTGCAGCCGGTAATGGTGTGGTGGGCAATCATCTGAGGCCATGACCAGAGGAGGTTGCGAGAGCTGGTCTTGCTGAGCGTACTTGTGTTTCCAGCTGCGGCTATAGGGCGTCAGCTAGTTTATCTTGCTATGGAAGGTCTGGTACTTACTAGTAATTTCCACTTCAAGATCGATGTCCAAAACATTCTTCTCCTTGTTCTCCTTCAGGTACGGCAGGATCTCATTGTCGTTCTTGATACCGGCTGCTTTCGCACCATCGAGAGCATCAGCGAGAACAACCCAGGCACTGATACTCGTACCCAGGTTCTTGGAAGTAAAGGGTCCAAGAGGCACATACTCCCAGGCTTGAACATCACGCGCACTCCAGTCGTTCATCAGAACATAGCCAAAAATATAGTCATCTGCCTCGTTCACAGGGATGGGGTTGCCCATGGCATTCTCACGGCAGATGAACATGCCCATCTCAAGCTCAATATCCAGTCTCTCTGAAGGCGCAAGGTCAGGTACCTTGTTTCCCGGGCGTAGGATCTGACCCCACGGGCGACGGATCGGCGTTCCAGAGATGACAACACTGCTCGCCCTTCCGTGGTAAGCAACGGGAAGATGTGTGTAGTTGGGTTGCAGAGCGTTGTCAGGACCACGGAAAAGACAGCCTACGTTGTAAGCGTGATGCTTACCAACATAAAAGTCGGTGTAATCTCCGATAGCCAGGGGAAGGTGGTTCTTGACATCTGAGCGCTTGAGAAGAGCTACTTCTTGGAGTTTTTGGTTATCCTTGAGGATTTCGGGGTGTTTTGTGTCTTTGGCGAAAACATCCTGGAGATAGCTTCTCACAGCGCGATGAACAGGGCGCCCAAGAGCTGCAAACGCATTCAGAGAGGATTGGGAAAAGACGTCTACATGCTTCTGAGCCTCTGAGCTCTTGGAGAAGCCATCTCCGTTTGCGAATGCTTGGAGATCTAGAACGTGTTCACCAATAGCGACAGCAGGTCTTGGAGTCGAGTCGGATGATGTGGAGATGATGCCAAAGGGGATGTTGGCGATGGAGAAGTGAGACTCTGAGGGGATAGCAAGCCACGACATTTTGACCGATTGAAGAAAACACAACAAGTGAAAAGTATGATGATGAGTATAGCGATGTCAATTGTTTTGTCTTGTATACTGTTTACGGAGCCGCCGCAAGCCGATTGCGCGGAGACTAAGGCCGAGATGCGGGGGGATGACGCGGGGCACGGCAGCGGAAAGGCTCCGCTACGCATCGGCCGAGAGATTCCGCCTTGTAAGACAGACATGAGCAACGAAGCGGCTATTCCGGCTGAAGATCAGTAATTTTGTTATGCCACTGTTGGCCGGTACTCAATGCACGGGCCGACTTCCTAGGAAGCCAGTGTTGGTGCATCGACCTTATTATAAAGTTTCAGCCCTGTCTTACATTTTAACTCTCCAGTGTGTCGACTCCGTACATCCTCCTTCCAGTATGTTCCACAATTTCACTCATTTTTGTCACCTACCTTACTGACTTGCGTCTTATTCCCTGCTTCCTTTGCTATGTGACTAATATAAAACCGTAAAACACCAACCAGGATGGCTCCAGCGAACATGGTCACACCAGCAAACAGCTTGAGATACGTATAATCACCACTGTTGGCCTCCACAAGTGCGCCAGCAATAGGACTACCTGTCAGCACGCTAACAGAAATACAAAAATAGAGTATGCCAGTGCGGTGTCCTATTTCCGATGGGGGCGACACTTCTACGACTAAAGCTGGAGCCAAAGAAATGTAACAACCGGAGAAAAAGCCGAAGAATGCTGAAAAATAGAGTGATGTTGCATTCGACTTCCCAGGGAACCATACAGCCAGTGTTAAGATAGCCGACATGATTGTGCAGACCATCATCATGTTAAAACGTCCGAATTTGTCGGCTAGGAAGCCGGGGAGAATCCGACCAAACACACTGACGGCGTTTAGAATGACGATCGAATAAATGGATAGTTCCCAGGACATGCCCAAGGCTTGTGCCTCGAGTGGAATGAAGTTGAAAGGAAGGAATAGCCCAAAGCCAAATACAGTCATTGCAAGATATAGAAGTGCAAATGTCGGCTCTTTCAGGGGCGCTATGTAGGCTCGCGCATTGAATGATGTGGGAACATGAGCTCTGTTGGATCGGATTGTTGACATCGCCATTATAGACCCAGCAAGGATGATGAATGCCACTGCACGCATCGTCCATCCAAATCCCACTCGAGGCATAAGTCGATTGACCATGATCGGAAAGACCACTCCACCAATCGATGAGCCAGAAATGGCAATGCCGTACGCTGTCGCTCTGCGGGCTTTCCACCAAGTGGACAGCGAGCCCACAGTCCCGTACATAACGGCATTGGCACCCAGAGCGCTGCAAATAGCTTGTGACAGGAAAACATCATAATACTCTGTCGAAATGGAAGTCATCATAAGTCCAAAGACCTACGCGACACCGCCAAAGATAAGAAGCCACCTCGGTCCATAGTTGTGAAAGATTTTGCCGAGAAAGATGTCAGCGCTGTATATTGAGCACTGCTGAACGGAGGCTATCCATGCGATCTCAGATGACGAATAGTCTCGAAGGAGGTTTTGTTCGTAGTATGACTGGAAGACACCCAAAGAGTTGACCCATCCAAAAGTGATGAACATCCGCCACCAGGCACCCAAGGTTGAGATCCAGGCACGGTGACCTCCGTCAATGGGCTACCCAGAGGCTTCTTTCTTTTGTGGAATGCGAAATTGATGGGAGATTGAACGGAAGTTAAGAGAGAGTGAGATTTGCTTGATGACATAACTAGTTGGCTACTCTACGGCATCTTTTATAGCTGGGAATAAGGAGCATCGTGAACCCGCCGTAATCTAGTTGCGCAAAATCCAAAACTCCTTCATCAGACATCTTGTATCGCTGATTGGACATCAATCAGTAAGCCAGATTCATCAACACACTAAGTGGACATAATGCTGAATAGTGGATAAAGAGAGTAAAAACGTCCGCCCGTGGAAGACCGAATTGTAGTGCCACGGGGCTCCGTGGAGAAAGGTCTAAATTGACATACAAGAAACGAAATTCAAAGAAAAGCCTGACGGGTATAACACGATCAGCATCACGTGATCTTATAGGCAAACATATTCCTTCTGACAACTTCTTTGTTGCTTTAAAATCCCTTTGTTGGCAGTAATATAGATAAGTAAGCAGCCAAGTTGACTTACTTGCTGGCTTGGTATTAAATCTCCTAGATTCTTCATACAGTCATAACAAGATAAAATACTCTCTCTAGCCTATAGATCTTAAATAGGTTACTGTTCTATAAGGGATTGTCTAAATTACAGAATATGGTAGACTTTTTAATAATTAGATGAAGCAACGAAATTGATGTACGAGGGGTTTGATGACTCTTTATACAGAGTACACAAGTGTCAATCCACGGTGCTTGTGGTAAGAGCCTCATCATTTGAAAGCGAGCCAGTTCGCATGTTATATGTGCTGCGGTCGCCTTGTTCTGCCCTACCTCGCTTAACAAAGAAAAACATGATCAGTCAAAAGCAAACTGCGCTAACAATTCTGAAGCAAGCCATGGGCTCATATAACAGTCCGGTGTGACCACAACCCTGGCAGGGTGTTGGTGGCGTCTTTCTCAATTTCACGACCTACGGCCTACAGATTAAATCCGATACCCCGGTTCAAGGTAGGTACATATACACAACGAGCTACTTTCTTAAATATGTATGTGCACACTTCACTTGGACTCTACCTACTTTCTAAATAACCTGATTAAGCAAGGATCAAAAAGTATTAAGAGCTTTTTGTCCGCTCACTTTCTTTGTTGGTTGTGGCTTATTAGACAGGTGGGGTAAATAGATAGAGCAAACATATTGTAGAAATCTATTTATAGCTATGAATGATAGCAACCAACAGTTCAACAAAGACATAACCTTGGAGGGCTTTTTGCTTAGCCTACCTATTAACTGGAATAGAGTTATCGGTTGTGAGGAACATGAATATCTGTACAATCTCTTTCGTTGAACATCTTATTGGCTATCCCACATTCAGATATGTTTACCTCTTACTCTAGTATATGTGATTCATAGGTAGAGCAGGGACCATATCGAGCAGATTTCTTTGTCAGTGATGATTAACAAAGAAAGGTTACGTATACGAAGCAACAGACTTCTCAAAGAGCCGAGCAATTCCTCATCGTTCTGATGATTGGACAAAATTCTATGTTTATCTATTAGGCCATCGGCCTCTTTGTTATGATGGCCAGAAATTGTATGCAGGGGGGATAAAGCAAACTGCATTGCATGACATTGCATTATTGGCTATTGTTCCCCCTACCGCCGATCAAGTAACAGCGGGAATAACTGGCTGTAACCCGATTGGCATGTGTTTTCTGTTGGTTATGTTTTCATGAAATGGAGGGCTCAAAAGGTAGGTGTGAATGAATGAAAGTGTAAAAAGGGTGTGAATGGAAAGATACCGGAACGGACTGTTGTCGGTTTTCTCTTTCCTCAATTCTGACCTTTCGGTTGACTCGACGGAAGGATCCCCATCCTGGTATTAGGGAAATTGGCTATTCTCTTTGTTTGTCTTTGTCTCGGATGCACAACCAATATTCCTTACACCCCGGCTTATTGCCGATGTGATGATTGGACGAAATGAAACCAGGCTGTCGATTGTCAAGCATCCCATACATTTCATATACATAACAAAATGAATCGAGTATCTTCACGCAGGGGTCCGCTTTCCCTCTTTTACGGTGTTCTATCTCTTTCTATGGCGCATACTGTTTCTTCTGTTCGAGAAGCTAGTCGGACTATTAAGGAGCTATTGCCCAACCCAACTCTTGTCGTTTGTGGTGAAACTTTAGACGACGAGTGGTGAGTATCTGGTAGAACTTACGGCCAACAGGTCTCTTTTCACACGCTCATACCGAACATGGACGAAGCTGTCTTGCCTTCCACGAGGATTATTCCTCTCCAAAAGTATCGTCAACGATGGGCATGCAACGACTATCCTGCCCAGACCCCAGATGAGGCCTACCAAGCGATATACAAAGAGGCACAAAGAAAGTTCAATGAAGCGACCCGAGCATACGACAGAGGAGGATCGGTAGCGGTGGGTGTCATCAACGACGATACAACCGCGGATGGGTTTGAGTTGTTGCTTCGACTTGGAAACAAGTTCCAGGAAGTGAAAGCTCAGAAGAAAGATGTGGCACAAAAGGAGAGCGAGTATCAAGAGATGCTTTTACAAAGACACAAGTCTGAGTTACGTGAGCACCTTGACATACTCGGGCAGTCGGTTTGTAATAGTGTTATCAAGGAGTGGGTTGCTGATCAGCAATCATCGCAAGCGCCGCCAACTCCTGCTCGAGAGCAGACGGTGGAGGACATCCAGCCTTCTGATATCACGTCAGGCTTACCATTTGCTTCCGAGACTTGTCAACCCAGTGAGTCCCTTATCTCTGCAGCATACGGAGCGATCTAACATTCCGTCCCAGCGAGCGAACAGCACCAGCCTGCTGATCCTACTCCAGCAGCTCAAGATCAGCCGTCACAGCAACCGAAGCAAAAGAAACGTTCAAGATCTTCCAACTCTGGGTCATCTAGGACCAGAAAACGCGCTCGAGGAAACAAAAGCTCGGGGCTCTTGACTGACCGAGTCATCGAATTTGACCAAGTTTACCAGAACGGAAACGCCCAAACAAAGTATATTATCCAGAAATTCCAAGGACATTGGTACATCGTGGAGTGCAAGGATTGTAACATGATCTTTGTCACTGGGCGTCCGCTCCACAGCGCAAAAAAGCACCTTGAAAGCAATAGGCATGCTTGCAATCTGGAGGTGAATTGGGAGGTGGCTGCCGCTCGGTTTGGTACGCGTGTATTGAATTGCACTCCCGAGGGTGCTGAGATGAACAACGAAGTGACTCGGAGGCAATCCTATGACCGTCATGGTCATCCTGATAAACGTTCCTGCACAATTCGAGCGTCAGTTGATAGTACGGACGACGAATCATACAAAGCGGCTCCTACCCGAAAGGTCAATAAAACCTTGGCATCGCACGTCGATCCTCAGCCTGGTGAGATATACGCCATTTTCTGGAAGAGCGAGAAGAAGTTCTACGCCGTCTTGATCCTTCCTTGGGATAACTTCTATCGGTTCTTCGGAATCCCAGAATGGGATATGTGGCCCAAAGATACACCATTACTAGCTGACGTCGACACTATCCCAGCATGCTACGATTACGATCCAAGCACTGGTACTGCAGAGTGGGCTAAAGCTTTCAGGCCTGGTGGGCCCAAGGCTTCGAAGCGTGAATATCCTATCATATTTTTCGATAGTCATTGCTTTCCTGGAGAATGTCATTATGGCTGGGCTGCTGCGTCCGATCTCGTGCCATATAACCCCGACGATGACACTATTTCGTACAAGTCACAAATTGAATGGTTCTTGGAGGAGTACCGCAGTCATAAGATGAGCAGTTCTGAAGCACAAGTCCAAGATCCCAGTAAGTCCCAGTTCCTTGAGTCCTCGCAGTATGGTTACTAATTTGTCGTATCAAAGATGGCGATGCTGTCTCTGACCCTAGTCCCGCAACCGAGAACACAAACGCCGGCCCCGTACACGATCGTCCTCCGAGTATCCATTATCCCTCTCCCGAACTACAACGGACGGGTTTGAGCATCGACAACAGTATCCTAATCCCAGACGATGACGACAACGATGACGACAACGATGACAGCGATGTTGTATTTGAGAAGGCACTAGCTGATCGCACTCGTCGATACTCAGTCCGGCTGAAAGAGGAACCCACACAGCCTGACTATACCAACACGGCTGATGTCCCAGTATCTCAGCATGATATCCCCCATCCGGACCGAGTTCCAAGTGATGAACAGCAGCACACTCACACTGGTGAGCAATGGCCGGTCTCTACTGAGCAGAACAACTTCATGAAACATGATCTCCAAACCAGCGCAGCCGACCTGGATACCATGACTACCCAGGCAGAGAAGATGACTGGCGAGGAGTACTTCGATTTGTTGACGCGCATGTGCGAATCCAGTACCGACCCATATGATGGTCGCAAGCATCAACAGAGCGGCGACATACCCATGACCTCGGACGTCCAATCTGGGCCTTCATTAAGGGATAAATCAGCTTCGGCTGAAGCATTCGCGAATGCTAAGATGCAGGCCCACGCCGAGGCCTCAATTGCATTTGAGAAGCAATTGGCCTCTCTGTCCTCTAACCCTGAACAAGAGACTTCCTCTACCTATGATAGTCAGCACCCATCACACAACAGGTCCGAACCAAGACCCTCCCATTACCTTTCCGGGTACTAATACAGGTTAGTCTACCTACCAGTCCCCTCCCACAAGCAAAGGAGGATAAGGTGCCACAGCCTGGAAGTGTTTCCACAGGCACCTTACATAGCCTCTACTCTCATCTAAACAAACTCTCGACTGGCGAAGGACATGGACCACTCCAGCGAATACAGCGAAGTGATGGCGGGTTCATGTGGACAGTGGCCCAAACTTCAGATAAAGATTCATTGGGAGTCTCACGACCTCCATTCTCTAAGCGTGAAAGACGGCGAGATCCTCAACACCGTATCAAGTTGACGTTAAGTAAAAAGGAACGTAGGCAACAGGCATGTTTCCTGCCGCCACGGCGCTGAGGGTATGCAGGCGGTGAGAGTCGTTGCGCATTCTTTATAAGATCAGAATAGCGGTTCATGGTATCAGGAAAGACAAAGAAGTCATCAAAAGGGTGCGGTACAGGGAAATGTAAGGAAGATTGTCCGTTTGGTAGGATGTATACATAACTCGTATTGACGATTAATTCTAACTCTAACACTACACAGTAATCATCTACACCTAATAAATACACAGTTACAGCTTGGGCATAATAACATCCTCTCGCACTCGCATGATAGACTGCTGCGTGTTGGACGCGATCAAGTTCCCATGCTTGTCAAACAATTTTCCCTCAGAATACGTTCTGTTCCCTCCACCTCTTGACGTCTTGCGCTCTCTAAGAGACCACTCATTCATATTAACCTCAGGCACGAAAATACGCAGCGCAAAGTCCAGCGTCGAGCAAGCAGCCGTGTCATCAAACCACATGTGGTTATGTGTGAGCGGCAAGAACGAGAGCGCACCGTCCATCAGGAATGCTAGCGCACTGAAGTTGTCGACCTGCGTCTCGAGCGGTTGGTGAGAGCGCTGCCATTCTGCTGAGACTTTGTCGGTGATGAAGCGGTCATCTTGGGTTGTGACTGTTGTCTTGGCGGCGCCTGCTATGTTTTGTGCCGAGACACCATCTGTGCAGTATCGTGTCTCGAAAAAGTCGGCGCCGGCAGCAAAGGTCTTTATGAATGCTTTGCCTTGCTGCTCAGTAATAGTACCTTTATCGGACAAATCCTTGACCAATTTTTCGACATTGGGACAATCTTCCGCCCTGGGCCATTTTGAGCATGTCGGCTCAGAGTACTCAAAACCAGGACCTGTCTCTTTGACGTGGAAATCCACTAGAACTTCCATGCAGACGCGGAACTTGCCATTGGGCTGTTGCTGCTTGACCTGTACTCTACGCGTGGCGAATGACCTTGTGTCTCTGATGTTGGTTACGCTGCAGTGCAATTTCTTGTCTGTAGATGCAGGTCCATGGAAATGACCTAAGGCTGAGTAGAGGGACATTGTGGGAGGTGCTGTGCGGCATGCGGCGTTGACTGCTACAGCAGCCGTGCAGCCTCCATAGGCGATGGGCATGGCATTGCCCATTCGAATGGGATTGAGTCTTGATACATATTCGCCTTCGCCGACTTGGTCCACAGAAACCTGATCTACGAGTGTTGGTGCCATAATTGATTATCGAATTGTTTAAAGTCGATGATGAAAGGAGATAGATGTTCCAGTTCTGTCCAGCGTTTTGTGGTCCTCCTGAGATGCATCTTGGATGAACCATTAAGCTCGGTTTAGGTGGGTCTGCCTCGGCTCGGTTACTATTTCTAGTGGATCCCAAATCATGGAGAGGGCGTAACGTGTAGAATGAGTCGTCACATGCTGCTTTCATTCTACTTGCCAAGATGTTTATAGATGAAAAGAATAATTGACATCTGCATACGTATTTTAACAAATTCCATACCTTTCCGCTACAATTTATGAGTAAAAGCGTAATTACTGGTACAGTCTGTTTACAACTTCGTTGCGCCATTTTGAAAGAAGGTTGTTCCCATTCCAGCCAATGATAATCTTAAGTCCAAGTCCAGGGTACGTCCCGATTGAAAGGCACGAGCATGCTAGGTATGCACGCAATACCCGGAATACAATATTAACTCTCCCCAACCCGATTTCTTGGAAAGTTCGAACCAATCACTTGATCCGGATTTTCTGCTTGTAGATGAAAAAAGCTTATCCGCTTGTCAAAACAGTTTGAGTGTTGCTAAATAAGGTCGCACGTTACTTCGTCCACGTAATTATGAGGTTGGTCACTGGTTGTTCTTGGTAACAATACCCCCCCCCCCCCCCCCCCCAAACTGATGACTATGCGTCAAGTAAACAGTCTGAGTATCTTCCTATAAGTATGTAATGTATGTAACGTATGCAATGCTTGATTATTGCGTATGATCATGATTCTGTCAACCGTACTTGATGCTTTAGGGTAGTGTTGCGTTATCGATAGATCTTATCGATAAGCATTATCGTTATCGCCATAAAAAATGAAACGGCGCAACAGTGCTCCGAACACCAAGAAGCGGTCCAACTCTTTCACCTTTCGCCCGAGATCAAGCCACTGACATCAGCATAACAGAAAACGGCCATTAATCCGCTTTTATCCTGCCAATAATCGCAAAACGTGGCTGACATCTTATCAGTAGCGTCAAGGCCCAGAACAATTTTTCAGCTAGAATGTACGGCATACAAACTAATTCATAACTAACATTCGAATAATTCTCGAACGCACGGGGTTGCCGATAACTGCAGACGAGCAAACGGTGAGGGCGCATGTCAACGTGGCGTTGCATCGAGTTATTGAGATTCGCGATGCTAGTGGATTTATCATGCAGCGGAGATGAGATCAACCATGCCATATTGGAACACATTCTGTGACAATGGGTTTCTTCACTGTTTCGCATGTTTACATTGATTCAGACTGATTTCAATGAGAATACATTCCGAAACTGTCATTGGCTCAGTGTATTAACCGGTCATCTGCATCAACCAAGAAGTGATAGAATATAAGGGACGGAGGTGGAAATTACAAAAAATAAAGAAAAACCGTTGAGGCTAAAGATGTCTAGAACCCTGCAAGGCGATTCCCAAACGGGGGAGCTCTTCATTAGCGAGAGTGTCAGCTCAAATCTCACCAGCACCCTCTCTTCCAAGTCGGGTCGGTCTCCCGCGGACCCCTTACAGAGTGGATAATTCATCCACTCAAAGTCCAATAGTAAACCCCGTGTCCGTTGGCTCTCGGTCACATTGCAATAATGATCAAGAAAAAAAAATGGTAAATAGCTCGGATGGACTCATGTCTCCCGCGGGTGCCCGACTGTTGGGACAATGTCTCCGGGTTTTATCCATAATGTCCTGCCCCGGAATAGAATGACTCCGCCCCTTGCTTGATCAACTTTAATTCCACCGTCTACCGTTTAACTTGATACGAGTTTCGGAGACATTATGAGGTGCTGGTAGGATTAAACTTTTATATATAACCTGTCTGCTGTGGCATTGAGTTTAATCACCATTCGAGTCTTCCCATAACCAGTTTAGTGGGAAGATCGCCAGCATGACAGCTCCAACGACAGCGGCCTTGTCGCCTGAAGGATTAGGTTCAGCCTCAACAGCAAACACCATAAAGGAGGAACATACAGATCAAACAAAACCGGCAACAAACATCAACAAAGAGATCGGGGAACTTGCACGACAACTTTCAAGAGTATCGACAACAGCTGGGACCGAATTACAAGCCTTCTCACCACAACCTGGTTCAAAACTAGACCCCAACTCAACCAACTTCGATCCGCGAGCATGGGTGAAGGCATTCGTCAAACTGGTCGAGTCAGAGGAAGGATCAGCGCCGCCGCGAAGTCTAGGTGTCGCGTTCAAGAATCTCAATGTCTTCGGCTGGGGCAGTGGAGCGGAACATCAAAAGACTTTTGTGGATTATCCCATGGACGCTGTGTCTTACGTCTTGGGCCTTTTTGGAGGAGGAAAGAAGCGAAGAGTTGACATTCTTCGCAATTTTGAAGGCGTTGTCGAACAGGGAGAGCTGTTACTTGTGCTCGGTCCTCCTGGATCAGGCTGCTCAACGCTTCTCAAGACTATCGCAGGAGAAACAGGGGGTCTTGAAATTGGCTCTGATTCTTACATGAACTTTAGAGGTAAACCACCCTTTTCCATTACAAGACTTCGCTCACGCAGCCAGGTATCGATGAGGACCACATGCGTTCATCTTTCCGAGGTGATGTTCTCTACAACGCCGAAATCGACTGTCATCTCGCCCATCTTACTGTTGGCGAAACACTCTCTTTCGCCTCCAGCGCCCATTCACTTCGACACGTCCCTGGCGGTGTGACTCGAGCTCAAGCCGATACCATGATGAGAGATGTCATGATGTCAATTTTTGGTATCTCTCATACCGTCGACACCCGCGTAGGGGACGACTTTGTCCGTGGCGTGAGCGGTGGCGAGCGTAAGCGCGTTAGTATCGCAGAAGCTGCTCTGACCGGCGCAAAACTGCAGTGCTGGGACAACACGACTAGAGGTCTGGATAGTGGGAACGCAATCAACTTTTGCCGAAATTTGCGACTTCAGGCTGACCTGGTGGGGGTCGCGGCTGCGGTGGCCATCTATCAGGCGCCACAGTCAGCTTACGAGGTAAGCAAGGGGCCTTAGAGGATCTTGCTATTGTGAGACTGATATGCAAGCACGGGTGAAGCTAACGCGATGCAGTTGTTTGATCGTGTGACGGTTTTATACGAAGGACGTCAGATCTTCTTTGGTCGGATCCACGAAGCCAAGGCTTACTTTGAGAACCTTGGCTTTGAGTGTAAGTGGAACTTTTTGAAGCAATGGATTCGTAGCTGACGTAATAAAGGTCCTGGTCGTCAAACGACACCTGACTTCCTAACATCCATGACTAGTCCCCAAGAACGGCGCGTCAAACCAGGCTTCGAACACACCGCCCCTCGGACACCCTCCGACTTCGCCGAGCGATGGCAAGCCAGCTCTCATCGCAAGCAACTCATCCGCGAACTAGAAGCCTACGAACAGAACCACCCTCGCGCGGAACGCCTGGCAGAGTACAAGGAGTCTCGACGGGCAGAGCAGTTCAAGAACCAGCGCAGCAAGTCGCCTTACACGATATCGTATCTTGCACAGGTCAAGCTTACACTTTGGCGAGGATGGCGACGGTTACTGGCCGATCCCGGTTTTACCATTGCATCACTTATTTTCAACTTGATCATGGCGCTGGTTCTGGGCAGCATGTTCTTCAATCTTCCTAATGACTCGTCTAGCTTTTACTATCGTGGTGGTTTGATCTTTTTCGCTTTGCTGTTCAATGCTTTTGCCAGTCAACTTGAGGTACGTGCTATTCGCCTTCATTTAGGTCCTGTGTTAACAAGATAGGTCCTTACTGTCTATGCTGAACGTCCTGTTGTCGAGAAGCATAATCGTTATGCCTTCTACCACCAATCTGCCCAGGCTATCGCAAGCTACATCATTGACCTTCCTTACAAGACTGCCAATATGATCGTCTTCAACCTGATCATCTACTTCATGGCTAATCTTCGTCGCGAACCTGGAAACTTCTTTTTCTTCTGCCTCACATCATACCTCACAACACTCGTCATGTCATGCATCTATCGCACTCTCGCATGCGTAACCCGCACGACTCACCAGGCTATGATTCCAGTCTCGATCCTGAGTCTTGGCCTGATGATCTACACTGGCTTTACCATGCCGACGGACTACATGTTGGGGTGGTCTCGATGGATGAATTACATCAACCCCCTGGCTTATGCGTTCGAAGCGTTGATGGCAAATGAGTTTCATAACCGCCAGTATGGATGTGCGACTATGGTTCCACAAGGTCCTGGTTACGAGAATCTTCCTGCCAATTCGACTATCTGTTCTGTTGTTGGTGCTATTCCTGGATCGACTATGGTTGATGGCGACAGGTATATCAATCAGTCGTATAAATATTACAACGCGCACAAATGGCGGTATGTATGCTCACCTCTTCTTCGAAAGCACTTCCTAACTTTCTCCAGAAATGTTGGCATTCTTCTGGGCTTTCTGGCCGGCTTCTTGGTCTTCTACATCTTCGCTGCTGAACACGCCAAACCTCCCAGGAGCAGGGGCGAGATCCTCGTCTTCCGCAAGGGACGCATGCCTCCCAGTTTTGATGAGAAGGATAACACAGACGTTGAAGCTCAAGCCACTGATAGACCCGTAGTTGCTGAGAAAGGGACTACCAATGCTACTAGTGGCCTCACTGCTGGTGCATCGGTTTTCCACTGGGAGGACCTCTGCTATGATATCCAGATCAAAGGCAAAGATCGACGTTTGTTGGATAATGTTGACGGCTGGGTGAAACCTGGTTTGTCGACAGCTCTGATGGTAAGCTTCACTCTACACAGATTTCCAACGAGTGTGTACTGACCGTCACAGGGTGTATCTGGTGCAGGTAAAACAACCCTCCTCGACGTCCTCGCCACACGCGTCACAATGGGTATCGTCAGCGGCAGCACTCACATCGACGGAAAATCCACCGACGCTTCATTCCAGCATCGCGTCGGCTATGTGCAGCAGCAAGACCTCCACCTCAACACTATGACCGTCCGTGAGGCCCTCGAATTCAGCGCCCTTCTACGTCAATCCGCCGAAATCTCCCGAAAGGACAAGCTTGACTACGTCGAACATGTGATCGATATGCTAGACATGCAGGAATTCTCAGATGCTGTTATTGGAGTTCCTGGTGAGGGCCTCAATGTCGAGCAAAGGAAGAGATTGACGATTGGTGTGGAGCTTGCTGCTCGGCCGCAATTACTTGTCTTTTTGGATGAACCTACTTCTGGTCTTGACTCGCAGACTTCCTGGGCAATTTGTGACCTTATTGAGAAGCTTACGGCGAGTGGACAGGCTGTGTTGTGTACCATTCATCAGCCCTCTGCCATGCTCTTCCAACGGTTTGATCGACTCCTCCTGCTTGCTCCTGGTGGAAAGACAGTATACTTTGGGGGTAAGGGTATTTCCATCCTTCCCAAAAATTCACTTCTGACAGCCTCTAGATCTTGGCGAGCAGTCGCAAACTCTTCTCAAGTACTTTGAACGCAACGGTGCTCCACCATGCCCACCTGACGCGAACCCAGCTGAGTACATGCTCAACATCATTCAACCTTCCAACGACGACGAGGTTGAGGACATCGACTGGCACCGGATTTGGAGAAGTTCCCCAGAGTTCCAGGATGTCAAGAAGGAGCTCCAGCGACTGAACTCTCTGCCATCGACACAGCCAGCTGGTACTAATGCCTTTGACCACGCAGATGCTTCGCAGCACAAGGAGTTTGTCGCTTCATTCTGGACGCAGTTTCGCGAAGTTTTGATCCGTACTTGGAAGCATTTTTGGCGATCTCCTACGTATATCTGGTCCAAGACTGTCTTGATCATTTTATCGGTATGTTTCGTGTACTTGGTATCATGTGCATCAGCTGATAAGGACAGTCTCTTTACATTGGCTTTACCTTCGAGGCCAAGAATACGATCCAGGGGCTGCAGAACCAGCTTTATGCTATCTTCATGTACATGGTTCTCTTCCAGAGTATTGGTGATCAGATCATGCCTATGTTTGTTCCTCAGCGAGCTTTGTATGAAGTTCGTGAGAGACCATCCAAGATCTATCGCTGGAATAGTAAGTCCGCTTCGGCTTTCGCGTCGAGATGCTCTTACTGATCATATGCAGCATACATCCTTTCCAATATTCTTGTTGAAGCAGCATGGAACACCTTCATGGCCGTCATCATCTACTTCTGCTGGTACTATCCTGTGGGCTTCGTTCAGAACACCACGTCCGACGATCAACACGTTCGAGGCTTTCTCGTCTTCCTGTTCCTGCTAATGTTCATGCTCTTTACGAGTACCTTCTCACACTTTGCCATCGTTTGTATCGGCTCAGCTGAAGAGGCTGGTGTCCTTGCTACTCTTCTTTGGATGCTCTGCATTGCCTTTTGCGGGTAGGTTCCTCGTTATCGTATCATGATTCAGCCACTAACCGTCTACAGCGTCGGTGTTACATATAACGACATCCCCACTTTCTGGACCTTTATGTACTACGTCTCACCAGCAACGTACATCGTAGGAGGTATCATGTCCGTAGCGGTCTACGGCTCCAAGGTCGTATGCGCAGACAATGAAATTCTTCAGATGCAGGTCCCTAGCGGAATGAACCTGACGTGCAACGACTTCATGGGCCCATTTGTCAATGCAGCGGGTGGTTATTTGCTGGACCGCTCCTCTACTGATGTTTGCCAATATTGTTCGCTTGCTTCAACAGAGGAGTTCCTGGCTAGGTTCAACATTGACTATGATGATAGATGGTGGCACTTTGGATTACTTTGGGTGTATGTTGTGGTAAACATTTTTGGTGCTCTAGGCTTGTATTGGCTATTTAGAGTGCCGAGGGGCAGTGGTGTTAAGAGAGCTTGAACAGAGCAAAGATTTGAGTATGGATATCATGCTCATGTAGTGTCTCTTGAATGAGTCAAAAGCATAATAGAAGGTATAGAAAATAATTAATTCATTGAGAACTTATACATGCAGTATGAATCGTCGACCATCGCATTTTGCTGTCGCTCTCCGCTTTTAAGAGCGAGCAGACCAGTTGTTTCAGTTATTGTGGAGTTAAGCTATATATATGCCAAAGTCCGAGAGCGAAGGAATATGTATTATGAAGATTGTCAGCACCAATTGCCAAGCAAAAGTATATAAATAAGCTTATGCCCGCTAAAGTAAAAACTGACCTTACGTCAGACTCAAACTTTTACTGTCTACAGCCTTTGCCATCTGACCCCTACACCAACATCGTCTGTTAACTCCAAGTCCACAAAGACCAGGCGGACCTTATCAGTAGACGTCGAAATATTGTCAGGAGCACCCTCAATAGAATCAGTCAAAATGAACTCCAACATCCTACATTACAGCAACCAAATAATGGCCGCTGTCCCGGGACTCATCGGCCTCAACCTTCTCATACGCCCCGCAGCAACACTGCAGCAGATCAAATACACTCTGCCCTCTGAACCCCAGGCACGAAAGCTCACCCAGGGCCTTGCGCGAATCTACGGCATCAGGAATGTCGTGTTCACCTTTCTCTCCATCAACCTCACTCTTACCAGAGACCCGAAAATGATCAGTCTGGTTTTTCTCGGAGAGCTCGCAATGTGTTTGACGGATGGATTTGTGGCCAAGTCAGTTATCGGATATGGGGAATGGCAGCACTGGATATTTGCGCCATTTGCAGTCGGTGCTATCGCTGCGAATCATTATTTTTCTTGAGCGAGTCCGTATAGCTTCATGATAAATGACGGGTCTCATAAGGTGGGGGACGTGAATCGCTTTGAGAGGAATTGAGACTCTTCAATTAGATAGCTTATAGACAACACAATGTTATTATTGTTTGAACCTTATAGCAATATCCCTCTGGGCTGGATCAATGTTAAATCTTTTTTTTTTTTTTTTTTTAAGAAAAAAAGAAAAGAAAAACATTAACGTACTTGATAAGCGGCCCGACCGGACAAGCGACCCGATCACAACACTGTACACCTAAAAACAGCCTACCCTATATAGCTATACTACCCTAAATAAAATAGTTAAAATCCTAATTAAAATCTTATATAAAATAGTATAGTTTATTTTATTAAAAAGTATTTTTTAAAGATTTATAGCTAATTTACTTTAAANCTATTCCTCTTTAAGGCTGGTCTTAGTCATGTGACCTAGTCTTACTCTTTCCGAGGCTCGTTTCGCCCGTACGCACCTCGTACGTCGGGTTCAACATAACCCGCTTATAAAGTACGTTAACGTACTTGATAAGCGGCCCGACCGGACAAGCGACCCGATCACAACACTGTACACCTAAAAACAGCCTACCCTATATAGCTATACTACCCTAAATAAAATAGTTAAAATCCTAATTAAAATCTTATATAAAATAGTATAGTTTATTTTATTAAAAAGTATTTTTTAAAGATTTATAGCTAATTTACTTTAAATAAAAAACCTTAAAATACAGTGCATTTTATAGTATAAATAGACTGTAAGGTTTATAGCTATATACAATTTATTTAAAATTTTAAGAAAAATATATTATCTTATTCTAAATGTTTTATATAAGCTATTAAAATTATAGCTATTTTAAGCTTAATTTGGATTTTTAAAGAATTTCTTAATATATGCATTTAAGGTGGAAAAT